>VWYP01008967.1:114544-182824 GCA_013400435.1 Pycnonotus jocosus | reverse complement strand
TTTTTTTTTTTAATGCCAGCATTAATAATAATTAATTGGATAACTACATAGACATTTTCATTCTGGCTCATGTCCATATGGATAGTACAGGCAGAAAATGCAGTGTGGAGTGGAACATACGAGCAATTAATCGTTTCAGTGAGTACTTGTAAACAAGGTCAGCTCAGCAGGTACCCAGGAAATCTCTTTCTGAAATGTGATGCTGTCTTCATTATCCTTTTAGAAGGTATTGGTGTAGGATCAGAACAGCAGCAGGATTTCTCTGCAATGCTCTCTGACTACACACAGCAGATTTCTGAGGGCTGGTAGACCCAGAGATATAGTTTATTAGAACTGTATATTATTCTCATCTTTGAAAGCTGCTGTTTTGCCTGAGTTGAGTCACAGTTATTCAGGCTAACAAAAACCTATTCATGTTGGTGTCTGGTTTAGTATTTTCACTAATATCAAATGGGATATTTCTGGTTGGGAATAATAGGAGCGTGTGGAAAACTGACAACCTTGTATTTACTGAGTCATATGTTCTGAGAAATTGTAAATATTTTGCTTGATGTTGTTTAATAGAATTAAAAATCATCTTGAGTTTTGAAGTTGTCAGACATGCAAGCCATCGTGCCTGCTGGAGACCTGGGAATTGCCAAATCTGGAGCACATGAACCTCAGGCATGAAGCAGTGTGGGGGTGGCAGAGGTGCCTGGCACTTAAAATGTCCCCTTGGCCATGTGGGATTGATGTGCGAGGGGATGCTGGAGCTCTGGGATGGTGCTGGGGCCTGTGCTAAAAATCCTTCTGCTGGACACCTGCCCAATGCCTTTGCCCTGAGGAAACCATGCCGTGTTACTAGCTCTCCTCTTCCTAATTATCCTCCCAAATGGAGATAAAAAATGAACTTAATGGCTTTAGCTGGAGTCCTGCATGCAAATTCATCTTTTCCCAAGGGGATCAAGTCACTGGGAATGTGACTCCTATAAAAAGGCCTAAAAGGTCCGTGTTACCATGGGGTTTGAAAATAGAACTTCCTGAAATTATCTAAGTGTTTTTCCAGCTGATGTGGCTTTCCAGAAGGATGACCTTCACCTTGAGATGGATGGCTGAGTGCAGAGCCCAGGTGCCTTCAGTGGGATTGTGCCTGTGCATATCTCCCTTACTTATGGGAAACACTTCCTTCACTCCTCTGGCCTGTTTAAATCACAGTGTGAGCTTTGAGATGTGGGGGACTGGACAGAAATAGAATATTCTTTGTTCTGGCCAGGTGATCTGTGCTGCCTATCCCAGCGCTTCTGTTGTGTTCCCCTGCCTTTTTTTGGGCCCGGCTAGCAGCTGCAGGGGTTGAGGGCAACATGCCTCAGTCCTGGAAGGAAGGGAGGTACAAGAGCCTTACTGGAACGTGTTGAGAGCAACAAGTTGGCAGGCAAAACACGACATGACTTCTGAGGGTGTTGATTAGATGGGTTTATTCGGGGGTCCCACACCAGGAGGGAGCATGGCTCTCACAGGATGCAGGCAGACCAGAGAGAGGGAGTTCCCCGGGGACAGCGAGCAGCCAGAGAGAGGCCAGAGAGGACTTTTTTTCCTCGTGACCCCACTTAAGAGAGTTCCAGCAAGAGGCGGATCCAAGGCTTGGACCAATGGGGTACTAAAGGTAGGAGGGGTTGGGTGAACCAGTAAGGCATCCAGGATGGGGTGATGGGCAGGGATTACAATGAATGATAATTTAGGGGATGATTACCACTTGAACAGAACAACCATTTAAGAAAAATGAATCACCACATGCTTCCAGTGAATAGCAGGAATGGATGTGCCAAAGCACTGAAGGTGAGGATTGTGCAGCCTAACCCATAATTTGGGTTACGTGGGGCAGTGTCCAGGGCAGCCAAGTGTTTGTTTGCAGGATGGTTTTTCTGGCAGGCAGCTGCTTATTGTGGCTGTTGTTAGAGAGGACCTCAGAGGACAAAGTGGGAAAGGACAGAGAGTTTGTAGTCCTGTCAATAATGTGTTAATACCAATGAAATTATACCTGGTATGCAGCAAGTGTTAATTTTGAACAGCTGTCTTTAGGTAGGAATAAATTCTCTGATCCACACTCTCAAAATAAAGAATGAGCGTGTTGCACTGGTCACAAGATTGGGCAAACCCTTCAGTGGAAGTTGGTGTAGAAAGGGACACAGGTGCCACAGGCTACCTGAGGGTGGGACACACGGTCCATTTCCAGGGAGTGTTGATGCCACTTGTTGGGAGCTCTGTGGTTGGTAACCCTGTTCTCAGCCTGCCTCCCTGCTCTTAGTGGATCAGTGGGGAACGTGCCAATGGCTTTTGGAATTCATCTCAAGGTCACATCTAAATACAGGAGAACAAAAGGGAAGGACTGTGATTCATTTCCCCCCTAGTCTAAGCAAGAGCAGTATGGCTTTTATACAATGATCCTGGGATTTGCTGAAGAGGAATGAATAAGGTGAAGTACTCAAAATGCTAGATAAAAGAAAAAATTAGTTCTGGTTCTGTAACCACCTCGAAAAAGCAGATTGTACTGGGCAGGACAACCAGGTACTTTTATTTTTCTTGGTGATTCTGTCCCTCTGCAATAGACAGAAGAGCAGCTGTTTTAACACCAGCAGATGCTGAAATTGAGGGGCACTTTTGTGTCCTGGCTCCATTCCATCTTGACAGGAAGCAAGATCCTCTGGTGGCAATTTAAGTTGAAGTTTTGGTTATTTTATACCACTGTGATGTGGCAGAGTGACTGGATGACAAAGAAATTCTGCCTTAGTGACATTTAAGCTGTCTAGTGATGAATAAAAAATAAAGCAAGCCTCAGGAAGGAGGCTTTCAAAGCATATGAGTCTTGATGAAAAGTTTTTTTTAAAGAAAGGTTAAAAATTAAATTCCTCTGGGAGAAAAGTTTATAACTTAAGAAATTATGCCAAGAGGGCTGTTGTTCTAGCAAATAACTCCTGGTATGTTTTAGTTGCTGAATAAAGAAAACTCTAGAAAGGGAGGTTAGATTTAGCTAATTATAGGGAGCATGGTTTTAAAATCTGTTTTTAGGCCCAATGATAATATTTAATTCACTAACGACTCAGTGATAGCATCTTGATTGACTGCATTGCTAATTAAACATTTGTGACAATACTTGATGTTTTTTGCTCAAGGCCCCATGCTTGGTACAAAACTAGTCTATAGGAATTGAAATTCTGTTGTAAATAAAGGTTTGTAGCCTTCCATATTGCATTGCCAAGATAATGCCAAAACCCAAAGGTGGGGAAACATCTGAATTTTGGTTTAATGATCTCAGATTTCAGCTGGTCTCATGATTTTTGACAATTGCTTCATAAATCTGAACATGTGGGATTATTATTAATCCTTAGTGAAAAGGAAATAGTAAGAGTATTATAAATAATTTCCAGATATTTCTTACTCTGTTCAGGTTGATTGCACACTTTGTTGCTCTGGTGTCTAGTTCTCCTAATTAAAAAATGGTGAAAATAAAATAATTATGTTCAAGTAAGGCCATGATATATTTAAGTTTTACCTTTTTTAATCAGACCCAGTGTGATACTGATGACCAATGTGAAAAAGCAGATCCTGAATCAGCAGCGGATCATTTCTTCCAGTCTGTCTTTGAACTGTGGAGGCTTTGTATTTTAGCAGGTAGGGATGTAAGATGTAATTCAGACACTCAAGGAAAATAGAACAAGCATTTTGTTTCAAAGCCATGCAACTTACCCTTGTTTTCAGTGTATTTCTGCAGTAGTTACTTGGGGGTAGTCACAGAACTTTTGGGCATTTGCCCAATGCTATTGGGCATTTTTCCAGTTAATTTCTTGTTTGGTTTCAAGCCCAAAACAAAAACTGGACAACATTTGGAATTTCTTTCCCCTTCGGTTCTGCCTGTTTGCAGTTTCTGAAAATCTGTAGCTTGAGGAGCAAAACTGGATGCATTTGAGATTGGCAAGGTCTTGGGGATTGAGCAAATTCTCCTTAGCTTTCCCTTTCCCTTCAGAACTCTCTAGGGTTTAAGTGGTGCCAAAGAACCATTTTCCGGCTGACTTGTCATGTACAGTGATGTTACTGTCAGGGAAGTTTGGTTCAGAGTGGAGCTCACTCCTGTGCCCTTGCAAAAATGGCCCTGGGAGCAGCCCTTGTTTAATTTTTTGAGCTGTATTTGCCATTTCCAGAGCTTATCCCAAAGTCATGGCTCGCCTCAGACTCATCATGCAGAGGTTCCCTGGAGTCCTGAGTTTTCTTGAGTCAAAACAACCCTTGGGTCATATCTACAACAGCACAAACTACCAGTTGTGTAATGATTAACACATTGGGTCAATGGCAAGCTGAGAAATTGTATTTACTTAAAAAAAATAAAAATTTGGCCTTCACCATCACTCAGGGCAATAAGACACAATGAATAATTGGGTTTAAGACAGAGAGATGTCCTTATATCATTATGAAAAATGAGTTGTGAATTAATTGGGAATTGTTTGGATGCTCTTCTCTCAAAGCAATTTTTTAGACATTGCTTTTGTGAAATTATTACAGGCAGGAACCTGAAAATAGGGCTGAAACAGCCAGGAAAATGTGGCGAGGTCCAAAATCTCTGCCAATGCCACCAATACTGGACAGACTAAAAAGGTGATGAATTCTGGAGATTTCTTTGAAATGTATTCCTTTGAAAGGAATGAAAACATCTTTGCCCAAAGATATTTTATACGCTAAATTCTAGGATCATAATGCTGATGCAAGGGATCAATCTTCAGTGGAATGGCTTTGAAACACCTTTTATTTATCTCTTCTGCAACATATAAACTTTATTTCCCTCTTCATTGTGTTAAAAACCACAGTTGATTAGAGACTATTTACACCTCTCCTCATCAGTCTCTGGGCCTGCAACACAGAAATGGGAGTATCCAAGATCTCTTTTGGTCATAAATTCAAAAATGAAATCATGCAAGCACTATCTGCCTCTAGCTCTTCACTTCACCATATCTAGAGGTGGAAAAAGCTTCTTCTTGACCAGCTGGCCTGTGTTCCTTTTCCTTTTTCTCCCTGACACACCTTATTTCTGATTTTTCTCATTTGCTGTTCTGATTCACTGCTGACATCTCATTTCTCCTCTGCTGGAAGCTGCATTTCCTCAGTCACTGGTATAATGTTTATAGCTCTGTGTAGCTATATTTAAAAAAAAAAAAATTTAAGGTGCTTGTATTTGGAGGATTTGATTCTCTTGTAACTTAAAAAAATATATTTTAAGTTAATCCTTGTTGATGTGGCTTTGCAGTTCAGTGTTTTTACACTAGATGTCAATCTATTTGCATGTGTGGAAGTTACTATTTTGTGCCTTCTAGATATTTCTCTCAGCAACTCCCCTACTAAAATGCTGCTTTCCATTTGCTTTGCAGGGGAATCAATGCCAGGAGAAAAGGGATGAGTTGAAATACTGATTTTCTTTTGGTGGCTGATGTTGAACAAGACTTTTTGCAAATAAGACAGCACTTTTGGGGTTTTCAAGTGTAATTAAAATCACTTATTTCAGTAAAGTTGGTTGACAGCTTTAATGGAAAATGAAATTTCAGCCAATGTAGAAAAAATTGTTCCAGTGCGTATTTCGTAGCTGTTCCCTCTTTTCAAGCACCATTCTTGCAGGATTTGGTTGAAATGAGATCTTTGAGTTTACAAAAGCATTCCTCACCTTGCCATTGGAGAACCAGTGCTCCAATGAATTGTTTAGGAATAAATGGAACTAATTTCTGCTAGGAATGCACAAAGTGAGTTATGTGGAAGTTTCTTGTCACAGAGCAACTAATCATTGTTATTAACTGCTGTTTAATATATAACTCCTCATTAAATTAACCTCTTTCCATGTGTTACAGCTCCAGTTCTGTGATCTCTTCTGAGAGGCCCCAGAGGATAAAAACTGTTTTTTCCTAGTCAAGCAGTGTTTAAAACATATTTTAATTTGTCTTTGTGGAAGATGAACCACGATGATATCTTATGTTATGCTCTAATCCTATACTTTATTATTTTTTAATTTTTGGAGTGCATATCACTGCCTTATTAATACAGTTTTCCAGGATTTTCTTTAATAGATTAAAAATTCCAAATATCATTGAAGAGCCAAGTTGACTGGAACTTCTAGTCATTTGGAGAACTATATTATTTAGAAATCTGTTTAAAAAGGGAAAGCATATATTCTACATGGCAGTAAAACAGAGAAGCTGGGGAGAGCATCATGGCTTGTTAAAAGAAAGTTATATAAGAATTTTAAATATGCAGAGACGTAAAGAGTTTGTGCTTCTTCATTATGAAGTTGACTGTTGATGAAGAGTCAGACAGGCCTGAATTTCTTTAATTCAATCAACTTTAACTTTTTAATTATTGAGAGGTTTTTCTGATTCTAAAATATTAAAAGACTTTTTGGTGCCCAGTCCCACTTGGTAGCTCAAAATGCTTTTGAACTTCCAGAAAATGAAAAATTGCTAATTTGGGATTTCTTGAAGGGTTTACTGAAGTCCTGGGTTTTTGAATGGAGGTTCCTGAAAGGTGGCCTTCACAGGTATGCCTGATTTATTTTGTGTTATTTCATAGGGCTGAATATCAATTCAAGAGACTGAAATTTGTGTGAAAGAGCTGCTAAAAGTGGTGAAGGTATATAAAGTAATAATTAATGAAGAATAATTTGCCTTACAAAAAATCCTTTTGATGAGCTGGGATGATTTGTATTCTCTAGCCAGCAACAATTGCTTTGTCTGAAAGAGTTTTGCCATAAGGGAAGTGTTTTGCATTCCTTAGCAAACACAATCTCTCCCAGGATTCATTGAAGTGCCCCAAAGAACTGTAAGTAATAAGTAATTGCTTGGGACCTGGAATTTTCTTTGAAATTGGATTTATTTTAAAAACATATCAGGAAAGGGTGCAGTTTGAATGTTGCATAGTAACATCATGGAACAAATTTAGGTCCTCTTTATCACATTTTACATAAAAATCCCCAGCTTTGAGCTCTGTTGCTTTGGAGCAGCCTACAAAATGATTTTTATAGAAGCACAGGAGTGGAAAGTGTACCCAGTTCTTTGATTCTCTTTCATATGTGAGGATGGGGATCAAAAGGAAAGCTTGGTCCTTGTCACCTGTCACTTGGTGTCCCCTCACTCGCTGGAGCTGTTCTGTCTCTGCCTCCTACAGCGTCTTCAGCAGCCAAGGAACTTCCTCAGGAGGTGTGGGGTGGTGCCCTCATTCTCCATAGGCTTTTCCTGCCAACATGCTGGAAATCAGCTCTGTGGAAAAGAACCTGGGGATCCCAGTAGACACCAAGGTGTCCCTGATCAGCAGTGCTGTGAAGGCCAGGAAGGCTGGTGGGACCTGGGATGCACTGGAAAAGCATTCCCAGGTCAGAGAGGGAATCCTGGCCTCTGCCCAGCCCTGGGAGGCACATCTGGAATGCTGTGTCCACTCCTGGGATCATCAGGACAGGAGACACAGGGAGCTCCTGGAGCAGGGCCACTAATGGCTATGCAGATGAGGAAGGGCCTGGTGCATCTCCCTGCCCAGGAAAGGCTGAGGGAGCTGGGGCTGTTCAGCCTCCAGAGGGGCCCTCAGCCCTGGGTGTCCCTGTGTGCAGGGACCAGGCTCTGTTCCAGGGGGCCTAGGCGTGGCACAAAGATGAACAGGCAGGAACTGATTCCACCTGGACAAGAGGAGGAACTTCTTAGAACAATTTGCCCAGAGAGGCTGTGGAGTTTCCCTCTCTGGAGAGATGTCCCAGAACCAGCTGGATACAATCCTGTGTCATGTGCTCTGGGGTGGTGTGACTGAGCTACAGTAGTCCCTTTTCACCTGACCCACTCTGGGATTCCGATTCTGCCAATGTTGATGCACCTTGTGGCTGTTTCAAGCATAAAACCAGAGGATGTGGAGAGCTATTGCTCTGCCTTGATCTGTAGAGATTTAGGCACAGTGGTCTTGTTCATACTTACTCTTTGCTGCATTTCATTCTGCTCTAAACCAATTTTGTAGGTTTCATCTGTCCATTTTGCTGAGTTCCTAAGTCAACATTGTGCCACCAAGCAGAGTGCTGAGAACATACAGCTGGCACCTAAGGTGTGCAATGGACTGTAGAAATGGCAAGGTAGCCTTGATTTGTATGGGTGGTAAAGAGACAAAAATGAGAGACAAGAAGATTTATCCATGTAAAACTGAATGGGAAAGCTACTACTTATTCTGAATTAAGTGTTCCCTGCACCCCATTTAGTGTCTCTGCTTGGATCTGCTGTTCAGCCAGGTTTTCATCAGAATTGTGTGGCTGCTCTGTTGAAATGTGGCAGTTTTGAGCTGCGCCACCATCATGTTAAAGTTGCAGCCACACAAATGTTTTTGTCCCATGTGCTCATGGTAAACCTAATTGTGTTAAAATTATACATGCAAATAAAGGCCTGAATTATTTATGCACAGTTTTCTGTTCTGGTAATTTGTTCTCCTTAGGGTTCTTCCTGTTTGTTTGCTAATTACTCTTGTAAGGGTTGTAGATGAGTTTAGGTGGAATAAAGGAGTTTTATTCTCTGCCCTGTTGCTTCAGGATTCAGTCAAGCTGGTGTTTGCTGGTCACCCCAGCCATGTGTCTGGGAAAAATGTGTGTCTTTTCCTTATAAAATCAGAGATCTGTGTTTTGTTAAAGGTAGGGAACTGTCATCCTATTGCCAATTCTTGGGGGCCATCCAGCATTTTGGATCTGTGAGTGCTGTGGGGTTTGGAGAAAATCTGCTCCAGCGATTTAGAGTGCTCATTCTCAATCTCTAAACACAGGCAGAGGAATCAAAGTTTCATTTAACCAGCACCTCCAACTTGATTAGCTGGGCAGATTTTTTCTGTCTGTGTTTATCCTTTTGCTGCTGCAGGAGCAAGGCAAAGCAGGAGATGTTAATATTTAATGAAAAATTCTGGACCTCAGCCATAATCGTGTTGCTTTTTAGCTGGAGGTGCTGCCCCTTGAAGTTCCTGCTGGATTTCTTTGTCTAAGAAGCTCAGCCCAGATTTCTCAAGCTGGTAGACTTAATCCTTGAGTTAGTTATATTACCAGTTGTTTGGGTGTATTTGTAGGGGATCAAACTCTTGGCTTAAAAATATTTATAAATTAATATCCAGAGTAGAAAATTTTTGTAGTAGTTAGGTTTTCTAGGCGGTCACTGAACTGATTCTTAACATATACTTTGAAGATAAAAGATCCTTAAGAAATGGACTCATCAATATTTATGAATTTTGGGGCTTTGTCTTCCAGTATTAGGAAAGGTAAGCAATTAAAAATGTCCAACACTTAAAAGTGGGGTGAAAATAATGATTTAAAGCTGAAATGTGGAGTTTTATCTATTTGAGAGGGTTAAAAATTAAGGAGATGTCATAGTATTTTTCTGCATACTGTACCAATATTGGGATAAATAAACAATATGACATAAAGGGGAGAAGGTGGTTTCTATCATGAAGTCAAAGGAGAATGAAGTAACAGAAAGATTTATATCACAATAGTAGAAGTTCTGTCAATATTTGAATCCTGAACTTGTTTCCATTGTTTCAGTTAACAAATAAATATGTAGGCAAACCTGTGATGTCTTGTACTAAGTTTAAAGCCAAAAGAGATGTTTTAATTAAATAAAAATCCTTTTTGCTGCTTTATATTATGGGGGAAATTTGTTCTCTGGTAGAGATGCATTTCTTTACTTGCAGGCACCTTCCTAATAAACCTTGTGCTGTTTGTCCTATAGCAAAGGAGCTGGAGAGCCAAGTTCCATGTGGGAATTCTGAACTTGTAATGCAAGGTTCTTTATTTGGGCTCCACAGTCCACATGCAGAATTTCATACAAGGCCAGGAAAGTGATTGATGTAATTTGAAATGTCAAGTTCTATAGCCAAATGCCCTTGACTGCAAAGAAAACTGATGCAGCAGCTCTGTATAAGGTTGGTTATGGCATTATGTGTGTTTAATGCTTGGAATTAGCATTACAGGTGTTCATTGGCTAATGAATTCCTAGAAGTCCTTGCTGACTGGGTTCTGACATCTGTTGACTTCCCAGTGCCAGGATTTCCCATCTCCTGGAGGAGTTTGGTTTCCTTAAATAATTGAGTATATCTGTCCAAGAGAAATGTGCTCCAGTGATTGGTATCCAAGAGTTTGGGAGATGGCTTGTTTTAAAATTAATGTCTTTGGAATTGGAAACCTATATGTGGTTGAGAATATATTCTGTGTGGAGTTGCCACAGTCAAGAATAGCTTTTTATATATTTTTTACTCTAGGTATAAATGCAGATTTGCCTTCAGTAGGATCTATTTACACAGTTGCAGCAGTTATGCTGCTTCAGATGTCTTTGCATGTATGTTTGCTGATGAAAATTCCACCAGAATAAGCAACTACTCATTTCTCCAATCACAGGAGAAGGATTCAGTGTGATGTAAGAAATAGGACTGACTCTGCAGTCGTTTTAGTGCTGTGCTGAATTAAATGGCAATTATTCCTGCTTGTTGAGATTATAAGGGATGAAATTATGTTTCTGTGCCTTTGGAAAGACTTCGAATGATTCCTCCTTCTACTGGTACCAGTCTGAGAGTCTGGAATGTGACTCATAGAGGTGATGTGCTCTTGAGCTTCTTCCTGATTTCAGTTACGTCTGTTTGGTGGTGAAATCTGTTGTATCATCATAAATATTTGTAAAACTCTTTATCTCAGAGTGGGAGTTCCTGAAGGCTTTTAGTGCCTTTATCTGGAAGCAGATCTATGGTCTGCCACTCTCTTCATCCCACACATGCTCTGTCCTGAATTTCAGTGCAGCTGCTAAGTTCATATTTAACTGATATGATTTATATAGTGTTTGGACTGTTTTTTTCTGGGCAACCAGGCAGCTTGTTTTTATAAAAAGCATGATGACATGAACTGTTCTGACATGAATTTTGTGAAATTATTATTTCACAGCAGCTCCCCCAGTCATACACTGCTAATGTTTGGAAGTTTGCATAATTCCTCCTATAAATTATTACTTTTGTTGTTTTGCTTCGAAGGTCTTTGTGTTGCCAAAAACTGAAAACATCTTTTATTCTCTGTATACTTAGAAATGCTCAAATAAGCCATGAGCAAAATCGAAGAGCCTGAGCTTGCCTTTTGAGAAGTTTTATTCTAGGAATGCCTCTGTGTCTTCAGTACAAGGGTTTCAGCTCCCTGCCTTTGGAAATCTTTGTCACTGGAAGCACCAAGGAACTCCAGACTGACTGTGAAATGAGTTGAGGGTTTTTCTGAAATATTTGTACATAAATTTCAGTAAAATGAGCCATTAGTTAGATTTGGAGTTTTCCAGGATTTTTTTATAGTTCTCAATTCACATCCCAACCCATGTAGCTCTTGCAGCAGCCAGACTCCATGGGAAAGCCATCAGGAACAGGTCTGCCCAAGTAGAAGGAAACAAAAAAAGGGAGAAGGGGAAAAAAGAAAATGGCATAAATTACAGAAAACAAATGAGATGTTTGATACTTCTTGACAGCCCTTGAAGCTTGAAGGAAAATGGAAAAAAACGGGAAGATGGAGTTTAGAAACATATTTATGCTTTGCCAATAATTCTCTTCTTACCAAGCATCTCACAAAATATTAAAACCTGCTGTATATTAAGGAATTATGAGGCATAAACAACAAAATTAAAAATTTTTCCAGGACAAGGTACTTACAAATAGTTGTTAACAAAACCTATTTTGGGAATACTTAAATAGTATGAAATAGTCTTCTGAAGATGGTTTCTTTTGATTTTGATATTTCTTTCTTCTGTAGTTGTAGTTCTTTGCTTAAATTTTGTAAAAGCAAACATCAGGTCTGTCTCCCTGTCCCTAATAAGTGTTGACTTTACTTGAAATAATATACTGCCTTTAGTAGAATTCTGGTTTTATTCTGATTTTTTGAAGTCTGAAGCTCTCACTGCCAAAATCATGTACTCTTAAGAGGCAGATTTGGGATGAGCAGGACAATGTCCAAACCCATGGGAAGTTAAGGTGGAAAGATGAAGCTAGTTACCCTCAATGATGATAAAATCAGTCTGGTTTGTTTTCTCTAGGTGGTAACCTAAAGTAGGAAGTTCTAGAGCTGCCTTGAGAAGGTGAGATTTTGGGATTTCCAGTCTGGGTTCATTTTATAGGAAAAATGATTCAAAGAAATCTATTTCTTGATTCATTCATTTTATCACTGTTCCAGATAAACAGGGGAATGTTTTTAGGTAAATACTCTGAAAAGGAGGTTTAGTAAAAACACGGTGTAGTACAACACAACAGCAAGAACACATATAAGATCTCATTTCAGTATGTATTAAAAGCCTTGTTTAACAATTTTTTTACACAAAGAAACATTGAACTGGGATACTTCTTCATGTGCTTGATGGCTTCCTTAAATAGCTGGGAGCTTTAAGTGTGTTTATTTTTCCTCAGTGAGTATATCCATAGTGACAGTCCATGGACCCCAGGATGGGCTTTGCCCCTGGCATGCTGTGGTGAAAACGTATTTTCTGTCTATTTTTAAAATAGTAATAGAAAATATAAAGTCCAACAATTAGAGATGTTGCAATGTAGACTTTGAGGAAATCAAGTAGCTTGGCTGAGTTATATTTGGCTTTAATTTGATATCTGAGCTGATTTATCCAGCATCCCTCCTGTTGGAGTGGTTTGGAATCAGGGCTTGAATGGCTTCATTAGGGTGAGATGTTTAATACCTGCCTGCAGAGAGTGGAAGGATAACTTCATGAAATCTGGGAAGGCTGGGAAAAATGAAATTGAGATTAGGTCTGCCAGAAATGGTATTTTGAATACAGATGAAGTAATAAAAAAGCATGATAAAGAAGCAATGTGTTGAAGAATGAAAATTATTTTCTTACTGTAAGTGGAATACAGTTCCTTGGGATGTGACAGTGTGGAATGGGGTGTTTGTTTCCATATGGTTTCTAAGGGACAGACTGGCACATCTCATCCTGGAGCCCCTCCTGCCTCAGGCTGTTGTGTCTGGAACTTTACCTCAAGGCAGAGCAGACAGAGGGTCTTGGGGGCATATATGATGGAAACAATAAATAATACATATCCTAGTCCTTGCTCTGCTTTTCAGGGAATATTGCATTTGCATCCTGTGGATGACAAGTATAGTGTTCCCTGCCTTGAAAACACACCCTGCTGGATGCACCACTGTGCTCTGGTGTGCTGGAAACCACAAGGAGCTTTTGTCAGATCAAGAGCAGAATCCCTGCAACATCCTTATGTTAATTTTTTGCTTTCTTCTTGTTTGAGCTATATCTGTAATACCGAAAAATAGAGCATTATGAAAATAAGTCTTGATAAAGCTCAAATTTTCTCAGCTTATAAAATTTAAGCAGGACTATTAGCTAGTGGAATCCACTTGGTGTTTTCCTGAGCACTTGTGCTCTCTACTATTACATATTTAAAACATTTTCTTGTTGCTCTTACATTCTGAAATGTCTACTGCCTTATATCACAGTTGCTTTAAAGAAGTAGTTTGAGATGGGAGGTTAAAAGGGGGAGTGTAACTGCTTCCTTGAAAAGAGTGCAATTTAAATTAACAAATTAGATCACATAGTGTAAAACTGGGGGAAAATAGAGCTGAGTTGGCTGAATGCTTGACAAAAAAAAAAAAAATCAAAACTCTTTTGCAAACTAAGGATAAAAAGACACCAAAAGTTCTTAGTTGTTGGCCAACCTTGTTAGCTTGTGAAATATTCCAACAGAGGCATTCTAGGAAAAGCTAAATTTATGTGCAGTATCTGCCACACTGGAAATGTTAAATATTGGCCCTCAGACTTGCTCAGAGCTCTACAAAAGGATGCTTTAAAAGTATTGATGCTTTCATTTAAGACTTTTATAATTGCAAATGGCAACTTCTCAGTGAACCTTCTAACTTTTTGTTTCCTAGTCCTTTAACTATGCAGATATTTGTAAAGTAAGGGAGACTTTTGAGGCAAACAGAATCCCAGTGGTGCTTGAAGGAATTCACTTTGGTTTGGCCTGGCATTATTTTTAGTTCTTGCATAATAATAAATTATTCTTCAGTGTAAGTGTCTCCTCTGAGGAGATGCAGCAAGTATGGAATTGTGGATGTTGTTCCTCATGGCTTTTGTGTCCAGGTGAGCCTTGGGACTGCAGAACAGGGAAGTGTTGTCTTTCAAATTCCTGACTGTGTTGGTTAGCTGGACTCCTGGCTCTTGGATTTCTGCCAGGCTGTGTAAGGACATGGGTTTGAAGTAAAGCTGAGCTGGTCAAGTGTGATGATTCATTATGGCTCTGAAATGGCCAATGTAAGGGTTTAATTAACATTTTGATAGGTAAGGTTGGTCAGAGGCTGAAGTCCTTTAGTCCTTGTTCAGTCTTATGTGAGTGATGGGTGCTGAGCTTTAGAAAGAGCTTTTCTTTTGTTGGTGCCCCAACAGCAACAGTAACTCCTCATTTAAACTTCTTGTGGCCTTGGGTTTAATGGACGTGGAATGGCAGAGAACCTTGAGTGGCATTTCGTGCAGTGGGTGGGGTTAGCCAAAATTCACAAACAGCCTCGAGAGCCAAGTGTCCCTGTAGCGGCAGACAGATTCCAGGGAGAAAACACAATGGGCCTTTTGACTCCTGCTGACTTCCTGGGATGTTTACTGCACTAGGAGACAGGACACAAGCTTAACTGGAAGTTCCCTTTGTCTCCTACTTTTCTCTAGGTCAGTGTGGACATAAAAGCTTTGTTTGAGTTACTGGAATGGCTGAATTTGGGTTTAATTTTCACTCACTTATTTACTTTGGAATGAGTGACTGCAGTGTTGCTGAGATTTTTCTGATAAGATCTCTGATAGGAGCCAAAAGTGACTTGCCTAACAAGGCCTAAACAAAGAGGTATGCTGCTAAGTTTTAATAAAAATATACTTATGATCTCATGTTGAAATGATTAAATTCTCCTTGAAGATTACCACGATGATTAAGAGGAAAATGCACAACAGATCTTGGCATTGTGTATGACAAAACCAAAACAACTCCAGGCTTGATTTCTATCATTGTGAGATAATTCCTCCTCTTCAAAGTAATAGGTGAGGACATTTAACATAGATCAGATACCAGTGTCAGAGTAAATTTGAGGTACATTGAGCCAAATTTTCTCCTGATGCAAACTGGCCATGATCACTGTGACATTAAAAAAGCCTTGCCAGTACCATACAGAATGTGATGATCAACACATAAGTCACTTTTCTCAAGTTTATAAATAGAAATTCACCACCAAAATGTGTATTTGAGGCTTACTCAGGGCCGTATCCCATGATATCGGTAAAATTTCAGATCCTGCTAATCTACCCTTGCTGTTGACATCCTTTCCACTGTACTTCGAGGAAAAGCTCATTGTAGATTCCCAAGGGAAATGCTGCCCCTGAGTGCAGCAGGGAAGGAAGAAATATAAACAAATTAACAACATTCATCTGACAGCTGTGTTTAAAAACAGAGTCAAACACCGGTTTTGATTAACTGCCTTTCTGTCCTTCCTAAAACACTTCCAGACCTTGTGTTAAATACCCGATGGGCTGAGGCATTCCTGCTGTTAGGATGCACGGAGTAGCCAGGCTCCCACACACCTCCAGGCTGCAGTGCTATTCTGGGCCACCATGCCCACGCCTCAGCAGGTCCTTTCACTTCCAGCCACCCACTGGTTGGTCTCTATGCTTGAATCCTGCTGCTTTTGCTTCCTTGCTTTAAGCCTCTGGAGTAACCCCTTACTTGGCTTGGATGTGGTGGGCTCCTGTGGGGCCATCCTAATAATGAGGTTTAAATTCCCCTCCCTTGCACTTTTCCTTGTTCTCAAATCCCAGTATTTCTAACACTTTTGCCAGGATTTTTATTCTTCCTGCTACATTTTTCACAACAAGAAGCCCTATAAATTTTCTTTACAATTACTTATTTTCCTGGTAGAAGGAGCAGAGGTGTAGGGACAATACGAATGGCTCTGCAGCAAGGTGGGGAGGGAAAAGTGGGAGGTGTCTTTATGCAAAGGAATTGGGGTTTATAAACACAAAAGTTTTTGAGTAAATGCTCGTGGCCCTAAAGATTACAGAGCAAAGCTTGAAAACCATGCCTAAAGCTCAGAAGACAGACAGCTATGAGAGAAAATTCTACATTTCTTCTGCAAGTGTGGGAATATCAAGATTTATGAAAATTGGACAGTGCTGTTGCAGAAGGCAACAATATTTTTGAGTGACTTTACAAATATTTGCAAACCTTGTCTATATGCTGTCACAGATGTAAATAAATTCTTCAAAAATTAACATTCTCTGCAGTATCTTATCCTAAATAAAGAGAAATAAAGTGTAAACAAGCTAGTGCCATTACTTTCTCATCCTTTAAATAAAAGCACAGGTTTCTCCTGTACCACTTAAGTGACACTGTGCTTGACATGAAGAGAGGGGAACATATTCCTAACCTGTGCCTAATTTCTCATGTATTAATGCTGCAAGGCATTTACAGGTCCTTTCCTAGCACCACAGACTGTAAACTTCTCTAATATCAGGATAAAAGTTTGTCTTTTTGCATACAAAACATGAACTATTGCAGGAGTAGTTTTCATATTGTAAAGAAATACTTCAGAGAATAATGTCAAGCAACCTGTTTATTTTAGAGAGATCTGTTTTGTAGTAGAGGTTGGAGTTAAAAAATAAATATTATTCAGGAAAACAGAAAGTTACTCTGTTATTGTAGTATTTTAAGCACTGTGGGTTTTTGGGCTGTGCCAGTGTTTATTATTATTATTAATGATGGCACTTAGTGCTGTGGTTTAGTCGACAAGATGGTATTTGGTCAAAGGTTGGAATCTGTCTGGGAGTTCTTTTCCGACCTTGGATTCTGTGATTATCCTGTGTTACAGAGATGTAGCTCCTTAAATAGCTTTTTCAGAGAGCTCTCCAGATACCTAGCCAAGCTCCATTCTGCCAAGTTAACAGGTAGGAGTATTTTCCTTCTCGGAATACTGTGCACAGCTAGGCTGTTTCCACAAAGATATAAACTGGGATGGTGCAAACCCAGCTTTTTGGATGTTGTTTTCCAAAAACATGTGGAGCGGAAAGGGCTCTGTTGCCCAGGTGGCAAGGCGGTGTCTCTTAGCAAGGTTTGTTTTAGTTAATGAAAGGAGAGAAGGGAAAGAGTGACAGATCCCATTGTTTTTAGCTCCTAGGAGTATCCCCCATGAACATGGGGATAGGGAAGCTGTGTGGTTTGGTTGGGGAGCTCTTTCAGGAGCACTGGCTTCTCCCCTGGACTGGGAGGTTTTGTAACTCAGAAATCCATGGTTATCCAAAATTCAGTGGGATCAGAGCATGGCCAAGAGTGACTTAATGGGCATGCAGTGCTTGGGTTAGGGAGGAACTGTTTACAAGAGAATGGAGTGATAGGACAAGGGGAAATAGCTTCAAACTGACAGAGGGCAGGGTTGGGTGGGATACTGGGGTGTAATTTTTCACTGTGAGGGTGGTGAGGCCCTGGCCCAGGTTGCCCAAAGAAGCTGTGGCAGCCCCATCCCTGGAAGTGTTCAAGGCCAGGTTAGATGGGGCTTAGAGCAACCTGGGATAGTGAAGGGTTGCCCATGGCAGGGGGTGGCACTGGATGGGGTTTAAGGTCCCTCCCAACCCAAACCATTCCATGAAATTACACATGGTCAGAAATAGCTATTTAGAGGTTAGCTCTTTTTCTGGATTCATTGGAGCAGTCACTTTGGGAATATATCCTTTAAAAGAAGAGTAGGTTGTGTGGTGTCCTCTCAGCAATGTCCTCATTTGCTTCACATGAGCGAGGGGTAGGGAGTCTTTGCACTCCCGAGGAGAAGTGGGAAGGAGCAGTGAATTTTAACATGGATGCTATAAATGACAAGCTAAGACTCCAAATGCAAGTAATTGTAGCTCATCTCTGCACACATGAAGAGATCTGATGTGAATGGGAATTGAGAAGGTTAAGTGAAGCAAGAGGAGGGTGCAGAACCTTTTCTTCACTGTTGATCTGGATACTCATAAATTAAAACCATTTTTAAAAATACCCCTTGTAGTGATGAGATTGGAGATGACATTTAACTTCTAGGAAGTACTGATTTTCTGCTTTCTTAGCTTGTAAAAAATGTGCTTCTTCATAGCACTGGTGACTGGGCTGTTGCTTGAGCAGAGAGAGGGAGATGGCTGAGGAAAGTCCCCTTCGATGCAGAGCTGAGCCCCAAAGTTGTGCAGTTCCCAGATACTGCCTCCTCCCTTTCCTCTTGCATTAAGTTAGGAATAATGCACACATCCTGTAAAAAGTTTCCATGGAGCTGGTTTGCTTTGATTGGATTTTCATAATTTGTGCTTCATCCTTATTCATGTGAAAGAGAATATGTGGAGCTGAGAATGGATTGTTTGCTCTGGTCAGAGTTTGTAGTTATTTCTTCACCCAGCAGAACTTGGGAGTTGGAAGCACTCATGGATGAATTTTTTTTATGTGAAGGCTGGACAAGGAATATGTTCCTTTTGGTTTTGTCCAGGATAAGCTCCCCTTCAAAATGAGAAGACGAAAAGAAATAGTGAACAAACTATCACATTACTTAAAAAGCAATTTCTGCTATTTTTAGGAGATTAATTCAGTATTTCAAATACATGTTCTTTCTTCTCACTTAAGGACATTCAACTATTAGAGACTTTCCTGGTAAATAAACAAGAACCATTTTCAGGGTTTTTTTCTGAATATGAAACAAAAGGGACTGGTCTGTCCTTAGGCTTATTTCCTTCTGTTGAGATATCCCCTCTGCCTTGAGGCTTCCAGCAGAACTGGGAAGTTGTGTTCTCCTGTTTTACTCCTGGACTCTTATTCCTGTGTTATATTCCTTACTGGAAAGGCTTCATCTAAGACAGGGAGGGAGGTTATTCACAACCTGCAGCAAAGAACAAGAGGTGTGAAGAAGCAGAAACATCTGACAGATACTTTAATTTCTCTATGCTAAAATAAAGCAAGTCACATTTGGAAGATGAGATACCTGGGTGTGGTTGCTATTTTGTAGAAGTTTTTCCATAGAGGCTCTGTTTTATTGTTCAAGTTACATTGAATACAAGTTTAGAACTGTCTGTGCCAGTAATAAGATAAATTTGTGAGGGACTAACATGATTCATGGGGAAATTATTTTTCTGTGGTAGCCAATGAAGCCCCTTGAGATGTTTTACAGTGTTTTCTGCTTTAAAAACGTCTTGCATGTAGGGTCTCTAGCAAGGTGTGTTTCTGCATCTCAGATATGATATACTGATTTACTGGCTCAAGGTAAGTAATTTCTGTGCATGACTCTCATTATAAAGACATCAAAATTAGGTCTCACTGCTAGAATATTGCAGTTTACAATGCTCAGTGTGATTCTGCAAAGGATGAATTACCATAACTCTTAATAAGACAGCTCCTATTGTTTTCAAATCAGAATTTAGGTGAATATTTCTTTTTAATAGTTATCAGTTAAATATCTGTACTAACTTCAAAAATTATTTGTGTGGAAATATATTTCTCCTTCAATGTGGTACAATAAAATACTTTCTCTCTTTCTGGGAGTTTAGTTTAGTACAATCAAAAACACTGGCCAAAAATATTTTTTGTAAATAAATGAGTGTGTAAGCACTCACCTGCTGCATTTCCAGTGTTTGTATATCCAGTTATCCAGTATAAAATTCAGTATTCATTACAAATCAGTATTGCTGTGACATAATTGATGTCTCTTTGCTGGTTTTGAGTACATTCCTTTCCAGTCCCCATTCTTTTAGTTGCCAGCAGGGAGCAAACTGGCTGTTGGAATTCTGTTTTCCTGTCACTTTTCAGTTATCAGTGGTCTGTAGGTCCTTGCTAAAAGCACAGTATTGAATCTGCAAAGATAATTACACCTATTGGAATGTTATTAATAGTGTTTAGAAGAGATCATTGCAGTAAATCTGCTTTAGCCTTTTTGTTAGCTGTGTTTTTATGTAATATTATGTGAATCCCCTGGAAACACTGATACCTTTAAAGAATGTGGTTTGCTTTTAAAGGGGAAAGGGAGGGAAAACAGAACAGAACAGATTTGGGGCAACTTCCTTATTGAAAGATGCTCTTTATGGCTCTTAAAAAAGTAAAAGTGAGTGAAGGCATGATAGAGAATAACCTGCACATGTGCAGTTCCTTATCTGCCAACCCTCTCTTATTTTTCCTGCAGGAAATCCTGGCTGAGCAAAGTTGGAAGCCCAAGTTCCCGCATCGATAAAACAAATTTTTCCAATGAAAAGGAGATTTCCAAGCTTGACTTCTCGGATTTCAACACTAGATACTAACAGGAGAGAACCTCACTAAGCACAAAACTTTGACATTTCTGCTGCATGATATTTTCTGTGTCTCCATCAAATGTCACAAGACCATTGAGATGCTTTTCTGTACTAGGGATAAACATAAATGTTCCCTGTTCCCACCAAGTTAAGGATTCCTGGTTGCTGTGGTAGACATCTTACACCATGAATGTCAACATTTTGTGTCTAAAATGCCAATATCTAATTCACTGCAGCTTTGAAAGACAGATAAAAGCTTAGAAGTGCTGGTGGTTATTTGTGCACAATGAGACTTGTTACATACAACCAGATGGCACCTAATCTTTACACTGTGAGTCATATTCTAGATGAAAAATGATAATAAATTTATGTTCTACTGTTTGTAATCTCACAAAAAATACATAACTACAGAACTGGAACACTTGAGAGTTCTGTGTAACAAGTCTGTTATAGACCAGGCTCTTTGTGATAATTAATAAGGTTATACTGGCAAATTAAAATAAATATTTTGTTTCAAACTGGAATTATTTAACCAGCTCTGGTTTAAAATTCTCCATAATAATTCAGATAAATAATGTTCTGAGGTGATGAAATGTGTGGCCTCTCACCCTGTTTTTTCCTTGTCTACCTGTAGTGTACATCCATGCTGACTATGAAGGATGTTTTAATCTCCTTGCTTTTTTAACATTCTTTCTAAAATTGAAGATTTAAGTGATTTTCCTTATGGATGTGTATTTGCTCCTGAGTTAAGACTGTGTAGTGGAACCTGAACCCACATCCATCACCTGAAGTCCATGGAAGTCCTGAGCCATAGGCTTGCAATAAATCCTGGATAAATCTTATCCATTGTGGATCCAGTTCCCAGTATCCAGTGCTATCTCCACAGACACCCTGGAGTCAGTCAGGACTGGATCATGCCTAGATCCTCATTTCTGCAGTGCTTGTGGGTCAGGATCAGAACATTCCAGGAGACTTCATGAGGATGCTAAAGCTGGTGTTCCCACTGGCTGCCCTGTCTCCCTTCCTGGGGGGGATGGTGTCAGTTTGGGCAACTGCACCACATCTACAGCTCATGGTTTAAATTTCTGGAAGGACATTTCCTAACTGAAGCACTGCACTTCTACATTAGTGCAAGGTGTGCCTAGAAAGGTATTTTTGCTCACTACTAGATTGATTTTCTTTGGACCTTTGCATTAAGCAGTAAAGTCTCCTTTCTAGAATTTGCAGGAGCTACTTATGAATTGTTCTGTGATTATACACAAGCCCCCATTGTTGAAGACATGTTCAATAGCTCTTGTTCAGCTGATGGTAAATGGCAAAGTTCAAGTGTAGCAGGAGCTCAATAACTGTTCCATCCTTGTGGAAAACTGTATCCTGCCTAACAAGTAGTTTACATTTTCCTTGGAGCTACCTGGCAGAAAATACCCCCTTAGTCAAGGATTTTCCAGCCACATGCTTTGCTCATATTTTGAGGAACAAGGCGAGAGGAAGGCAAAAAACAAAGGGATCATTGGATACAGAGGAAATTGTTTTAATGTGTTCCAGAGGTGGAGCTGGGTCCTCACAAGGATCTGGGAATTTTACCCCAACTTGCCTAGAAAGGCAAGGCTTGAGGAGAGGGAAGCAGCTGTTTAAAGTGCTCACTGTTTTGGGGAGGAAATGTGAAGAGAAAGCATTTTTTCTGTGCTGCAAGTAATGTGTTGGTGTGTTCCTGAAACTAATGAAGCCTTGGCTGGCCCTGTGGGCATTTATCTTCTCATTTTATTTAATCCTCAGATTCTGGTAAGTATCCTGAGTCCAAAGCCATCCCATTTGTGGAAGTACAGTGTGTGCAGAACAGCAGAGCAGTGTCACTAGATTTAATGAAAATATCATTGATTTTGAGGAGCCAAAGAATCTCAATGGTAAGATAGAAAGAAAAGCAAGAACAGTTGGATAACTAGACATCAAAACTGAGTTGAGACGTGTTTCCTTTTCTACTCCATACTAATGTCACTCAGATAAGACTATAGATACCCCTGAATTTTATTTTTTCAAAATGCTGTGCAGCAGGAATGTGTAGGCCAGCTTCATTCTTGCTGTAAATGGAAATACTTTCCACTAAATAGTTTCTATTTAAATAGAAGTTTCTATCTATAGTTTCTATTCTTTTCACCTAATAGCTTCTATCTAAAAAGGGTTGAGAGTAGGAAATAAATAGTGGGAACAGACTTCCACAAGTTATTTGTGAATTTTGGACAATGCTGACTTTCTTGAGGGGAAAACGTTGTGCCTGACTTGTGTTCCACTAGAATTTCAGAAAATTCACCTCATTAAGCCTAAAGGCTAGGCATGTTAATTAAAATCAGTTTTAACTCCTAAATGACAGGCATGTCAGAAATGTATGGGTTCATTTGTATTTGATTAAAGAATATTAAAAAAAAAAAAAAAACAAAAAAAACCCACCTTGCCAAAGCCATGAGCAGAAGGAGAGCTTTGTGCCTCATCTCATCAGGAATGATGTAACCTTTCAGAACAAGGATGTTCTGCTGGACCTACTCCTTCTTGGTTTCTGTGTGGAGAAAAGCGTGGTGGCATCTCCTGCCATACTTTCTCTTAGGTGACACCAATCTGTCACTTCTTATTTTCTTGATGTCCTCTGGAGCTGCCTTGCTTGGCTTGCTTTCTTCTTAGAAAACGGGGCATGTTTGCTGCTGGAATCCTCTTACTAGACAGAGTGAACTGGATTAGTCACTCGAGCTTCCTGATTAATGCATGGCTCCATGCTGCTGCAAGCGCTCTGATGTGAAGGGAATGCTGCAGTGAGCGATGAGGGCAAACACTGCTCTGTGCTATCATTTATTTTTTAGTGTCTGTTTATACAAAAGTAATCCTGTAAATTGGGATTTCTGTAGTATTGTTCTTTCTTCAAGGCTTCTCACAATCTGTTGTGTAGTGGGTAGAAGCATTAGGATTAAAGAGAAGTTATTTTTGCCTCAGAAAACACTGCATAATAACTAAACTTGCCCCAGTTCATTTGATATTAATACTGGCATAATTGAATAAAAAAACCTGACATGGAAGATCAAAGGAGAAACAACCTCACTTTTGGTTAAAGGGGCTGCAGGAGTGGGTTGGAAGGTTTTACCAATCAAAATTTCAGAATGGTTTCAGTAATTAGGAGGATACCAGTTGTCTTCCACAATTAGATGATGTTACTGTAAAACTTAATGTATGTAAGTGCAAATATAAATATTTAAAAGTACTTTCTGATGAATAACACTGTAAATCAGTTGTGAGATGAAGTTGTCTTTACCCCAGAAGTGAAGAATTACACTCTGAACAACATTCATGGGGGAGTAGGAGAAGTTTTTGACTCAAAATTCAGCAAGCATCTCTGTCTCTGATGAAAGGCACTGTAGGCTTTCCCATAGCTGTAATAATTCCTTGGTGTTAGGAATTAACACCTGTGATTCCTGCAGTTTGGAAGTAGGAAAGTCTTACAACATTTCCTCCTGCATTTGTGGTGTTCTAAAAGTGGGCAACAAGCTCTAAGCCATGTTTTTGTTTCGTAGGCAATTGATCAGCACCAAGAAGCAAATTTTGTCCATCATAACCATGGTGTGTCTTCCAGAAAAAAGGAGGCAATACCCATGTGGACTTTTGGGAGTAATTATTTTCTGGGTTTGACAGGCTGAATTAGAGGAATACCCAGCATCCCAGGGTTTCTCCTAGCTAGGTTTTTCACTAGCTGGAAGGTGACCTGGCATTCTCTTGGATTTGGCAGGGAGGTAATAAAACAAACAATGGAGAGGCACAAGTTCTGTGCTGCAAGCACTGACTTATGTTCAATTGGAATGCTGCCACAGACTTCAGTGGGATCAGTAATTGGTCATGCAACCAAGGAAATGCATTATTAATGGGACAATGTTTGAGTAGGGGGAGATAAGATAAAGACTTAGCCACTTTCTTGGTGCTGGGTTTGGCTTTTTCCTAATTACAGAGGAATCACTGTGGTTTCAGGAACATTAGAAAAGCCAGAACCTTCTTGCATGGAGTTCAGCATTTGAAACAATGCCAGATACTCACTATCCCAAGCAAGGCAGTATTTCCCATTTTGTAATTAAGAGTTGTTCTGCAAAGGGTGGGAGCAGAGAGTAGATACATGCAACTCTTCAAAGCCTTATATAATAATAAAATTTAAAATAAAATTCTACTGCAGGCATATAGATGGTAAATAGAACAGGATGGGAGCAGGGACAGGAGTTTTAACAAGATGAATGTGGAGAAATTTACTTGGAGTGGTTTATTGGGAGCTGCAATAAACAGTGGCACCACTGGAAATGAGTCCTATGTGAGCAACATAGAGAAAAGGGGTGGCTGAGGAAGAGGGTCTTAGCAGAAGAAGGTCTGAAAAAATGCTCAGGAGATGTTTGGAGCATGAGAAGAGAGGCCAATCAGCTGATAAGGGGCTGCTCAGTTTAGACGGCAGCACCTGGGTGCTGTGGGCAGGTCACAGCAGGGATTTGAGACTCACTGTGAGTCTTGTTCAGCTGTTAGTGATGTTTTGTATTTCCCCCCTGTTTAAAAGTAATCAGCCTCAAAGTTTTCTTAAGCATCCACTCCTGAACTCTACAACTGTTGTACTATTGTGAGTAGTTCAGCTCACTTGGGAGAGAAATCTCAGTACCAAGTAGGAAAACCTGTATGAGGGGCTCTAACAGTAACATCTCTTACCAGAAATAACCGCCTGCTGTCAGGAAACAGGCAGACAAAAAAATTGCAGACCAAGTTAAATCTCATTAATGGCCCACAATATAACTCGGGGAGAAAAAAAACCCAAAAAAACCTGTGCAGTTATCTAAGTTTGCTGACACTTTGGAAACAAAACGATGACTAAATAGTAGTATGTGCTCCAAAGAATGAGTGATATACCAAGATGAATAGGATTTAGGCACTGTTTATCACAGTTAAGCCATAGCCTGAATACCATAATGCTGATTCCTTAAATTCATTATGCAGCCAGTATAATCTAGCAGGCAGCAATGTGCCTGTGAGAAGGAAGAAACTATTTCCATTGTTTTAAACTGAACTGTAGGCACAGAGTGATTGGTAAGATTGTGCTTTGTCTTATTTCTAAGATACCACACTAATGTTTGTAACAACACTTCTGTGAAGCAAAGTGTTAAACCCACTGAATTCTTACATTTTGTTGTTTAAAGTACTAATCATAGTGTATTTATCTGATGAATACAGGAGAATGTCATTCCATACATGTAAGAAGTGTTGCTTCCAGCATCCCTGTTTATAGCTGGCAGTGTGTGAGTGCTTCCAGCTTCTATTTATGTGACTGAGATTTGTCCTGTGGAATAAATAAGAATTAATTTTTCTGGTGTTAATACTCCTGAAGTTCCCAAGAGCAGCCTCACTGTTCTGCACACAATTATTTGTAGAAATTACCATGTGTGAAATAACAGCTTTGTTCTGACCCAGCCATAAAATTTACTCTTAGGGTGGTAGGAAATGGGGCACTCCTGAGCTGCCTTTCAATGGGAATTATGTAATATTTTGGGAAGAAAGGAAGAGGAAGGGGCAGAAATAACCACAGCTTCTGAAATTTTTGGCTTAGTCAAGATATGTTTAAAAATTCCCCAATGTTCTGAATGAAATAAGTGAATTGTTCTGGAGGTACTGAGATAACAGTTGCTGGTTGCTTTTTTTGAATTTTCAGATAGCATTCAGAAAGTGTAAGGAATGAAAGCACACAGGAAAGCTAAGAGATTTATTTTGTTTAATGTCCTTTTTTTTTTTTTTTTAAGCCACAGACAGGATTTATTTGCATTTTTTTAAACCTGTCTGTGGGGGAATGGAGCTACTAAAAGCTGGAGTGGCTGTGATGAGGCTGTGATAATTAACATGGTTTGATGTGCTCAATGCCTTGAAGCAAATCACTACAGAATTCCTGGTCCTGGGTCCTGGGGGAAAGGCTGGGATACATTAAATTACTTTATAGGCACGCCCCTTGGGTTTTTCAAGTGGTGTAAAGAAGACATTTTGCAGCCATCCAGCTAAAAATGCCACAGAATTATCAATTCTGAAGAACCTTAGCAACAATGTGCTAGCTTTGCTGCCCTCACGACAAAGCAAAAGAGAAAAAATGGATTCTCCTCTGTGCTGCTCTAAGCCAGGAGGAATTAACTTCTGGAGAAGAGTAGGAGGCAGATTTCACCTCAGATGCTTGTATTCTCTGAAATAAAAGATGAGATGACAGCTCTTCATTATTTAGTATCAAATAACTGATGCATCTAATAAGAGAAGCAAGGGAAAATACCCTCTGAATTTTAAATATCTAATTGAGGCAGCAAACCAAATAACCACAAATCAAAGGCTTGCAGCCATGAGAAAAATACTGGAGAGGACAACCTATTCACAGTGACTCAAAGCAACCACTAAACTAATGCACTTGAAACAAGGATTCAGGAAAGAAAATAAATCTGCTACCTAGAAAATTAGGGGGAAATGGGGATTTTTACCTCTTTGGTACTGTATTTTTGGATCGATTAGTAACCTGTAATAGCTGCTGCTCAGTAGGTGAAGACTGTTTGGTTCTACTTCTGTAAGTCACAATTGTTACAGAATTTTTTTTTTTTTTTGTGAGATAAATCCTACCAGTTCCCTGCTTTACACTTCCGCACTAATTTATTTTTCCTGAAACATTTTTTCTCATGGTTTGCACAGCTGAGCTGTGATCCATCTGTCTGTGACAGAGATGTTTATTCTTAGTCCAGGATGGAATCTCAGACTCCTGTTTCCTGGTTACCATTTTCCTTTACCCAAGAGCTGCAGATTTGGATGTAGGATATTGAAAACCTAAAATTTCAAGTGGAGCAGCCTAAAGAATTGAATTTGAAACTTCAAAGAGCTCTTGATGTGCTCTGAAAGCTGCAGCGTGGAGTGTAGGGACCATCCACAGGCTTTTCCACACTGAGCTGCTTCCATTTTATTTTTCAGTACTTTGCTTTGGATTAGAGTTGTCATATCCCACTGGCCAATTCCAAGGCACTCCCTTCTCTCCAGTCTTTTTTAGTCCCTTTGAGTCTGAGGTCAGCTGGAGTTTTATAGCCTATGAACTCCTAGAAACCTCTGTCACTCTGCTCTGTCCCTTTGGGATTTTGCCTTTCCATTTTATTTCAGGCTTTTGCCACTGATCCATCTCCCTGCATAAAGCCAAGCTAGGAACAACCTTATATTCCCCTTGCTCATTGCTCTCCTCTGCCTATTCCATTTTAGCTGATAGTGATCACTAATGGCTCCTCTTTGTGCTGGACTTGGTCTCCCTGGGAAGTCTGGCCTCACCAGCCACACTCCATTGGATCTTTGGGGGTGATCCTTCCTGACAGCATAACCCCACTGGGGATTGCATTAGCCAGGCATGCAGAAAAGAGAAAGTGCCTGTCTAGTGTAATAAAATAAACACACAAGGGGGAAAATTGCCAGCCAGGGGTAGAGCTGGGGCTTCCAGTGTTCTTCAAAAACCGTCTCTGCATAGGTGCAGTAATACACCCTCTGATTCCCTCAAATGTTTAAGCTTTTCCATAAATTTGTGGGGTTTTTTTTTACAATGGGTATCCAGTGAGTTTTCTTTCATCTGTTCAAATTTCATCTGCTCTTCTTTCATTATGAAGAAAATGTTAATATTAAAAAAGTGAAGTCATGCATGTGCAGGCTTAGGGAAGTTCAATCTTCCCTCAATTCAAACTGATCCAGCAGTTTAACCCTGAGTCAAGTAAGTTTAATCCAAGAAAACAAAATTACATGAACCAATCTTATTTCTTCTTCATCCTACTTTACAGTAAATAGTGTTATTAGGATGCTGAAACTCACCACCTCTAGCTCCTTCCCTGGAGCCTCCACTAAATCCCTCTGTGACTGTATCCTACAATCCTTTCAGAGGCAATTGGCTTATGGCAAACAAATGGAAGCCCAGTTTGGTACCTCGCTGCTCTCCTCAGGAACCCAGGGTGCCTAAATCTTTCTGCAAGGTACGAAACTTAGCAAGTTCCTTTATTTTTAACTCTTGCTACATGTACAATAGACTGTTTTCTCTGTGCCTTCCTCAATCTCTGCAGTGTACCCACTTACATTTACAGACATATTTCACTTGGGATTCCACATGGGGGAAACAAATCTGTCATTGACAGAACTTAAATCCACCTGTGATCAGGTTAAGTGGCTCCAGTGACACATTAAGGATCATTTCCTTGAGGTGCTGGCTGTAAATGTAAACCCCAAACCCTCCTTCTTTTCAGGAAAGTGATTTCTTAAATGAGGTTTCTGAAAGCAGTGGGGACTAAAGCTGTCCAGTCTCAAGAGAAGGAGGCTCTACAAGGGTAATTTAAGCTGGATGTGGTGGGTGTCATGGTTCCTGCCACAGTGAAATGTCTCCCTAGGCTCTGGAAGCTGGATCTGGCTGCAGAAACATGACCCTGGAGGTTGTGTTCTTCCTTTGCAGCTCATTTTTGCTTGGAGCTGAAATAGTAGCAAAGAGTTTTTTGGTGTAAACTGGAATTATAGAAAAAATACTCTGGATATGTTGTTTTTCCAAGGCTGTGAGCACCCAAATTCTGCTTGAGGTATGTCTGGTGATGGAGGCACTGAGCAGGGTGCAGGAAGGTAAAACTTCCCTGACTTCCTTATGGAGTAATGTTTCAGATGACCAGCTAGAAACTGGGAATGGGAAGCTCAAACAACCCAAGATGGATTATCCTAGGCTCCATCTCAAACTGCTGAGGGGGAGAAACAGCCTCTATCCAGGCCATTAATCTCCACCCATCCCCATTCCTCCTCTGCCTGCAGGAACAGCCCCTTTCAGGAGCTGTTTCCTCACAGCCAAGGAGGAGGGCTCTGCCCAGGGCTCCATGTGGAGCCGAGCTCCAGTTCTGTGCATTTCCAGGTGTTTCAGGTCTGGGAATGAGCAGGGATGTCTCTAACCTATGTACAGATACCTTTCTTGAAGGGACTTCTATCAAACTGCCTCTTTGGTACTTCTTTTTCCCTGTTTTCTCCTGTATTTTTTTTTCAACTTAGCCACTCATATGCTGGACAAACAGTTTCAAAGAGCTTTCCAAATCCAAAAGATGGGGATGTTATACAAGTTAATCTTATGAGGCGAGATATTTCCTGGGAAAGCCTTGTAAAGTAATTTTTTCATTAGTGAGTTCCTCATTACAAGATTAAAAGCTAAGCTCCTTCCTCCCTCATTTCTTCCACAAATTAGGTTTTCATAAGACCTTTTATGTGTTTTTCTGTTTTTCTAGGTCTTGCCTCTTCTGGCAGAAGTATAAACATTAATAACATTAATTACTTCATGCTAATGAACTACTTTTGGGATCCTTGGCTAGGGAAAATATAGGAATCCCTCTTTTTGCAGTTTTTTTGCTGTGGTATTTTAAGTGTAGTGGGAAATATCCAGGGCCACATAATAGATAGATGTCATTGACTTTTATGCAGTCTAGATTTTGCAGAATAACCCTGTTTTGGCTTTCTGAAATCTTGCCTACTTATAATACTGATATTTTAGAGGAGGTTTAGCTTTGTAGGGGAAACTTGGGTCTGTTAATTCCCCAAATCTGGCAAGTGGTGTCCACAGGCAAACCCTGGATCCCCTGGAGATGCTCATATGGGCTTTCTGTGTGGAGCCGAGGAAGGATCCTGGAAAGCATCAAGCATCCAGTAACTCCATACAGGGAAAAGCTTCCTTTTCCTGAGCTCTCAAAGTTGTGGCCACCGTTATGGAAGTGTTTGTTCTTCTGTGCACATCTGGAATTTTAGGGGAAGTGCAGAACAATGGACAACAATTAACTGCCAGCCAAAAGGAAGATGTATAAAACATGGAATACATAATGTTTAGCAGCCCGAGAAATGCGCAGAAATTAGCATTTAGGATCCAAGGGCTCACCCTCAGCAATGACAAAACATGCACAGGAAAAGGAAAAAGGGTTGTGCCTTAACTGGACATATAACATTTCTGATATAAAAATGTCTGAATTCCAGTGGAAAAAGGTCGTTTGTCTTACAGTTCCTATCTTAAAAAATGCTGGGCAGTGTCTAATGTTCTTAGGAGTCTCATTTAATGAGATTTGACCCAGTGACAAGATTTCATTATGACTTCATTTAGAACAAATGGAAAGGAGAGTAACAGTTAACCTGGACTCTCTAAAGATTTTGTTAATGTACCTGATTTCCTAGACAGGAAAAAATCTTTGTCGAGTCTAATAAAATCTGTTAATAAAAGGCATTTATTTGTAAATGGAATTGGAATGTAAAGTAACTGGAAATTTTAAGAGGTGTGATTCCTCCTCTTCTAGGAGGCAATGGGAGAAGTCTCCACTGTGAGAAAATTATCAGAAAATAGCCTTTGGCCTGATGGAGAGCATTTCTTTTTAAACATTAACTGTAGATCACAGTATCAATTCTGGTTTATCACTGTGATAAAAGTTCAGTTCACCGTTGTCTTGAAATGACTGAACTGGCTGGTGAATGTTTTGTAACTGAGAACCATTTCCTTTTGTAACTTAAGCACTTAATTGCTTCTAATTGGTTTCTGTTGCAAAGGAGATTGGGATCCAAATGACAGAGCAGGGAGGAGAGGATGGGGGAGCCCGCGGTAACCACATTATGCAGGCGCAAGTGGTGTGATCAGAGGTCTCATTGTGGGGCAGGGCAAAGGAAAAGGAGGAGGGGACTACGAAGCGTTTGGGAATGCGCACAGAGGGGTGGCTAGGGATTCTGGGAAAGATTGCTAAAGGTTAGTACTGGCAAGCAAATCAGGAAAACAGTCTTTGATGAGCATAAAGTCAAAACCATTAAAATCAGCAAGTCAGTAGCATCTGGGAGAGCTGGCACCATGGTCTGATCAGGGAAAAAAATCACAGAACTAAATCAGGAATTAAACACCAAACAAAGTCTCAAAATGGGCTCCCTGGTCCAGGAATCAGTTTTGTGCCTTCAAGATCCAGGGGCAGATGTGCGTGAGTCATAATCCTAGTTTAGGAGAACCAAGGAGTCAGTGTCACTGCAGCTTTCTGTACAACCTGACCTTCATTGCCCCCATATGAATCAGGAGTAAGCAGAAGGAAATCAATGTGAATGAGAACAAAATTTAGGTTTTGGTATTTGCAGAAACTTAAACCTAGATTATACCTTGTTCTGGTTTCAGAGCAATCAGTTGTATCATCTAGGGCATGCTGACTTCTGAACCAGTACACAACAGTATAAACGTATTTGAATATTATCAATGAGTAGAGCTGGTGTAAAAATTCCTTCCTTGTATTCTTTTGTCTTTTAGCCTGAATAGTGATGGAATGTTTAATATTGGCACAAGAATTGCCAACAGAGACTTTATATCTCTCCCAAATAAATGCTGCTTATGTTCACCAGTGGCACGATAATCCCAATTACATTGTGCAGAACTAATTACCTCCAGTGTAAGGCTGCTAAATGACCAGTTATACTATGGGGGAGCAAAAGACACCAAAACCAAACTAGGTATAAACAATTTGTACTTCCTCTTTCAGTATTATGAGAGGGAATGGTTTCATCTGACAGCAGGATTAGATTGAATTTTAGAGAGAATTGTTCCCTGGGAGGGTGCTTAGGCCCTGGCACAGGTTGTCCAGAGAAGCTGTGGCTGCCCCATGATCCCTGGAAGTGTTCTAGGCCAGACTGGATGGGGCTTGGAGCAACCTGGGATGAGGGGAGGTGTTCCTGCCCATGGCAGGGGGTGGGATTGGATGGGTTTTAAGGTTCCATGTGTGTCATTAAACTCCACTGAGTTGTAGAGCCCTAAAGAACTGATCCAAGCACCAGCCTGAGCTGGCACTAGCCGAGTTCAGTCAGCAGCAGATGAAAACCCTTGAACTTTTCTCCCGTACTGGATGTCACCTTAGTTGATTGCACTATGGCCACTGTCAAGCAGTTAACTTTCTGCCAACAAGTTTAGCAGTTGAGTTGTTCATTTTTGCCTATATTCAGAAATGGAAAAAAGGTACATTTTTCAAGCTATACTTTATGGGGAGCATCTGTGTGCAGAGATGATTTTTGTCTCCATATAGCAGTACATGTTAAAAATTACCCTGCTGGTGTCACTCAAGGTATTTCCTCCTGGCTCTCTCCCACATCCTGAGTAAACAGCTATAAAAACTGAGATTTCACCTGCTGTATAACTCTGTATCAATAACAAGCCTTCTTCTGACATGGATAGACCAAATCTTTGGGAGTTACCACATGAGGAAATACTTCTGTTTAAAAGTTCCACATCTGGAGGCTGTGAGGTTGGAAGAGCCTCCCTTCAGCTATTTGAAGGTAGAGTTACTGGTTTTGAGAGAATTTGAGTTGGGCCATGGGAGGCCAGGTGTTTGCAGTGTCCCCTGGCTGAGCAGCATAGGTAGCACAGAGCCACAAGGGCTGTCTCAGGGCAGGTAAAATTTAGCCTCCTGTGCTTTTTCCCAGCTGTCTCTAAAGCAAATTAATGAGAGCAAATCTAGACCAATTTTTAACCAACAGCTCAGACAGGCTCTCTCCTTTTTGCTAGTGTTTTGTCAGCATAATGGCTGACTGGCCTTTTATTCCCTGCAAGTAGGGCATTTGGGGAACTAAGTGGTCCATAAAATCAGACTTGGGTGAGCAGGAAAGCCTCATTTAAAAGCATGTCAGTAGCAGGTGAGCTGCTTGGCTGGCAGAGCAGGTGTCCCTTGCGGGGCCTGGGAGCACTGTCTAATCAGCCACTTACCCTCAACTGCTGCTGCTGTGACTTTCATCACAGCTTGTTTCTGCAGGAAGTTGCTGGAGAGCAGCTGCAATCCTGCATTTCTTCACTCCATGTGTATTTATTCTGATGCAACTGGTTTGGAAGCCAACACCCTTGCTGACTGTGCCAAGAGGATCAGCTGAGCCTGCTGCTGTCACCAAAGGGTGTTCCAGAAGAGCAGCAAGGCAGCAGCAGCAGCCGCCTTGGAGACCAGAGTGTAATGGCTGAACTGCATTGTCTTCAACTAAAAAACCCCTGTCCTATGGATCACTTGTTTAATGCCAGAAAACACTTGGAAACACAGCAGATTATACTCTAACAACCCAATGTGTTTTCCCAACTATTGGAGCCTGATACATTTGAAATAAGTATAATTCTCCTCTAATGCTTTGAGCTGCTCTGTTTCTGTGGGCTAATAGAAACAGATTTTCAAGTTGGGAGAGAGGGGCTCCCTACTTGGCAACTTCCAAGCAATCTGGGATGTGGAGGGAAAAGTCTTTGACAATTACAGTAATTATGAGAGAAAGAGGAGGAAGAAGGGGAGATGTTTCCTTGAGCAGAGGGACAGCTTCTTGTCTGCTCTGTTTTAAAGAGGGGAAGGGCTGCTTACTCAGGGCTCTTTCTCTTGAGTAACTGATGAAGCAGATCCATTCTGCAAGACACAGAAGCCAAGGTGATGCTGACTGGGCAGATCTTAGAGCTCTCCAGGTCTCTGGCAGCGAAGGGAGGAAACAGCATCAGAAGAAAATCATTTATGTGCAGCAAGAAATATCATGTGCTGGCTTGCCTTCCTCCAGGGTGGGAGGGGAAAGAGAACAGCAGTTGTTGGCTCTTTTTCCCTGCAAGTGAAAGGAGGGGAGCACAGACAGGAATGTCACAATCCAAACAGGCACAAATCTCTGTAAATCAGTGCTCTTGGCTTGTCAGGGGATCTGTGCCAATTGTTAGCAGAAAGGAGTGACAATCAGAGACAATCTTAACTCATAGGTGTATGTTCTATCCAATGTCACCTGGTCCTCAGGAGTCAGGTGGCTGCTGTTACCGCCCAACTGCTGCAAGGTTTTTAATTATGCAGACCCTCTTGCAGTGAATTCACAGCCAAATGGGAGTTACGAAACCATGTTTTAAGATTTAGACTGTATAGTCAAGCTTGTGTAGCAGAAAATAAGAGGCCACATTTAGAACCATGACAGATTTTGCCAAACACTGAGAAGGGTGAGAGATATAATCAGGGAATTATTTTCATTTTTCTGATTCTTTCTGCAGCAAAAGTCATCACAGGGGTAACAGTGAAATTTGGAGTGTGGTGATTGTATTTACCTTTAGTTGGAGGATCCTGAAGCCTGTGACCCTTCCATGGGTGCTGTCGCCTGACTTGGTGACCTAAACATGTGCTGAGCACAAAATCTATGTTCCCTTGTGACAAATCTCTTGTTTCCTTGCGGGAAGTCTTTTGGACTCTTCTAGAATAGATCTTGGCTCTGCTCTCCTGGCTGTTTGGTGTTGGCCTTGTGTCAAGGCAGATGGAAGTGGCCTGTAACAGAATGCTGGATCATCTGTCCATGTCCAAGGAAGGAGAATGCATTGAAGGGCCAACCCTTCCCCTTGGCAATACCAGTTTACTGCTCCTAATATGGCTGTGGTTTTTGGCCTGTGCTTTGATCAGTGATCTTTGGCCTTGTGGAACTTTGTATCCCTGGAGACTGCAGCACTGCCAGTTTAGTCCAGTCTGGAGCCCCAAATGGGAGACTTGGGGAAAGCATCTATTCAGGTAAAGATGGGGAATACTGGGGGAATCTGTTCCAGTGATGTCAGCCAAGCTGTAGAGCAACTATCAGTCTAATGATGAGTGGCTTATCTGAGGCTGATTTCCTGTTTAGAAAGTTAAGATAATAATCTTTTATTATTGAAAAATGAGAATGATCAGCTGAAAGCACCAGCATTTAGGGAGTTAATGGCTGGCTCCGGGTCTGTGCTCCTGTGAAGTATCTGGAGCAGTCCCATCCCTACTCAGGTTCTGTAGGAGCTCCCTTGTGACTCCATCCCCCAGCAGTCACCGTGGGGGACAGAGGCTATAATTGATCCTGGTGGTTCTCAACCAGCGTGACAGCAAAAGACTGGTCCAGTGTTCCCTAAATGGCTGCTGGAGTGCCAGGACTGGGAGCAAGCACGGGCACCCCTTGTGCCCTTTACCCCTCAGCTGCAGTTGAGCAATGCCCCCCTGAGCTGAGCGTCTCGTCCTCCCAGACAGACACAGTAACTTCTCTATGGGAACGTTCATACCAATTAAATCTTATCATCAAATCATTCTGTTCCATCACTCCACTTAATTAGCCATGGCCTTTGGTATTTCAGCAATGCTGCACCGTGCCAAAAAATGAAAGTATTCTTTGTGTGGTACACACCCAACAACTGCCTGTCTGACAGCCAGGGGCAGGCCAACAAATATTTCTCCTGCACCAGAGCCGTATCTGCTGGGAAATGTAATTGCCCATTTCTGTTTTTTCAAACTGAATTGAGTTAGAGGCTGTGGTCTTTTCATCTGGGCACTCTGCTTTCCTTGCAGCAAAACCAAGCTGGTTTCTCCTCAGCTGTTTAGTGAACATAAACTGTGGTGAGTCACACCAAACCCACAACTGAAGGAGTTCCTCGAGTGTTAGTTGTTAATATGATCTTTCTGTTTACAAATGATAAACACAAGAAAGGAACACAAATTAACTGTTCGTTAGTAGCAGATCACCTAAATCCTTGTAGCAGCTATTACCCAAATCCTTGTCTGCAGCAGGGCCCTTGACTTTAGGAATCTGTATCAGGTCTGACCTAATTTTATTTTATGTTTGGAAACATCCAAACCCAGGCAGATTATCACATCCCACTTTCAGCAAGAATGCGCCTGATTTGGCAACCTCTGTTGTAAATGGCTGCAATTTTTTTTCCCCCTAAAATTTGAGCAGCTCCTGTGAGTAAGTGAGGATAAAAAGCTCTGTGATCTGCAGAATCCAGCCTGGAATTGCTCATCAACAAATGACAGCGAGGGAATCATTAGGAATGAGGAAATAAAAATGGTTAGTTTCCTGCTGCCCACTGATGCTGAGACCCATTTACATTGCCAGTGAGAAGGAGGCCACTAACTTACCTGTGACAAGGAATTAGTTGATCCATGGAAACAGGAACTCTTTTAATAGGCCCCCAAAGCTGTGCCCTGCCATCTGAGGTATTTGTCAGATGTGAAGAGGCACTTGGCCTATTTTTGTCATGCAGTAAATCCTTTTTCCTACTCTACTTGGGGCTCAGTCCCACCCTTGGATATGAGCTCACTGCTCTTTCACTTGCATGGAAATGTTCTGTGCCTGAAGGCAGAATTTGGCTGTATCTGAACAATGGCATCTGTAATGTTCCCTCAGACAGGACCCGAAAGACACCAACAGGTGCTGATAAGCATCCAGCCTGCAGAGAGGTGTTTGTAAATCCTCCACAGCGCTTGTCTGCATCTTCATGTGCTTTTGAAAAATCTGCCTTGGGGAGGTTGGAGAAAACCTGGAGTTGCTACAGGAACAGAAGTCGGAGTTCAGTCTGTCTTGGTGGCCCAGACAGGACCTTAACCATCACAACAGCCCCACTCCTGCCAAAAAGCCCAGGTGATGATTTATCTCCTGTACAGTACAGCCGGGTATGCTTCTGCCTCTTGTCCTCCATGTGAAAACCTTGCTTTTCCTGTAATCCACAGAAGGGCTAATTCCAGAGGTTACATTAGTGTGAAATAATCAGTTGCATCACCCATAGAATTCCAACCTAGCTGTGAACCCCTGCCTCTGGTGAAAGCAATGAAAAATATATGTTCACCTCTACTGAGCCACAATTTCAGTTTCCTGGGAAGCCTAAGGAGTGGCTCCAAAAGTGCCACCATCACTGGTGTTTACTGATTTAAAACACAGACCCCTCCTGGCTTTTCACTTGTCCCAGGAGTTCTTTAGAAAGTTGCCTGTTTCCCTTCACTATCTTTTGCTGTATGAGCCCAGAGAACTCCATGAATGAAGGCTTTCCTTGCATTCTCAACAGAGATTTGCCTTCCTGATCTCCATATCATTCAACAAAAATCCTCTTTTAATTTTTCCGTTGTGTTGCAGGCCCATGGCAGCTTCAGTGAGACAGAGAGGTTGTCACTGGTGTCAAAGCATGTATCCTATGGACAGATATTCACCTTGAAACCTCTCCCCTTACTTCTCTTGCTGAAGCTGCCAAGGTATGGGGGGTTTCTGGAGTCCTGGGGATGGTTTTTTTTGGCATCTGTAGGGTGTTCTTATTTAGAGTAGCTGAGATTTTGTTCCAAAGATTTTATTATGAACTTTTTGTGTCATAGGTACCTTTAAATGGCAAGTGTAGCTCTATTTCAAGGGAAAGGGGAAAATAAAAGGAAAAAAGAGGTCTAACTTCAAGATTTGGCTGCATTTCTATGAAACTGGAGCAAGATCTGTTCTGATGTGTGAAACCCAGCCTTGTCCAGAGAGGCTCAGAGTGGGGCAACAGCTCTTTTGCTTTCTGCTCTGTGTAAAAACCTTTGCTGCCCTTCACACCAGGCCCTGGGGATTTCCACTGGATAGTAAGTTAGAGTCCAAATACTGAACCGTTTGGGGTGGTTGATGGGGGATGTTGTGCACACACCCAGGGTATGTAATTTCCAATCTGAAGGGAAGCAATTGTTTCCATATGTTGGCACGTTAGGGTTCTTGGTGCCGAGCCAGTTGTCTGGCTGCAATCAGGCAGCAGCATCTCTCAGTGATGGAAGATTATACCTTGGAAGAAGGGTGCTAACTTTAGGCTGTATTCCTTAAAAGGATACAAACTCTGAACACGTCTCCAGGATGTAATTTATGGTTCCAGAATGTTTTGACTTTACATAGATGAAAAAACAGGCCTTTTCTGTATGCATATATGCATAAAAATTCCTTCCTGCTCTGCATCCCCCTCTCCCCCCCAAAAGGAATCCAATAAAATAATAGCTGGGGCTGGGTTATGTTGCTAATTTGGCTGCATGGGCTGCTGCCTGCTGAGGCTCAGAAGGATTTCCCCTCTTATTAATCCAATTCCTTACAGGTATTTTAACAGCTACATCTAGCTTTGTTAACTAAATCTATCTTTTGTTGTTCAGGCTCTTGAAACAGATTTTAGAGATATCCTGCACCTACCAAACCCGTCATGTTGGAATTTTGGAGTGTTTTGGGGTTCTTTTGTAAAGTGTCAAGCTGGTTGTATTTGCTGTACAAATAAGTTAATATAATTTTCAAACTTCATTAGTGAGATTCTTCCATGCCAAGGCCCTGCATCAAGCAGAGAGAGGCCAAGTTAAAGGCTGCTGGAAGAGAGTGTTTTTAGCACAGTGAGAAGCCACCAGTTTAGAATATTATGTGAGTTCCTGAGCTATCTACAATTCCCTGAATCACCATCACTGGAGCAAAGCTGCCTGATGGTGATGCAGCCAGTGAGGGATCACCACATCCTTCCTGAAGTGTCTGTACCACCAACAAAACCTGCAGTAGTTGTTGTGTGTGTGTGACCCCATTTGAAAAACACAGGCATGTCATCAGAGACTTCATTCTGTGTCATATCCAGGCCAATTCTTTTGGATAAAGTCAGTCTGAAATTCTAAAAAATGCATTTTTCCTCTCCCTAAATGGTGAGCACTCATGAGGCTTTTAATTCTGCAGCCAAAAGCCTTTGCAACTGTGAGACACAGTGGGCAGAACCACTCAAATCATGGCAGCAGTGCTCCCTCCTCCAGCTGGGAATAAAGAACACATCAAATCACTCTGCCACGCACACATTTCATTTAGGGAAATAGGCTGGATTGGCATTTAAACTCTGGAAATGTTTTGCAGTGATATTGTTTGAGCATCTTGGCGTTGTGTATTGACCACGGGATGATCTCTGTGCAAGATGGACAGATATGGAGAGAGATGTTGGAATGCCAAGGATGCAAGTTTCTTCCCAGGAAGACTTGCAATGTTGTGAGAGGAAAGCAGAGACACAAATTTGTTTTTCTTTTCAGTCATGTGCATGGGGTTTTTTTATTTATTGGAAATATTAACTTACTAAGACCCTCTACTGGAATATTTACATAATATATATTACATGACCTGAAGACATTTTTGATGCCTAAAATTCCACTCAGAGGAATGAACTAATGTCTTTTAATAGAAGATTAATTTGCAAAGCTAAAATGTATGAGGATACATATGTGTTCAACTTTTAAAGACATTTATTAAGAAAAGAGTTTTGATATTCTGGGCAGATATTTGGATATTGAGGAAAAAATGCTCAGTGCTTTTATGGGAGCACAGGCACATTCAAAATGTCAACAATGGCATTATTCACATGTGATTTTGAACAATGTGGTTTTAAACAATGTGGCTTCTACCTTGTCTCTAGATAATGCTCTTGGTGCCTGAAAAATGTCAGAGTCTGTAATTGATAACAATATTGTTCTTGCAACTACTGCCATGGTTGGTGTGAATATATATAAATACCCCTGGATTCCAGCAGGAAAATTGGAAGCTAGAATTTCCATCTAAATTTTTTTTTCACTTTTAAGGTCTTCTACAATTTCATGTATAGATTTGGTTATTAAACATCAGGAATCAGGCAATTTGTAGTTCTACCAAACCAAACAATTCTCTATATAAAAGAAAAGTGCACATTTTGAACATGCCTCATTCCTGCTCAGAAAGCTGTAGCTCCAGGGATGCTTCAAGCTTGTAGGCCTTCCTGAACAGCTACAAATCCATATGTGTGCACTTTTGTAGGAACTCCAGAGCTGTTTGCATTCCTGCAAACAGAGCTGCAGAGCTGTGGGGATTGCCATTCCCCTCTTGCAACTGGTGAAAGCCAGGCGTAAGCCTAGGATTGCTCTGCAGTGGTTGACCTAAAACTGCTGTGTTCTCCTACAAAACTGCTCCATCCCATCCTGCTGGAATGTAGGTCTGTCCTATCTTCAGAGCCACATTAGCACTAATTAACTACTCAGCGTATTAGCAGCATTGGCTATATGTGTCAATACTAGATGGATGCTAATCTAACGAGCTGCTCCATATAAATTACAACCTCATTGAGCCAACCAGTTTGGGAAGAGTGGGAGATCCATTTCCCTTCGTGGTCTGTGAGCTCCTTCCCTCCCGGCCTCTCTGCCTAGTGGCCACGGTGACCCTGAGGAGCCGCCAACCTCGGATTCCGATCCTTTCCACAGCATCACCCATTTCTCTGGCTATCGCTCTAACAAAGGACTCCAGATTATCACACTCAGACTCCTGATCTGGCCCTTGCTGCTATTTGGGGCCTGTGGACCACTATTTCTGTGTGATGGTGCATGTTCCCAAAATAAATGTCCTTAAATTAGCAGATTCAGTTACAGGGAGGAGTCTGTAGCAGCAGAGAGCTTGATTTAGGCCAATTTGGAATTTTTAATTTTTTTTTTTTAAAGAAAATGTGCTCTTTTGAGGGTAATAATTATCTAATTACATAGTTAATAATAGATGCTTCTCAACATATTAATGGGGCATCATATATTTTTCAAAAGGACTGGATCCTTTAGCAGATGCAAGCCTTGATCCAGCGATGTTGTAGCAATAAATCAGCATCTGTTCAAGGACCGCTGCTTATATCACAGGGATGCCAACTACATATTTACTCTATTTCAGCTGTGCTTCCACATTCAGGATTTATTTGAGGGGTTTGTGTCCTAGTGGCTCTGACAACTCTGCTGAGTTGCTGCTGTGCAAATGGAAGTGCAATGGCCTACATTTCCCTGGTGATCAGTGAGACAGCCTGACCCACTTGAAACATGTTAACCAGCCCTGCTTCCAGACTGGGAGCACTTGTCCACCACTGGACCTGGACTGATGCCATGTCTCAAGCTGAAAATTCTGAATTTCTGGCCTTTGTGGAGGATTTGATACAGATAATTTAAGTTGTGCTTGGCGCTTGTTTTCCTCCCCTTGTGCCTGGATGTGTCATGGTTCATGTAATGGGTCAGTCTGTGTTTCATTAAATATTAACAGGGAAAATGATTTGTGCTCGTTTAGAGGGTAATACTGCTGTGCTAATGGATGGAAAATTGCCTGGAAGGCTGCTGGTAAAGGTGTAGTGGCAACTGATGCTGAACCCTTGTTCTGAACTGCCTTGCTAGGGGGATGGGAAATGTGAAGAGGTAAAAAATCTACAGGAAAACAAGAAGAAGGATACTATAAGGAATATTCAGCCATGTACTGAGTGATCTGACTCTACACTGTAAAAATTATCCTCTGACATGGTTTTCATTCAGAGCCCGGCCAAAGTGCTGCTCTGAAGCCACCTCAGAGCACTGTCCCTCAGCAAACCCTTGTGTTGCTGTGACACATGTGAGCCAGCCCAGTATACTACTCCTGGCATCCACTTTCCCTTGTGGGAAGCGTTGTGGTCTCCCTGTCTGGCAAAGGCACTCAAGCAGCTCAAGAGAAGCAGCTGTCACTTGTATTTGTGCCCCGTGGGCTTGCTTGGCCCACGAGTGCTCTGACAATATTATAACAAGATATTTTTCAGTTCCACTTGCGGCTTCCAGAGCATCCAAAGGACTCCTGGAGCTGCTCCAGGAACAGACCTCCTTTAGCCATTGGTGCAATGCCAGGGAGTCTGGTAATGAACCCATCCGAGGGAAGGTGGGACAATGTGCATCCGGTGTGATTAATGGCATCCAGGAAGGTGGAGGAGAACGTTTATCCCAGAGCTTCCGACTGTCTGAGCAGTAGGAAGATTTGTTGTCAGATGCTTTAGATTGGCTAACAATTAATATTAACGACACGCTCTTTTGTGCTGCTGGGATGTGCTCCCCTTTGTATTTGTGTGTGCTGTAGCACCCAGGCTTCCTGTGGGCTTCATAAACAATAACCTAATCATAAATCACATGATTTGGATTTCTAAAGAGGGTGTTTATGCTATGACTTCACTGAATCCCACTGTCTCTGCCTGCGAAAAAGCTGGAATGAGTAAGATAAGAACAAAGCTAATGCAGAAGGGTCTGTTTTGATACAGGCACTTAACTCTTGCCAGGCCTTGGCTCCCAGGGGCTTGTACATGTGATTATACATTCCTTATAAATCAGTAACTTAGCATAAATAGGCAGTAATATATATATAAACAGACTCTGATAGGCTTCAACAAATCCAAAATACAGGATTTGACTGTGAAAAATATTTTGAGAAATGCAGGGCCTGCTTGTTTCTCCTTCTGTTTATGTAAAAAACATAATACTGAAGAGAATCCTGTGTGGCTCTGATGAGCAGAATGGTTGGGGATGCAGTCATAAATCTCCTGGCCTACAAAAGCAGTGGTTCAGCATCGTCTCCATGGCAACCCATGGAGCAAGAAATGAAATCTGATATGAAGAGTCTCACTGAGGAAAGCCGTATGCGAGTCACACACTCGCCGAGGCAGAGTGCTGGTGAAGCAGAGAAAATAAGATGCATTTTCTTTTACTTGTTGCTTCGTTCCAAGTATTTCTGCTGGGAATAAAAGGGGCTGACAAACCAGCCATTATTCCATGGCCTTCAACTACTCAGAGCCAGGCCAGGGGCCAGCAGAGCAGTTGAGAAACAAGCGCGCACTCTGCCAGCACTTGAGCTCATAAATGAACTCAGCTCACAGCTGCATCTCTGAGCTGCTTGTGTAGCCCTGCTTAATGTCAACCTTGTTTCTCCTGCCAGCGACATGGAACTTTTGTGTGTGCACAGATAAAACCAATGAGTGGTCGATAGCTCCTAAGGGGACAGAAATATTCCCCAGCGCTGGAGGGTCATGTTCACCAGAACTGCCAAAAACAGAGAAAAGAAACTCAGTGAAAAGCTGAATGACCTCACCCACTTTCTTTCTGCAGAATTCGTAGGAGACGCTAGGCTCTGAAAAACTTATCAAAACCAGACGTCAGAGAAATAGCCAAGACATACCCCAGAATTCCTGCGGGAGGACACAAAAGTTCAGGCATTTCTCAGCTGAAGTGGATGTTGGCTGCCCTGCTGGGGAGGAGCCCTTCATGTCCTGCAGTGAAACACCTTCCATCAGTACAGGAGGGGGGGTTTACCTCCCGCACAGGAAAACATGGAGACACTGATCCCACCAGCAGCTAGTGACAAAAAAAAAAGAGTCTGGAGTCACTCTCTTTGCTTATCCCAGTGTGTCAGTGACGCCAACCACGAGCTGACACCAGGGAATTGTTGGAGGCAGCACAATCCTCCTTTGATGTACCAGCAGCTGCACCATGCTTTGATGTCTCCACAGAACTCTGTGTTTATCAGAACTTTCTCTAATGGTGACATTTCATTGCCTCTCTGGTGCCATCAGCCCCTTGATTCCTTTCCTGCACCCCGTGAGATGATTTTTAGGTTCATCAACATTTTCAGAGCTGCTGCTTAGAAGTGGAAGCTGCTGTGATTCATGAAAAGGTGCTTCATTTTCTGAACCAGTTGTACTTTTCCTTTCATGTTTTTGCTGGTTGCTAGGTGTTCTGGGAGTTTTATTTACTGCATCCCTTTGGATGCTGCAGTGTGAACAGCAATTCCATATGCTGCGTGGTGTCAGCTCATGATAAATGGGAGCCATTGTTGCTTCCATAGGAAACAATGATAGCCAAGAGGGACAATTTGCTGCAGTCCACAGGAATGCAAAAATAATGTCACTGCTCTCCACAGCTAATGAAGACAAACCCTTGGAGCAAGTAGTTTTGGGGGAGAAGAAAATGGTTTTATCTATGATTTGTCAACATTTTTTTTCTCATTTTGGGATACATTAAGCAAGGAAACAGTATACTCAGGGTTTGCCCCCAGACTAAGAGAAAACAATTGTTCAAGAGGCTGAAGGATAAGTTTTATTAATATATCTCCGGTATAATTGCCTGTACTGTTCACTGGTCCTCCCAATAGATTTTCTCCTGTACTCTTGTTTTTTAACTCAAAACCACTCCCCTATACAACGTGCTGAGATAATTTTCCATTTCTTCTTGCACACTTTCTCTGGGTAGGTTTTTTAACATGGAGTGGCAGCAGTTGTGTTGTATTTAATCAGATATTTATGTAACACACACCACCCTAAACTGCATTAATTTACTGTGAGATTTTGCAAAATCCAGTTTTAGACAACATGCCTCAAAAGAAAAAAATGCCTAAATTAAAATCTATGGGAGACCAAGTTCACATGATGGAGAGGGTGTTGCCATCACATCTGGTGTTTTTTCAGTCTCGTGAGTGCCTGGAGCATCTTCACCAACCAGCTCTGAGGCACCACACCAGGATTCCCTGTACTTAGAGCTGGTTAAGGACTTCTGTCTGTCAGATCTTTTTATTTTCGTTAAGCATCAGTAAAATCAATTCATTAGATACTGTACATAGTGAGAAATCTGTGGCATTTAATATGAACTTGTTACAAAATACATTTCTGTATCCTCAAGAGTTTTAGGAAATAAGTGCAATATAGAAGAGATGAGTCTTGTTTTGCATTTCTATTTTTTAATCAGGGATTTTGTGAGCCCAAGACTAAAAATCATGTGGTAAAATCTTTGAAATGTGCCAACGTTTTAGGACTTTTGATAATGGATACTAAACTTAGAAGATCCCAGTATGTGCACTTGAGTTTTCAGAGTGTTTGCTGACTTTTTGTGACACTTGGATGCATTGTTAGGCACTCAGGCATGAAGAATTTCCTTAGGAGCTGTGCTACCCATCGTGTCTGGCTCATTCATCTGCCAGCTAAAAAATCCTGTGAGGCAGCAACAGGAGGATGAAAGCACTGGTTATGTTGTCATAGGTCACCAGCCCAGCCTACAGCCACCCAAACAGGCACAGTGGGGAGGTACCAACCCTGTTGCCCTTTGCTACTGATGTGGATCAGAGCAGAGCAACTGCCCAGAGCGGGCTGGGCCTCAGGTTTCAGCTCTAAGAGGGTGTTTCACTGAAGCAGACTCCACAGTCCTGCCCTGGAAGCATCCTTGCACCAGCTAGGAAGCCCTGTCCTGGTTGAGGTGATGGGAAACAGCAGAATCACAGAATGGTTTGGGTTGGAAGGGACCAACTCCTTGGCATGGGCACTTTCCTCTGTCTCACTTTCCTCTTTCCAACCTGGCCTTACACACTTCCAGGGGTAGTGCAGCCACAGCTTTTCTGGGCAACCTCACCACCCTCACAGGGAAGGGTCTGGCACTGAAATCAGTTTGCTGCTTCTTCAGCTGATCATAAAATGGCAAAACTTGTGGCTGAGGCTTCTGGCAGCTCCTGGCTGCATTGTTTGCTCTGTAACACATTCATCCTTCCTAGGCAGCTCTTGTAATGACAAGGGGTATACATTGGGGTATCCATGTTTTTTGAATATAAATATGAGGGTAGGTTCAGGGAACACAGATTTATTTATTTGTCTCTCCTTGGAGAGGTGATTCAGAGTGGTGGGTAGGAATCAGTTGGACAGACACATGTGTGTTGTCCAGAGCTCAGTCCTCAGGAATTCCTTTGGGAACTGTGCTAGTCAGTGTGTATGGGTCGTGTGTCTGTTGCTCTCTGATGTGAGTTACCAACCTGTTTGCACACCTGGGCAGACAGAATTGTGTGAAAAGAAAACTGGGAGAAGATTCCACAGAGTACAGGAAACCCCAGTCTAGACAAGCTGAGGGTGGTTCATTATTCAAGGCTGCTGCATTTCTGCCGTAGAATGAAGACAGTGAGTGATTAGTCTTGTTATTGTCTCAATAGCACTGATTTAACAGAACTTGTGAGATTTAATCTGTCTGGATAACCAGGTGAACTTTTGGAACCACTCACAATTAATCAGCAGCTGTAATTGCAATGCACAGCCTAAAATGTTGTGTTGCTTTCAGCTGACTGAGATGCGAGGATGTGTCTGCTTCCAGTCCAGTGGCAAGTTCATAAATTCCATCATTCCATAATGCAGGAATTCAGCCAAAATAGCTGCAATACGGGATATTATGGCTTATCACCAGCTTCCAGAGCCAGTCCTAGGCTGGGAATTGTGTCCTGTCCTGCGTTTGAGTCACCAAAGTACAGTGCTGAGGCTACAATTGCAAGGTGTGGGAGCTGTTCCTTGTATCCCTGGAAGGAATTTCACCTCTCCTCTCTCAAGGCTGTTCATAAAGGGCAGTGAAGCAGCCTCAGATGGCCCCACTGGAGCATCACACCGTGCTGTCATTTTCCATGGCAACTGGAGCAGGGATAGCCTCACATTCCCCATGGCATGTGCCATTATCCGTGTGCGTCCTGGCGGCTGATGCTCAGCACCTTCAGTAAAGCAGCAGCCACTCTGGAGAACAGAACACACTTGAAAATCAAAATAACTTGTAAGATACTATGAAGCCTTTTCCCGTCAATCTTTAGTTCTAGGGTGGGGCTGGAGTGAATGAAAATGCTGCCAGCAGCAGTTGGATCCGGCCGGGTGGCGGCACTTTGTGTTCCAGTTGCCTCTGAGGGCCGTGGCTTTCAGCGAGCCCCAAGTTAATGAAACTGCAGCGTCAGTGGCTCCAGCCTAACAAAAGGAGTGGAGCTCCAGTTGAACACACATTTCCCCTCTGCAGTAAGTAATGGGGGCAGGACAAAAGTGCAGTCTTTGGGAAAGGCCCCAGCCCCGCCATTGCGTTTCTTTGGCACAGATCAGCAGGGATTAAGCTGTGACCCATGGAAGTTCCTACTAGAACTCCTCTGTGAATACAACTGCTGTCACTGCACATGGCAGGGGAAGTGGTTTGTGCAACCACAGAGTGCCTGTGAAACACTGTGGTCAGACCATGGCTGAAAATGAGGAATATCTGATCTGAAGAGTAAATCCCAAACACAATGACCAAAAGGTTTGAAATTTGCTCTAGGAAATCATCCTATAGAGTAAGCGCTGGTGTCCTGATCACTGTTCTGACCAAGATTTTATTAAATTTAACAGTAACTAAACAGAGATTAGCAGAGAGCTGTACAGGTGGTCTAGAACCCCTTCAGAACACAGGTCAATGCAATTACGCCTGTAGTCTTCTCTCTGCCTCCATTCTCTCTCCAGCTCTCCTCAAAAAGAACATTTTTCAGTGTGAAACTTATTTGCCAGTACTTGAGAGGAGATGTGAGAGCAACGGGACCAGTAAAAGTCCTAATCTGAATTTGTAGATGCCAAGAAGCAGTTAAGGAGGTGTGTGGGGAAGGTGAGCATTGCACACAGTTTTAGCACTGATCTCATATCTTTCCCTGCTCCTTCCTCCCTGAACCAGACTGCCTGGACACAGCTCTGGACAGTGGAATGTCTCTGAAAGTGGGATGTGCAACATCTGGGCTAAGCTGCTTCAGAATTATTCTTTTGAGAGAACAATACAAAGAAAACACTGAATCATTTATTCACTGCAAATGTCAATTAAACATTAATCAAAGGCCAAGGTAGAATGTGGGCAATCTGAACAGTGTTTATTCTGCTGCTGAGTATCCAAATCAATTAAAAAAGGAACCTTCTCCTGCACTGTTTTGTTGGAAATTTATGGACTTGTTCATTTCTAAATCTAAGAATCAGAGAAATCCCAGCCATGTAAAATTACAGAAAAATAACTATGTTTAAATAATTAACAGTGAATTATTTTCTAATTTTTTTTTTTTTTATATTTGGGGTGCTTTGCTGAGCTGTGAACCATTTTCATGGAGCAGTTGCTACTCCTGTCACTGAAATGGGTCAATACACTGGATTTATATGATTTTATAGTAACCTTTCGTATAAGCATTGCGAAGGCACACATCCTGGCAGTGTCACCATGACCTGTGTCTCTAGGCAGAGGGATTTCAAGCTTTGGTTCTCTTTATCAGAAATAGAGGAAGGAGTTTGCTAGAACAGAATGACGAGCTTTAGGCATTCAGGTGGGACCAGAGAGATCTCTGATCCCTGGCTCTCAGCTCCTAGCCACAGGGTGACAGCCAGACTATTTTTAGGAGCATCAGCACTTCTTCTGTAAGGATGCTGCTTTCCTCCTTTGTAAGAATCCCTAAAGCTTCTCGTGCATTTAAGGTACCACGATAACTGTGGCAATACTATGGCCAGCCATAATATTTAATTAGCTGTACTGGTAGTCTGCCAGTGTGGTAAAATGTCATGCACAGCCGAGATCCAGTCTCAGGGAGAGTCTCTGAAGATGGGAACGCTAAGACACCACTTCCCGATCTCCTAGGTGACAGGAGCTTGTGCCACTAATTGGTCCCTGATCCTGCGGCATTGGTGGTGACACGATGGAGCTGAAAGGCAGCGATGACAGTTGAAGGGATTTGGTAAAGAATTCGGTGAGAACGAATGTTGGGCGTATACACAGAGGATTTAATCTGTGCTTGTTCACACAGACCTGTTGTCTAGCGAGTTAATCAGAAGAGGAGCCTCAGGCTGCAGCATTAATATAAGAACCATACTCGGCAAATGATGTCTTTTCTGTGACCAAACCACAAGTGCAAAACATTTTTTGGTGAAGCCAAAACCATTTGGTTTGCGTACAGCTCGCTCACACACGCCTGCAACTTTACACGGTGTTGAATTCATCCTTTTGAGGAGTATTTGCCATCTATCCCATGAATTGCTTTGCTGCTGTCTTGGTAGCAAGGTAATGTTGTGAGTCAGCTACTGGAGCTTGAAAAACAGTTTAATCCTATTACACCACATAAGACACTGTCTTTTTAGGTTTTCTTTCAATAATGCTGGTTCATGCACTACTCCCAGATGTTAAGAAACACATTGTAAGAAGTCTGTCTCCTTGAAACAAGGCGTGGACCCACAACATGTAAATGAGCATTACATTCTGCAGTCACTGGGACTCCTAGTTGACTTCACCTGTGCCTTGGTTCATCACCATTCTCACAGACCATCATGCACATAGCTTGCTAAAATATTTGATGTGTGTTTTCCTTCATACACTTAACCTGTAGCAAACACCTGGATTAGAAGCAGCAGGTACTAATAAAGCAGTGCATTGTCTTCTCCATGTGAGACAGTGTGTTCAGAAAGAGAATAGCAGCCTTCATTTGGTTAATGAGGCAGAACTATTATTATAGTAATATTATTTGGGGTAGTAGTAATAGTAGTATTACTATATTACATAATAATATTAATAGTAATAATAATGAAGCAGCTGGCCTTTCAAGAAATGTCTGGGCATGGAGAATTTTTGGAGTGAGAAGCCCTCTGCCTTTAGGGTCATGGCACAGGGCTCTGCTATGACTGATCTCTCAGCCCTGCTTGTTGGCTCTGGAGGAACAAGTTTGTGGGCTCATTATTCCATAGCAAAACTCTCCTTAGTACCTGTGACTGTTTTCTCCTTGCAGAGGTTGGCTACTCTCCAGTGCTGCTGATCTCCTGTTCTGGGTGACCTTCAAAGGAGCAGCAGTCCAAGTTGGATTGTTCTGGGACAAAAGCTCGTTCCCATGTTCTGGGACTCGATGTCCATGGGACACTCAACTGCTCACTGACCTCACTTCCTCCAGCTTCACAAGGGCTTTATAAGCATAACCCAGCAGCAGGGGCAATCTGTGGCAGGACAGCCAAATCTTCTGTTGTAACCACCACCACATTCCATAGTCCTGTGCTGAAACAGGGACATGCAGGTAATGGATATTTTATTCCAGTACTTTGTGCGTATGGAGCAATATATTTCCCTACATATGTGTCAGAGTTTGAAAGAAGGATCCATTTTTAATGAGCTATACCATACATAGCTAATGCAGAAGCTTAATTTTAGACAGAGATTTTGGTTTTATCCATTAGGGAATACTGTAAACCCTTGTGGTGAGTTAGGATGGCACAAGGAGAGTGCTGTTCAGTGGTGGCTTGGAACACCAGGTAAGAGGCACAGGTGAAAGTGGTCCTGCAGGTGCCTCAGTCCCAGCCTGTGGATGTTGCCAAGCACAGCTGCTACATACATAATGTAACAGCCTGTTCCAGCTGACCCATTCCAGAACCTCTTAAAGACTCAGTTCCCTGCAGGCAAGGACTAAAAATAAGTCATCTGAGAGGGGTACTAGCTCAGCTAATTAGCCAAGGAGCAGAGTAGTGACTGCTGCACTGATAACAGTGTCTGGCTGCCTCATTCCAGTGCCTGGCACTGCCCACGAGGATCAGGAAGATCCTGCCCAAAGGTGAACTCCACAGTGCAGCTGCTGTGCTGAAATGAGAAGCTCTCTAGCTTGGGATCCAGCCTCTTTGGCCAAATCCTCAATTCTTTATGTTCTGGTGGTACAAAGGTTGCATGAAGCTGGCCTGGGGTCAAGGAGTGTTTCCATTTCACTGAAGATCCATGATCCAAGTCCTGACCTGCTGATAATTTAAGTCTGTCATGATCACATTGCTGTCAGTGCACCCCACAGTGTTCTGGGCTACAAACAGAAGAGGTCAAACTCTCAGTCAGACCAGACATAGACGCACAAATGCAAGAAGAGGAATTTTCCCCAGCTTAATTTCTGTTGCATCTGACTTCTTTATCTGTTCAGCTCACTTCAAAGTGACAGTTCTCTTTCCATGCTCTGGTCTGCAAATTTGGGGTGTAACATAAACTTCTCTTTCTTCTAGTTCTGTTTTGGTTTTAATCTTTTTATTATTATTATTATTATTCAGCAGTCAAGGAGAATTGCAGAGTACTTAATTTATGCTGATTGAAAGTGTCTGAGCAGTACCACCATAGGCTTTGTGCCTCAGGAAATCACTGAGGTCCTTTATGGCTGCTGAGCATATCTAGAAGCACCTTTTTGCAATGTTCTCCCTCCCCTGCCAGTTGTTTATTCATGCATTGACAATGAGGAGCAGTTGAAGGTGAGCTTACTCTTGCACTTGCAGTATATTAAAATTAAAGAGCTGTGCTTCCAAGAATTGCACTCTCCTTCCCCAAACACAAAAAGAAAAGCCAGACTTGAGCAAAGTGCACCAGAAGATAGGATATGAACCTTGTTCCGCTCCCATAATTAAATACAGAGATCCACAAGATCAAAGGGCGCCTGGGTAAATTAAAAGAAAAGCCTGTATGGAATGGATCCATCTCTGGAGCAGCTTCTTATGGATTAGGGTGATGTGAAGCCTCATCAGTCAAGGCAAAGGGGAATATGGCTGGGATTTAACTGTTTGGGCAGAGTGCAGTTCTGGTTTGGATTCAACATAAAAGCTGAACCAGACTTGTACCGGTGAAATGGGGAGGTAGCTGTCCTGGGCTTGAAAGGAAGTAACTGTCAGAGTCAGCGAGAGTCTTTTTGTTCATAGCAGGTGACACTGGGGCGGAATCCTGTCCCCAGGCTGTGTGTCTGAGCCAGCAGGGAGGCAGGCTGGGGAGGTGAACGCTTGGGGGGCAGGGGCAGGCACAGCCAGTGGTGAATTGGGAATTCTGGGCAGCAGTGGAGCCAATCCAAGCAGGAGTGACACGTGCAGAGGAGGACAGCACATTCCTGCGAACGCTGGGGCAGAGACACCCGAGAGAACCCAAACCTGGAACAGGTGAGAGTGACTCACGTAGAGTTTGGTGGGAGTGAAGCTGATCAGACTCATGCAGAGTTGGTCCAGTTTAGCATGAACATTTTCCAGGACACCAGTGAGAGCATCTCTCCTTGCCCGAGGAGTGCTTTTCATTGCAAGAAGGCTCTTGTTTCCATTCTTGAGATTCCCACAATGTCACCCGAGTTTGAGGCACTCCTGCATCCGAGAGGGTAAGGCAGGGCTCTTGAGCATCGAGGAGAGCAGGATCTGAGACCAATGAGCAGAGATTAGAGGAGCAACAAACACTTGACTTTGCTATTGTAAATTATCCCACATCCTTCCTACCACACCATTTGGAGCCATCCTGGTACATCTGCAGGGTAAACACATGTCCATAAGAATCGAGTGCCTCTGCCCTGCTTTGCTAAGCCCTCCACTGGTTCAGAAGTCACTGGGGGTAAGTAATAGCTCCTGGAGCCGGCGAGATGATTGTTTCCTTATTTCCATTTCAATGTGTGCATTGCTCTTCCAGTTCACAGCTCTTTCATGGCAGTGTTAATGATATCTGGGGACAGGGAACAAAGCAGGGATCTGAAGGCATATGTCTGTACACTGAGCTCTTTCTGCAACAATTTAAAAATCACATCACTTTGAATTATGTGGGACCCTTGAAAACCTTCCCTTCAGAGCTGTGAAACTTCAGAGGAGCTGAGTGCTGCCAGCCTTGCTGCCTTGCCCTTCTCTCCAATTTCCATGTACACTTTATTACTTGGAGTAAAATGTGTGTATGCAGTGTCTCAGTGGTCCAGCCTCTGGTGTGACCCCAAAGGAGCATCTGACTTGACCAGAGTGGGGGTAGCCTGGTAGATTTGTGCTGAACCTCAGTTTTAATAATATCAGAATATAGATATATGCAATATCAGTTAGTAATGAGCAGAGATTCCCATGCAAGGAGTGGGAATGCTAAGAGTGGCAAAGCTTTATGGAACTGAGATGATGGATTGATCACTAGGGCTTGTTGCTAGCTTAAAGCAAATTACTTTAAACACTTGTCTAGGCCTTTGCTAGGCTTAAAGGAGCTGTCTGTCCATTCCAACATCCATAACCCTCAAAGCCTATGGACCAGTGGTGCTGTCTCTGATGCGTGGAAGTGCTGCAGAGCCTGTGCAGCCATGGGACTCCCTCTGGAACATGGAGCAGAAATCCTGCAGATGCTTAACATGCAGATTTCTCTGTGATGACTAGAAATCTTATTGCAATTAGTTTTGAGAGGAATGACAGACATGTCTTTACAAACAAGCAGTGGGACTGCTGGTAGATAAAAAATCTAGCCTGAGAGATAAAAGAAACAATGGGAAGAATTCCACTGATCGATGAATGGAAAAGAAGATATTTGCCTTTACAAACTATAAGTTTGCTGATAAATGAAATTGGATATTGAAAGATGAAAGAAACAATGGGGAAAACCCATAAATTCAATAAGAATTAAAAATTAAAAGGGGGGGGTTATACATTAAAGGGGAATTTTAGGTATTAGGCACTCCGGGAAGTCTGTACCTCTCAAGTACCTCAGCCAGTGGGGAAAGAGAGAGGGAAATGCAGCCAGGAAATGAGGATAAAAAGGAGGCTGTGTCCTCCAAAAATCTGAGAGACCCCAGGGGAAATGCCCCATGGCCTCTCCCTTTATTTGGATAAAGTAAAAGGACTCCTCTGTCTCCTTTTTGGACATAAACCTTTGGTGTTTGTGGATTAATTTTCCTAACAATTTGAGGGACTAAGAGGGACTTGAGAGGCTCCAAGCAGTCAGGAAAAAGACAGAGAGAATAGGGTGTGGAGACCTCTTAACCATTTCCTCAGTGTTTGGTGCATGACTGTGATTGATTTATTGTGCCTGAACTGAAGTGGAAGATGGAGGATCTGAGCTTTGCATGCCAGGTCAGAGTCACAGACACATCCAGATTCACAGAGGACATCTACATTGTGTGAACTCATGCATTGTTCCAACATGGATTTGGGATCTCGAGGCCCGTTTTCAATTGCATTCTTTCCCCAGCTTTGCTGTTCCTTAGCATAGCCAGAGTTATTTTTTGTTCAACAGGCTGCATGGGGGTTAAATATCATTTACACTTCTATCTTTCTCTTTTGACTGTAAGAATAACTCAGTCTGCTCCCTTAGAAAATTCCTGGGTATGAATTGCAGATTTATTAGTTTGCTCAGAAGTGTTCCTTGTTTACAGGTGAGCTGTGTTCTCAGGAGAAGAGAAATAAATGTTCCCATCCTAGCAAACATCAGTGATGGACTTTTAGGCTTATCAATCCAGTTAGATTGGTTCTCTCCAGAAGGGGAAAGGCTGGAGATTTAGTTTTTGTTGAGGAAAATCCTTTCTTGCATCACTGGAGGTGAGCAGAGGAGCAGGCTGGTGTGAGAGCCACAGGGCCTGGCTCTGAGCAGTGAAAAAATACCCAAAAGAGCTTGACATGGCTGAGTGTTTCCTAAACAGAGCTGCAGGAGAGGGGGCGTCTGGAATTAATTGCCTGTTATTTTCTGGAGATTGTAGCTGAATGGGAATGCCTGCAGCAGAGCAGAGATCAGAAGGATGGGGACAGGTTTTGATTTTTCAACAAAAACTGTATCTAATAGAGCATCTCAAAAAGAAAAGCTGCATGCAGAGACTGTCTTAACACATTGATGTGTCCCAAAAGCTTTAGCTGCAGAGAAAACATATTATAGAAAATTCAGGTGCCTGTGCCAATAAATGGCACAGACACATTGTCTGAGAGTTCCAAGTCCCCTTTTCCAGTAGCTTGTGAATGTCAGATTTGAACTTTTCAGACCAAAGTATTCCACCCTCAGTGTCAGGCTCAGGCTGAACTTGCTTTTGCTGTGGATTTTTAACTTTCAACAAAAGCACTTCAGCTCTTCTTCATAACCAAGTGTGTCTGACATATATGATTTGGTTTTCTATAGATTTGTTAAACTTAATTGACTTGCTCTTCTGGGAAGTGGTTACCACAGGTGTGTGGTTTGCCTCATCTGTGAAAGTAACCCAAATTTAGACCTTATAAAACCTTAGTAATACCTTCTACCAGGAAGAGCCTTGTTGGGAGTTTGTCAGGGAAGAGTCTGTGTGATGAAACAGGTCTTGGGGGAGTTTCTGAGTAAAACTGGGCTGAACACTGAGCAAGGAATGGCCTGGTCCAGGGGTGACAGATGGCTGGGAAGCCAAACTGAGGACACAGGGGCATTTCCAAGGGGCTGCTACTCCACAGATATTCCTGAAGGACAGCCAGCAAGGCAAGGCAGCCTGACTCTGACAGAGGAGGGAGGAGACAGCACTGTCAGAGGTGTATCGGTGCAAGGGTGAGGTCTGGTGGAGTGGAATTTAGTAGATCAGCATGAATGAAACTGGTTTCATGGAGCCTGAGTCTGACTAGATAAACAGAGGTAAAGATTGGAAGCCAAATAATGAGGATTGACAGGGAGGGCTAGGAAGAAGCAGGGTGTTAGTCATGAGCACCAGGAAAAACAAAACCAACTCAAAAACCAGCACAGAGATGAGAAATCAGAGTTAAGAGCAGAAAGCCAGGCATCAAGTAATGTAGAAAAATGAGGAGAAAACAGTGTCTACTCATTGCTATTAGGGATCATTTTTCCTGGAGACAGAAAGAAGGCTGGGGCCCAGTGGGAAAAATAGTGTGTAATAGTTCATAACACAGAGAGGGCTGAATTAAAATTGCACAAGGAACTCTTCATCTGTGGAGGTGGGAGAGCACTGGAAAGTTGCATTAGTCAGAGGAGTGGTTTGGTATTTTTTTTGTTCTGAGGAGATTTTTGTTTTCAACAAGGGTAAGTAATCACTGCAAAAATGTAATAGGCTACATAATGAATGAGTAATGAATTCTCTTCCCCTTGGAACCTCCAAATCTCTAAAGAACACAAACCTAACCAAGATATAATCCAGTTTGCCCAGGATTTATAGCTGGGGAAGGAAATGATGATGGGGGACACTTGCAATTCCTAATTGTGAAGTCTCTCTTCCTTCAGTCCTGGCATTTCTACATTTGCTTTGCTTGACCACCACTTGAATGCTGTTACTTGGAGAGTCAGCTTTCCATGAGCATGGGCAACTGCAGGAAGGAGCAGAAAGTCTTTCCTGACTTGCTGGCAGCCAAATCAGTTCTACTGGCTCCTCTCTGCTGCATAACCCTGGCCTGGCAGTGTGACCATCACTGGAAAAGCTGGAGGAGGGATCATCTTTGGAGACCCCAAATCTCTCCTGGAGTTCCAAGGTCGTCAGGGACCAGATGATTCTAGAAGGTGGAGAGGCTTTTGACTCTGCCTGCTTGCTCCCATTTCCAGCTTTCCCTGTGGGAATTGGCTGCTGAGAGGAAGCTGATCCTGATCTTCAGGCCTCTGCTTGTCCCTGCAGCCTGGACACAGGCAGCAATGATGCAACACAGGAAGGGAGGCAGGGGGAAGGGAAGGAAATCTCATTTTTCCTCCAAACATGAGAATTATTGATGCTTTGAAATATGACAGAATCAATGAAATAATTTGGGAAACTACTGGAAAATCTGTTGTGGAGGCAGTGCTGTCCTCTGGGCTCTGAGTAGTGGCGGAGGTGAAACAAGGATCTTTTCTGAGGCTTCACTATAAACCCCAGAGCCTGCTGGCTTTTTGGAAAAGGGTGGGAAGTCCAAGGCTGTGTCCTGGGTGGAGATCTTTTGGCTCTGAGGAGTGGGAAGGACGCCAGTGCGCTGAGGCCAGTCCCATGGCCTCTGCTATCTCCTGGCTTGGAGGGCTCTGCTCCTCCCAGGCCAGCAGCTGACACGCTGCCTCCTCGCTGCTCCCTGAGTGTTTGCCTGCAAAAGCCACTCAAATCTCGCCTGGATTTTGAGAGATCCCTACTGAACTTGTAGGAAAAGATGCCCTGATTTCTGCCAAGGCTGGGGGGGATATTCTGCAGGGCTCTGTTTGTGCACGGTTGAGCCACTCAGCTGGTGCAAAACCACTCTGAAGTAACACTACTAAAAATCTGGGGCATGCCAATCTATGAAAAGTATGAAAATCCCACTGTCCTGCTTTAGGATGTGCCACCATTTGGGCTGGATTTTAGGGCAAACTTTTAGAGTTGGAAAAGCTGAAGAGGTGAATAGAGAAGGGAGGGAGCACTACAGAGGCTGTGACTGAAGGCCTGTCAAAAGAAGAATCTCAAACACAGGTCTGTGTGTGCCCTAGGAATAGCAGTCCTCTGGCATCCCTTCCATTCCCATTTTCCTCTAGTTCAAGGCACTGGAAAGGTTTTTGTCAGTGACAGTTTTCTGAAGGGACACTCAGTGAAATGCAGCTGAGATAAGGCAGGCTGTCACCTGGGAGCACCTCTCTCTATCAGTACTCCTGGCTTCCAGATAATTCCATTATGTGCACACATGAAAAGGGTCCTGTCCTGAGATGAGGTTACCAAGTCCAGTCAGGGCTCTGAATTAATATTTGCAGCTCTTGGAGTGTTCTTCCCAAGACAGTGCATTCAAAGCCAACCCAGCAGACAAATCTTGTGCAGAACACATAAAACTGTCTTAAAATCACTTCTTCATGTGCACCACAACAATCTTATTCCTTTTAAGTTTGGGCAAGGTGTTAATATTCTTGGCTGGCTGGAGACCTAACAAATACTTTTGACTTCTTCTTTGGCTGTGTTTCTTGCTGGATCTGCCAAGCATTCTTTAGATGTCAAGGTCTGGGATTTATATGCTGGAAAGTGCATGATATTTTTAAGGGCATGGAGTTAACCGATTTTGCACAGAATGTACTGGTTATGTAGAAGTCATATTTTAGAATGAAATCGATGCCTTATGGAAAATCCTAAGTATGGAAGCAAAGTGAAGCTCTGTGTTTATGCACAGTGCAGATCCAACCCCAGGCCTGGCTTTGCATGATTCTCCACCCTCCTGAGTTGCTGTGCTTCAACGACGACCTGAAGGGTTCATCCCAGAGATGAAGAGCTCCATTTCTATGTCCCCTCTCCTAACAAGAGTTTCCTCTTTGGCGTGTTGTTTTGTTTTCCACTTTGTATGAAGATCTGAATTCCAAAAGCCTAAATAGTGAGATAATACCAGGCATTTTGCAATATAGGCTAGTGGATTTCTCCATGCTTCCTGAAGTTTTGTTGATTTGTGGAATTAGGGGAGAAGGTGAATGTCCTCCTCTTGTCTTGCACCACCTCCTTGTTGCACTTATACCCCATCCCACCACCAACTAGAGGTGGTAGATTAAAATCTCATGAGACTGAAGAAAAAAGCCAAGTGGGTGAATTTTTATATTTGCCTTTCAGAGGTATCATATGCATTTTAAAGCATTTTTGAATGGCTAAAAAGGAAAATAAACTTACTTTTTCTTTTTGTCATTATGTGAAGAACTAAAGTATATTAGTCATACCTTTATTTTAGTTTAATGAATGGAGAGGTTATAAGATATTTCCAGATAACAACCCTGGAATGGAAACAGAGATTATCCTTTGCTTTTCTGGGCTGTAGTAAAGGTCTGATTGGGAGCTTTGATGAACTTTAGTGCAAAAATACATGGAGTGAATATGGCTTTACTATGAAAAGCAGATATGGATTATTGCTAGGTACATTCCATAATGGAAAATCTCCCTTTTGAGGTGGATGTGGATCCACCCTGAGCATGTCTTTGTTTATTTGTGAGATTGTTTCCTGCTTTTCCTTATCACAAACTCCCAGCTGTGAGTTAAAGAGGCAGTGCTGACGTTTTGGTCTCTGGACTAAGGGATACAAAGAGGCCTTTCTGTCCAGGGAAGAACTTGGACAACTATCCAGGGGTACATGGCGGCAGAGAAGGCTTCTCCAGCTTCCTTCCTTCAGCTCTTAGTTTGACTCCACTGAAATAGAGGGAGTAAGAGCAAGAACAAATCTGGACTATTTCACAGTGATTTTAAGTCTGGTTTCACATAGAATTACACATCTGTGTCTTCTCCTTTCCCAATATCTTTTGGAGCTGCTGGCTGAACTCAACACATGAATTTTTAGCAATAATTAACTTTTTACATGTTTCCTAAAAGGAAACTTGTTTTATACTTCTGTCTGATCCTTTCCTTGTACTAAACTCCTTTTTCTTCAAGAGTAGTCTTCAATAGCAGGTGCAGCATTCCAGCAGCATTCCCAGTAACAACAGAAGTAATGCCATCCTTTTCTCCTGGAAAACAATGGAGAGTGGGATTGGGAGTTGACCCAGATTCTCCCCTTGTCATAATGTCAAACTCAGTTATGAAGATATCTGAATGTGTAAAATTTTAACTTAATCTTCTAAAATCTGTAAGGAAAGGCCTGATAAAACACATTTCAGTGATCTTTATGGTAGTAGTTAGTTGGGCCTCCTGTGATAAAATATTTTAGTCTATCCTAGGACAGAAATGATTTGTAGGAAAGTCACCTGGGTAAAAACACAAAGCAAATTCCTCACTTTTCAATGTGCTGCTTCTTGGAATATGAAAAAACTTCGGGCATCATTCTCTGCTCCCCTGACCTGACACCTATTAGTCACAATAAATAGTAGAAATATTGTGAAATAAATAAATAATGACAAATCCCAGGCCCCGGGTGTTGTCCCTGATTCAGGCAGTGCAGGACGTCCTTGGCACGTTGCTGCTGTGCACAGCTTTTCCCTCAACAAGCACAAATGGTGCCAGCCTGGTTTTGAGTGAGCCCCTTGAAACCACATTGAAGCCCTTCTCCCAAAGACATGGCAATGTCTGGAGTGTGGATTTGGATGAGCAGGGCTGGCAGAGGCTCGTGGTGACCTGTGGAGCAATGTGGGGATGGCAGCTCTGGGAGCTCGGGCTCATGGAATGACCCTTCCCTTGCACAGCTGCAGCCTTGGCACCCTCCAGGCTGCCCTCCCTGTGCACTCCTTGCTCCATGGGAACAGTCTGCAGAGAGCAGTTTGCCCATATGGGTTCATCTGGACAAAGGAATTTAGGAAAAACTTCCGTTCTTTTAGGCATGGATCTGAATCTGGATCTCATTTCCATCTTGGCCTCTTCAGGAACAACTGTTCCCTGAAGTGAAAGCTCCAGGCTGGTTTCCTGTGTCCAGTAGCTCAGGGTTCTAAGGCAGTGAATATCAGCCACTTTGTGGAAGTGGCAAAACTGGAGAAAAATGGGTGAGATGAGACCAGAACTCCAAGAGTGAACAGGGATATCCAAAGTTACCCCTATCACCATTGAGTGGGTTTTAATTAATATTTTTCCCTGTGAATCTCTCATTCTAAAATGAAACAAAAACACCTGAAGGTCACAAAAAAATTCTGCATTTTCATGCTATATTGCTTTTGCTTATTTTTGTTACATTTAACCCTTACTTCCTTTCCCTGTTTTGTATTACCAACACAGAACTTTTACTCCAAGTGATAAATGCACGCTGAATTCTTCCACAATAATTGGAAAGATGTCAATGACTTTCCCTGTTTTCAGCATGGACCTGATCCAAAGCTTAAGGAAGGAAACTTTCAGCAGGCGTTGGCCTGTGTGTCACAGACACTTGAATGACTTTCTGCGCATAGTGGGAAAATAGAATTTTCCATTCTATTATTTTCCTTTTTAAAAGGACATGCAGTATGTACTGGGTTATTTTTTAAATTATTTATACAACTGTATCCTGACAAACTACAACTTCCTCCCGGGTAAACAGAGCTCCAGTTTGTTTCTGTAGTGTGAAGCTGTGTTTATACGGTTGGGGAAGGACCACAACTAGTGTGGGGTATGCTGTCCCAAAAATCCCCCCCTTTATTTTCTTTATAAACTTTGGGGACATTCTTCTTGTCTGGGTTTCACAAGTTTTGATTCCTTGTACCACAAAACCTGTTTTATGTAACCCACATTTGTTTTTATTCAACATTGTACATATGGATTTTGAATAACTGTATACATTAAAACAGTGAGTTCCAGGCACTTGAGGGGAAAGTTGCATCACAAATCTTTACCATTCCATGTGTATTTCATCTTGAAATTCTGGCATCAGACTCTCTTGTCATATATTAAAGGCCATTTTTCCATTCTAGGCTTCCATTGGCTAGACAAGGTCAAAGCATTGAGTTGGAAAGTGTTTTCTGCTACCTTGAATGGGGATGCAGGGAAAAAAGAAATCAAATTCTGGTCTGTCAGGTGCTTTAAAAAGTTCATCTCTTGGCTGAGAAAATCACCGTGCTGTCCCCTGGGTCTGTGCCTTTTTCCATGGGTAACACAGAGGCTCTAAAAGCACTTGAGGATTGGGAAAAGCAGCAAAAGCAGTCTGATTTTACAGGACCTCTCCTCCCATCAGCTTCCCACTTTTCAGACTTTCCTAATAGCCATTTTGTTGGGGTTTTTTCCCCAAGTAATGGTTCTTTATACAAAACTGGATTGCCTGCAAATGCAGAAATATCTGGATTTTTTTTTCCCCCCATGAAATCCAAACCCCAGTTTTTGTGCCAAAGGATTCCATGTGGGTTTGGAACTGCTGCTTTCCCAGGACCAGAGCACGATATTTACCTGGTGTTTTTCATGTAGGAATAAGCATGCTGGCTTCATCCCTATGGTTCACAGGAAAATACCAGTTTGTTTGGCTCTGTAAAACTTACATTTTTCCTGATGAAAATATCCTGGATAAAACGTCATAATCTCTGAAGATGAGGTGACCACTCGGTTAACTAGAAACAAAGGTGCCTTCCAGGAGACAGGGTTCCTGGAGAGGAAGGATGCAAGAAGCATCACCTGCTGTGTGAGTTTTGCTCTGTTTTTTCTCTTTGTTTTTGTTCCTAGAGGGAGAGTGTGTTAAACAGTAGTCTTCTAACTTGTTCTATGCTTTGACAGTTTTGGGAATAACATACCTGCTGAAAGACAGGAATTTAGACATTGTGACCTCTGGCTAACTGTAATAAAGATAAAAGTTGAGAGTTTTCCAAGGAAACTAGCCCACAATTAAGATTTAATTCTGCAATTCACTATTCTCCCTTCAGCCATCCTGCTTTGTAATGAAATTTCCAACAGATGGTTGGGACGCTCAAGGGGTGGAGAAACTGTTATTATCCGAATATTAGCAGGCTTTTAAATCTTCCTCCTACCTTAGCTGTTGTGCAAATGAGGCTCCCTTCTCCCCTCCAGGGTTTGCCTCAAGGTTTTCTCCTGCAAAAGGGACTTTTCAAAGAAGTAGTGAAAATGATGAAGGAAACGTTGTAGGTATGGCCTTGGAAGATTTCCCCATATATCCTTTCTGCAAAGTGCTAAATAATGCTCTTGATTTTTTTTTTCCCCCTTGTGAAATAAAGATGTTTGGACTTTGAATTGAAGTGTGTAGGAGTAAACTTTGCAAAGCTTTAAAATAGAATGACAGCAAGAGGGGGAAAGTTGCATTCTGCAGAAACCTGCTGCTCTAGAACAAGGAGCAGAAGTGTATGAAATACCAGATCCTCTGCCTTGGATTTCAGGTAAGCCACTATTTATAGGGTGATCACTGAAGCTGACTCCAGGCTTCGCTTATAAATAGTTGAGCTTACATTTCCCTTCTCTGCCAGAATTTTGCCAACTGCCATTTCTTGCTTCCCTTGTCATGCTGAACGTTGCTGGTGGTTTGTGGACAACGTGGCTGGGCAGTGGTGGGGGCTGATAAAGTTGGATTCACTGATAGATTCCCCTTCTTCATTAGTGGATCCTGCATGGATCCAATCCTGCATTGGAGTGATGTGGGAATGTGGGTATAAAGGGATTCTCGTGCCTCTGAGGGTCCAGCCCTTGCAGAGAAATGGCTTAAATCAATTAGCGAGATGGCATGTCTCAGATATGTCTTGAAAAATCAAAAGGGTTTTAATAACAAGAGAAAAAAACACAAACACAAAGAGCAAAGCCAAGCACAGTACAGGGACAGGTTCCATATGCCTACTACAACATCCCAAAAATGTGTCCAGCTTCTTTGTTCTCTCTTCTACTTAACAATTCAGGTGGGCTATTTGGCCCTTGGCCCAATGAAATAGGCAACAGGCTTTGAGTTACACTTTCCAAGCACAATCAATGCCTCTGTGCTGGCACTGAGCCAGTTACTGACAGGACAACAAAGACGTTTCTGGGTCCTTTACCTTATAGGAAGTACAAGGGGTGAGTCTCAAACTTTACCCTATATGGAAAACACTTAGTTGGGTGTGGGGTGCTCTTCTACATGAGTGCTATTGCCTGGACACAGACAACACTCTGATGACACTTTTAAGATGAAACTTGGGGCTTCAAAGTCACTGCAGAACTTCTGACTGAAGTTTGAAACTCAGATTTTGTGAAAAGGTGTTTTACTGTGTGGGCTTCTGAGGAAATCCTGCAGGCCATGCCTTAAGCTCTTAAAATCTGCTGCGCTTGGCTGCTTTTGACTTTTTAAAATTTGACCAGATCCTTTGTAAGGCAGAATCATGACACTGGGGGCTTTTTGCTCACCACAACATGGCAGAGTCACACTCAAATTCCTCATTCCTGGGGTTTGTGTGGAGAGCTCTTCACTAAGGCAGTGACTGTTACTGGCCAGGACATTTTCAGGATAAGCAGTCCTGCATGGTGGCAGGTGAGAGATCTCAGCTAAGTGAGGAAAGGGGAATTTTCTTAAAGGTTCCCACTCCATTAAAAGTTACCAGCTTTTGCCTCCAGACCTGCACCTGAGCAACAGCCCTGGTGTGGAGCCTGTCCAGGAGCTGACATGGAAGTTGTGAGCATGAGAGGGAGCAGATCCAGCCTGGAGCTTTGAATGATAGAGCAGCCTTCTGGTAAATAATTCCTGTTAATGTGTCTTTCTGAAGATCATTTCATCCATCTGTGTGGCAGCATTAAGACAGGGAGAGCAGATGACTGCACCTGGAATGAGGCTCCACTCGTGTCAGACACATCCCTGCACATGGAACTGAACAAGGAATCATGGCCTCAGCAATTAAAGCCCAGCATTACCAGAGCAAGGTAACCACCACAGAAAGCATTTAAAAATTTGTTTGTGCTGGTGGGTTCTTGGAGTATGTGCTGATATCTTAACCTGACCTGAAAGCTTCAGTTTCTGTAGGAAAAGTAAGCAGGCTGTCAGGAAAATGAATAAAATCTGGGAGAGGGCTAAGAATTTAACTTTCTTCCTGTAGTAGTTAATGGACCAGCTGTACTTGACAACTTTGTTTTATCAAATTACATGGGCTGATGTGTATTTTTCATAGAATCATGGAATGATTTGGGTTGGAAAGGACCTTAGAACCCGTCCAGTTCCATCCTCTTCCATGGCAGGGAAACCTTCCACTATCCCAGATTGCTCCAAGCCCTGTCCAACCTGGCCTTGGACACTTTCAGGAATGAGGCAGCTTCTCTGGGCAACCTCTGCCAGGGCCTCACCACCTTCACAGAATTTCTCCGTAATATCTAATCTAAAACTATTCTCTTTCATATTAAAGCCATTACATTTCTAATTAGGCACATTTCTGATGCATCTGGGAGAAATGGAGGAGTAAAACTATGGTGAAACACAAAGAAAGAGAATAATGTTTGGCAACAAGGGGCACAGCTTTTTGCAGAGAATTGTGCAGGTTTTTGTGGGACAGATAAATGCTGAAGTTTTTGATCAGCTTTCTTCTGCATTTCTCTTTGGGCGAAGAAACCTTGCTGCATCAACACCTTTGAGGCATTGAGGCTCACACTCTGCACAAAGAAAGTGGCTTTGAAGGGCCAATAAACTTCCTTTGCAGTTGTAGACATCCTCTGTGATTGGATTTCTTCTGTGTGGAGCCCACAGGACACAAGAGCAGGTCCCAAGACATTAATTTCATTTTTTAATATACTGACTTGAACACAATGGGAAGGTCTGCAGGGGATGTTGTGGTACGCTGGCCCTGAGCTCCTGCTGGCTCTCACTAATGCTTCCTGTCCTTCCACAGGGATTCCTGCCAGGACACCTCCTGGCTGCTGGAGATTGCCGTGATGCTGGAAGGGAGAGCAGGAAAGCCATCTTATCTTGTCTTAACACTGTCAGCATTTCCACTGCTGACTCCGGTGGCGTGGGAAGGAGACAGTGTGGAATNAGACAGCAGCTGGCTGAGGCCAAGGCCAAACTTTTGTAAGTGTCCTGTGCTTGAGTCATTTTCCAGGGTTGGGGATGTTGGGCACATGGAGAAATAGGCCTGGAGCTCATGGGAGCTGAGAATGGATGCTCTGGAGACAGGGTAGGCACAGAGACTTGGGGAGCACTTAGAAAGATAAGGCTTTCTCAACAAAAGAGTATTGCCAGAACTCTGATATGCAGCCTGAAAGCAGAGTTACAAATAGTCTGCATGTCCCTGCTCTTTGTTTCTCCTGGTAGAGCCCTTTTCTGTGTCACACACACCTTTCCCTGTGGCTACTGCATGGGGATACCTGGAAGACTGTTTATTCCCCGATGCAGAATTTTAGGCAGGTCAGCCTCCTGAGCTGGTCGTAGAGAAAAGGCAAACTAAAGATTGAGGATCAGATACATTTATGTTTTCAGTGACTGTTAGGAAACAGGAATATCCCAGTAAATCCATTCTGGGAAATGCATTGCTACAACGTGTTCCTGAAGGTTAAGGGTGTAACCCTGAGCTGGGTGTAACCAAGGTGCTGAGGAGAAAGAGGGTTCTGTGAGGAAATGTTTGTGAAGAGGAACTATTCTGCTTCCAGACACGCTATGCACAGTCAGGGAGCTGTGTTTTTCCTCTGGGCAGATTCTTGCCCATCTTTGATTTTCGTCTCAAGAGCTTGGCCAAGTCTGCCACAAGAAAAACTCCAGTCTGTGGAGCCCCAGAGTATGCCTTGGAGCCCCACTGTGTGTCTGCAACCAGAAGTTACAGGTGGAGGAAAGGTGTGTCTGGTGAGGAGAATGGATCTCAGTCATGCTGGGAACCTGTGGAACTGGAACTGTCTCATAACAGGTGGCTTTTCCAGTCTAATGGAACAGTGAGGGAATTTTTTATTACAGTGTGAATTTCTTGGTGTGCATTTTTATTGTGTTCTTGGAAATTGACACTTTCCTTCAGTAGATTTTTTTGAGTTTTAGTATTGCTTTAACAATTGTGGCTCATAATATCTCATCTAGATGTGCTGCTTTTGTATCTCCTTGGAAGCACCCTTTAACAAATTCATATGTGGGCCTTGGGGACATGGTTTAGTGGTGGCCTTGGCAGCGCTGGGTTAATGGTTGGACTCAAGGATCTTAGAAGATTTTTCCAACCTAAACCATTCTATGATTCCCATTTTGATTCATTTTATTTTGAATGATGCATTAGGTTATTTAAACTAGGATTTCTTTTTAAATTATCTTTCAGAGAAGTTGGAATATAATTACCTGTATACACCTGTGCAGTGTTTTCCCCTTGGTGAAGGTGTCAATATGCACATGGACCTATTTTTGTGGGATAAACAATAATATTGAGTGTAGTGCTTCGATAGATTTTCAAAAGGAAAAAAACCCCAAACCCCAAGATTAAATATTGCTTCAACTGTGAAGAAATCTATTTTTGCCTGGGCAGAATGTATGAGGGAAAAGGCCTTGGGTTTCATGGCCAAACTAACTACAAAGTAACAGGGCTGAAGGGGAGTGACTTTGCTCAACATTGTTGCTGCCCCTTTCCACTTCATTTAACAACAGTTTCAATCACAACCGTTCATTCTCGTCCTTTTAGTTCGATTAAAGGAGCAGGAATGTGGATGTCAGTGGGAACAACCTGTTTGTCTGACTGGGTTTACTCACTGACATAAGGAAGTGCTGCTAGTTTACCTTGTGAGTATTCCCTGCTGAATTGCCACCAGGCTGTAGGCTTTGGCTTTCTAACTCTGCAAGTGGAAGGTTCATGCTGAAAATACAAACCAATTAGTGCAGTTGTTTTTAAAATTAAATGAGCATCCTCTCTGTCAAACCTGGAAATGCTGCTGTGAACTATCAGCAGCAAAACACTTGTACCTGCCCTGTTCTTTACCAAATGACAGCTCTTTAAAAGGGAGAAAATTACTGTCAGTAACTGGGATAGCTGGTTGGAGCCCACCCCTGCTATTCTGGTTTTTGCATCTCCAGGCATTCATTCCTACCCAGTTATTTCCATGGGAATCCATGGCCCACCCATCTTTGAGCTATGGGGGCTAACGAATCTTAAAATACACTGCATGTTCTTGCTCACACCCAGACACTTGCAGACTTTTGTCCCTTCCAAGTTGCTTGATGGATATTAATAATTGAGTGAAGGGTGATTTTTAGGATACTTTTGAACATTGTAACATTTGAATATATTTTTTAAAAATTGTGTCTATATACACACATTTTTACTGCATCCCAAGGTCTGGATATGAACCAGCATAAGCGACAAACATGGAAGTATGTTCTTAGATCTTATCAAGAATCTTGTAGGCTTCATGGGGGCAGAATATTTTAAAGAGACTTTCTGAATGCCAGAGGAACTTTTCCCAAGTTTAAGGGACTTAGTCTCTTTGAGGTCTCACTGGAAATTGGGAAGGGGATACACTGCAGGAGCAATAAGAAAGTGGCTCTGGCAGGGCAGTCGTGGAAACCAAAGGAGAACAAAATATCCAAAAGAGCCTGACTGATAATTTTGACAGGCTGGAAATGAAGCAACATTCATTATGCCAGGAAGTGGATATTGGAAATTTTGGCAAAGCAGTTGAGTGTGAAAGGGCAGGAGCCAGATAAGAGGGAGTTTAAGACACACAGAGGAGAGGAACTCCAGACAGCAGTTAAATAGCAGTGAGTGAGGGGATGAAGAGCAGAAGAAAAGGGAGTGATAACCAAGGAGCCAAATGAATCCAAAAGTGGTTTGTTGATTTTTTAAATAAACTACATGGATAGCTACATCCATAGCTGTATTGCAAGCAAGAGGTGAGAAAGAGTGGACAGGAGGGAAGGAGCATGGGCATGAGGAGGGTGAGGACAGGGACGACAGGATTAGCAAAGGAAACCTGAAGCAGCAGTGTTTGCCTCTGACCTTGGCTGTGGAAGAAGGGAAAGGAGGAAAGGCGCACTGGCTTTGGGACAGCAGTTTTCTCTGGAATGACAGGCAAAATCCTGCCCAGGAAAGGAGGAAAAGGGAAAGTGTGGTACAAGGGCAGCTGGACCTAGGTTAAAGGGGCTGGGTTGCACTGGCAAAGGGAGGCTGTTTACGTGGGAAGGTGGTAGAACTGGAGCAGCAGGAGAGGATGACTGCAGTGGAAGAAGTCAAACCCAGGATGGGGTTTCCACTAGGAAGGACAGAGCAGCGGGAGGGAGAGCAGCACTAGAGGAAATGGACGCTGGGGGCGAGCCAACATTGTCTTTGCGATAGGAGAGGGTGTCAGAGGAGGAGGAGCAAGGAGGCTGGAGAGACCCAATAACCAAATAAATGTAAGAGAAGGGAAGGGGAGCCGGGAGCGTCTGGATAACACCCACGGGGAGGCTGCGAGCGACGGCCGGCGGAGGGGGAAGACCTGGCGTGAGCACAGGGCAGCCCCGAGCAGCAGCAGCAGCAGCAGCAGCAGCAGCAACAGGAGCAGGTGAGGATGCACCCTGGGCGGTGCGAGCAGCGGGCCGTGCCGATCCCCCCGCGCCGCAGGGCCGCCGCAGGGCAAAGGCTCCTCCCGCGCTGTCCCCGCCCCCCGCGCCCCCAGCTCCGCTCCGCGCCGGGCGGGGCACACGGAGCTCACGCAG
>VWYP01008967.1:0-114188 GCA_013400435.1 Pycnonotus jocosus | reverse complement strand
TGACCCCGCCGCGCTCCGCTGCGGGGTTGCGGTCCGGGCGCGGCCATCGCCCGCCGCCGCGGGTGCCGCGGTGCCCGCAGTGAGCGGCACAATGCGTGGGCTTGGTTCGGTTGTCTCGGGGCTGGTTCTGGCTGTTAGGTGGGTACAGGCCTGATTTAACAAAAAAAATATGGCAGACTTGTGCTAGAGACTGTGAGACTGCAGCAGCTCTGAAAAAACCTTGTTCATGGCACCGAGGCTGACGTTTCATTCGGTAGCTGATGTTTTTCCTTTTGGAGTGATGATACAGAACTAGAGTGAGCGTTGAATTTGCGATGTTGATGTCTTAATCGTGCATGAAATTGCATCGTTGTTTAAAGGTGAGTAGTGATCTGTGTTTCTACACTGTACTCCACATTGTCCGTAGGTATAAATGCAAAATGTTCAAGATGAGGATTGCAGGGAGAGGGAATAAACACAACCTGTTAAGATCCGGAGTGTTCGGCTCATCCTTCGACCTTTATTGACAGGATACCAGTATTATGAAACCTGGTTATTGAACAGTTCAGGAAAAGGGCTGGAATTCCCGCAGCCCGGCATCGTGCTGACAGGCATCCTGGGGAACAATGCTCCCCGGAGCCGGGGTTAGAGAGGCAGAGCAGGGAGAGGAATTTATTCCGAGAGATAGCAGCCGTGTGGAAATGTCAGGGGAGGCTGTGACTCCCCAGGCCATTGCAGGAAAACTCCATTGGAGGAAGGACTTGCATATGCTCAGAAAGCTCTGGAGAGAGAGACAGGAGTGAAAATGGAATGGAATAAAGGGCTGGGAAGGTGGATGATTTCAGCAGGATGTGATTTTTAAAGAATTGTTCTTATCCTTTAGCATTTTTTCCCCCCTCCATGTTTCTGGGGAGAACAGAAATGGCTGTAGTGATGCCTCCATGACTTAGCAGTGGTTGTAGGGCTGTGAGGAGGGACGAGGCGCTGTCTCATGTGTCACAACTAGTGCTGAAGAGGCAAGAAAATAGAGAATATTTTGTTACTTCATGCAGGAGCATCAGCGTGGAATTATGAATGTGGAATCAGGAGGTCAGGTTCTAGAACAGAACCCGCTTTGGGTTTTTCTGTAATGCAGGTTAAGTGCAGCAAATGACACTCACTAAAGCAGGATGCAGCATTTTAGGATAAAATAGGGGCTTGCAGCAGCCATGTGGCAAAAAGCAGTAGAGATGCTGTTTCATCTCCATGGTGGCATGGATCCTGCAGCGTTTGGAATTGCTGTGTATCACTGAACCCCGCCTGCACTCAGGAGTGGAGCAGAGAGGGGCAAAACCCTCTTGCTGCATATATGGAGACCAGGATACTGCTGTGTGCTGCTCCAAGAGCCCCTGGGGAGCAGGAGGAAAAACCATTTTTATGAAAGATGCTTTCTTTTTCCTTCATATCTATAAAATGGAATAAGTTAAACCCCTTTTATTGGATGGGCCTGGATTGCTCGTTTGCATTACGTCACCTGACTAAGGATTTATTTTTCATGTGGGTCAGTTACGAGATGTAATATTTGTAGTTGGATTGCCTGCAAAATAATTGTATTTCATTAGCAAGGAGCACATGGACATCTTTCATGGAACACAGAGGAGAAAGTCTGTTTATGCAGGTGTTTAAGGGTCAGACTGCAAAAGTTATTTAGACTGTTAATCTCTATAGGCACCTAAATTCCTTAGTCATCTGATCTGGGCACAAGTGAACAACCAGTACAATAGTTTATCATTGCCCATTAGCCATGAGTCAGCTATTAAATCCTGCCCAGGCTGATGTCTGTGGCCACAGGCTTCCTGATTGCCCTTTCCTTAGGGTCTAGGAAAACTTCTGGAAGTGTTGGAGCCTCAAGGGTTAGACAGGTGACCTGACATCAGGGCAAGGAACCACCAGCTGCCCTCGGATCTCTCTGGCTCAGCTGAGGTTGTACAGGAGAACAGTGCAGGCTCTTTCCTATCTGCCTGGAAACTCCTGATGAGCCCAGGCCTATGCTCCATGGTAGGAGCTGCATGGAGCTATAAGGGCTTTCCTGGCGTATCAGCTCCTGCCGTGGGCTGCTCCTGTTCCCAGCTGATGGAGCTGGGGAGTTTGCCAGCACGTTGGACCCTTACCTCTGCTGAGGTTCATGGCAGCTTTCCCAAGTGAAACCAGCAGGAATCTGGCCTAGAGGTGTGAAATGTGAAAATCCAGTTTAAAATCTTGCTTCAAACCTGAGGAACCATCTCATGTTGGATTGTTCTGACCAGACGCCACCTGTGTGGAGAAGCAAGTGTTGGAGCTGCAGCTCCACACCGAAGGGATCGTGATCCATTGGGATCTGTGTCCTGCAGAGCCTGGTTTGGAGCCTGCTTCCCCCGCTGCTGGGCTCTTTTACCCCCACCCACATGTGGTTTTCATTTGTCAGCCTTTTATTATTACTCTTAAAATGATCTGTTGTGAATTTGTTTTTCTAATGAATATGAATACAATGTTGCAGCAGTTGCAGCTGGACCTTTGGAGGCTTTTCCTGTAATGAAGAAAGGGTTTCAGAGAGATTACATGGGTTTATTTAAAAAAGGAAAGACATAAGAAAAATTCTTCTTATGCCCACTAGACCCCAACTTATTCAACAGCTTGATCAGAGTGACTTAGAGCAATTCTATATATATTTAAACAGGCAACATTTTTTTCTATTTTGTCCAATTTTATTTCTTTTTCATGTATTGTTAATCCCAGACACATTTTTTAGTGTCAGTTCCTCATTTTAAAAGCCCAGTTTTGCATGTGTATTGTTAGGTGAGGGTTGAGTTCATAACAGGTTTTATGGCTGGGGGGGGGCTGTGTCTGGAAATGTATGTGATTATCAAAAGGTATGCACCAATGTATAAGGGTTATGCTCAGGGATTGTGTACATCTCTCTATGTCCAAGGACAGATTAAGGTTGAGGCTTATACTGAGCTATTTTTTTCATCACTGTTAACATTTTTCTCATCATCTTCTCTGTGAGGTTTTTTTCTCATTGAACGGTGATAATTTCAGGATGTTCTTACTTTGTCATGTCTTTTCACTTTTCTGCTATTCTCTTAATATATTATTTGATTGTTTAATACATTTACTCTCCTATTACCTTGCACAAACTTATGTTTGTTTTTAAGCTGCATGTGTTTTGGCCTACCAGAAACCCCTTTGGTGTGTCACCACTGCCACCAGAGAAACACATTTACGCCACTGTGCAGCCACTTTTATTCCACAATGTGCTGAGTGTTAGAACTTTAAAAAGAAATGATGAGTTGTTTTGATTTGCTCAGCAGCCCCTCATGTCAAGAGGGCAGAGGAGACTGAACAAAAGAGGCACTGCATGTGAAGCCCTTGTGGCAACAGATGCTGACCCACACCTGTTGGATACTGGGAATAGCCTCGCTGGTCATACCCGTGCCCTTGGAACAGGAGAGGTATGCCATTAACACTCTGTTCTGAGAGCTAAAAATACTCTGCCGCCAAACTGTTCACAGGTAAATGTTCCAAATTTAGCAGTTTTTCTGTTTACTGGGATTCCAAACATAGGCTGTTCCCTTTTTGGGAGAAGTAGCCAGACCTGCTGAGCAATTTGCCTGTGATCTGTGAAATATGTTCAGGAATAATGTTCCTGGATCTCATCTCGGGTTTTGTTCATGTATCCAGAGCTGTGCACCAGAGGAAACAATTTCTCCTTTGTGAGAATAGGAAGCACAGATACAAATCATCAGAGAATCTGTGGGCTTGCCTTGAAAAATGAAATGTTTGTATTTCATTTTTAAGACAGGAATAGGGATTGACTGACAGCTCAGTTTGATTGGTGTGACCACTGGGTTTGGTTTCATTAATCATATCTCAATACAACGTGGAATGATCCCTGGAACGGGCAGCTGCTACTCTGCATGAGATGTGGGGTCTGGGAAGAGATGTAGTTGCAGACCCAGATTCAGGATGTGACTGGAGAGGAAGAGATGCAGATCTGGAGCCACCCAGCCATGCCCCACTGCCCATGTGAGTGACTGGCATGGGGTTAATGGGTTTGAAGTAGTCGATTTAATGAATAAAGCATTTATGCTTTTTGTGTTGAGTCTCCCTATATTTCCAGCTGGAGTAGCTGTTGCAATCCTTCCTGCCCTTAGGAAGGGCACGAGTCTGTCTGAGTCCATCTGTGGGGACTCAGACACCTTTAGTTCTGGCTTTTGTTTTTTCAGCTTGGCTCGAGGTTTTTTAAAGCAGCGTCACACTGATGTCATGCCTGTGCTAAAATCTCCTGTCCAGGGCTGCAGTGGTGCCTGCAGAGATCAGGGAGGATCACACCCCACCCCAAAATTATGGAGTTGGATTTTCCATTTCCCCCCTTCCTTGGAGGCGTCAGTGGCCAGGCCTGGGTGGGAGGTGCTCCGAGGTGACGCAGAGGTTCCTCTCCAAGCCTGGCCCTGACATTTTAAGGTTATACTGATTACCCAGTTTATCCCAGGCAGACATTTTTTCCCAAGCCAGACCTACAGGCATCGTTGGGAAGTCTTTAGTTTTTGCTGTGGGATTCACCCCCAGTAGTGTCCCAAGAACGTGGTCAAGGTCTTCTACAAGGAGTTGTGGGAATTTCTTGCCATCCAGCAGTAATCCAGATCTGCAGCTTTTGGTTTTGTAAGTTCCTGTCTTTTGTTCTGAATTAATCCTATTGCTCTGTGAATTGATTCATTATAGCATGACATGGGGTATCTGCTTTTGGTTCTTACATGATAAAAGGGAGCCTTGTGTTTGGAAGAGTAAGGAAACTGTGCATGGTGAACTCTGGCAGCGTGGGCAGAGCCTGGGATACAGTGCAGCTGATCACTCTGGGATTGTGCACCAGGACCAAAAGCTGATTTTTTCCACTCATTAAATCAATTTCGCTTAATGCCTAGACACTACAAATGCTCCAGCTAATTATAGAAAGTAGCTCCTCTGTTTTTTGGCTTGGAAGGGAAAAGGTGCTGCCTGTTGTATGTAAACTAATTTAACGTAGATAGATTTGTTTGAACACCCGCAGGTGTTTGAACACCCACCCACCTGGGCATTCCAGGTGTTGGCTTTTTTTGGTAGCTAAACCAATGGTGAGATTTTTCTTGCCAAGGGCTTTCACTGACTTTTCTCTTAGTAAACAAATATTTAATGAAAATGTTTCAGGGTGATCTGCACTGGTCCCTGCAGATAGGTGGATGGCTCGTGGCTCTGGGGTGCAGTGGCACACACGTTTATAGCAACTCTGGAATGCAGCTTGGAGATAATTTTTGGAAAGGGACTTTGGGCCTAGATCTGCCTTATAAAATCTGGGTGTTTGATCCAGGAAGACCATCCAGTAGATCACCCTTTGCTAGAGCCTAGATCTTGCAGTGAAGAACTCAGGAGAGTTCTCCATAAGTTAACAGGAATTCTTTGTCATGTAGGATCTATGTGGGATAAAGATAACCTGGTTAGTTTTACAGTTGCTTCTTTTTTGTAATGTAAAATATTGTGACCTTTTTTGGAGCACAATGCCATGAATAACTTTCTACAATTTCATCATAGTGAAAGATGAACGGATTAATTGCTACCTTTTTATTTTTAACGGGTTTTTTTGCGTAATGCTTTCGTATTGCAATTTTAGATCCTTTTAGGAGGCTGGGTCCTGAGCCTGAAAGAAACCTGGTTGACTTTGGAGGGGCTACACTGATTATCACAAGTTGAAAAATCTGCCTTGCAGTTTTCAAGTTTTCATAAAACAAACACTGGAGCCTGTTGTGTTTTATTCTGTTGGTGTTTTTGGCATCAGAGAAGCTTTTCCTGATTGTTTTCCTTATTTGAAGGCTGATTGTACTGAGTGACCTCTTGCTACTAAAGGGTGGGTCAGTTTATGTGGGAAAGTCTTAGTCAATGTGTCTGGGAGATAAGTGGAACTGCATCCCAATGAGCCTTGTGCGTTAAATACTGGAATGTGCTGGGGACCTGCCAGGAGATTGGAAGCAGGACTCTGCGACAAGCCCAATGCAGTCACACTCTCCCTAAAATAGCACTGTGGATAACAGGAGATCTGCAAAATTATCACTTACCTCATTTTCGCACAAATTCTTTCCTAAAAATGGATTATTGACTGAGGGTTCAGGCAGCTTTTTCTGGTAATATATTCCATTTGCATTTTGAGAGCAGTCATGTTAAGTCCCTCTTAGGTTCTTTGGCTGCAGGTAAGAGGGAAGAACCTGTGGTAAAACCACACAAGTTCCAGCACAGGAAAAGCCATTTGTATCATCCTCATCATCACCTGAATGAGAAAAGAGATGTGTTGTACCTCAGTGTAGGTCAGTAGGAGCCTCTTCAAATTCATCTTGAACAGTCTGGATGTATCAAGGCAGAGATGAATCAGTTCAGTGGCCTCAGACATGCCTGGGCTGGCTGTGGGTGACAGGCTTTTGGCACTAGCCCTTGGATGCAAATAGCCAGTGTTTGGATATTCAAATGAGCAGTGGTTTACCACTGCAGACGTAGATGGTTTTGTTTAAGGGGGAAAAAGAAGCAAATTTGATTTTTGGCCCCATGTCAAATTTGTCGAGGAAAGAATCTGATTGTGCAGCTTTAGTGGTTAGCATAAGCCAGTTAAACTTTAAATCTGGGGTGCCTGAATTAGTTTCTTACAGAAAGAGGATGAGTTGGCTGCTAAATGGGATAGTGTGAGGAAAGTGTGGGGGCGGCTGGGTTGGGAGCAAGGTTGGGAGATCCTGAGTCAGCAGGTGGTTGTTTAGCCCTGGTGAGAGGCTGCCCAAGAAAAGTTTGGATCCAAATAACCATTCCCTGGATGTGTGTCTGCGCTGCTGCAGGGACCTGCACTAGGAGCTCTGTGAAAGGGAAAATAAAAGTGGGATTGTCAGGGAATCATAAGATTGAGAACAAAAAGTCTGGAGTGCTGTAAGTCGTGACCTTTTGGTGCCTGCAGATTTGAGAACGAACTGCGCTCTTGGAAGGGCAAATGGATTAGAGGTCATTTGTGGAAAATATCCCTCAGCATCTAATGCGCACTGCCAGCCTGGTGTCAGTTCAGCTCCCAAGCCCCACAGGATGTGACTCCCAACAAGCCTGGACCAGGACTGACACCCAGGAATCAGATCCACAGGGATTGTGCTTGGAGCAGAGTGGTGTCATATCCCCTGTGCCGCTGAGGTTCTCCACGGGGAGGACACTCACTCAGCTGCAGCTGCCAGGCTCTGTTACCCTGCTCCACAGTCCCTCGGGAAGGGAAAGCTGTGGCCCTCAGGATGAAGTGGTTGTGCTCTGAGCTTGGCTGGGGAGGAGGATGTGGCACAGCAGCCACACCCCTGTGCCCCCTTGGGGGATTCCCTGACCCCAGGTGCCCCATTGATCCAGCTTTGCAGCTTCCCAGCGCCTGAGTGTGTAAAGGAGCTTTATTGCTGCTCCAAGGAGGAACATTATGACATCAAACCCAGGTAAAAGGGAAAGAGAGGTGAAAAACTGCAACCCAGTAGAGTTTCAGTGAGCTCTGCCTTCTCCAGTCTTGCTCACTTTCAGGTTTTGTATCAGGAGGCATAAAATTTTCCAGAAATTGCAGTTTATGTAAGAGATGTGAATAATGGCTAATAATAAGTGAAACTGCCATGAGGAGCTGGAAGAGGGGGGAGGTAGGTTATTTTTAGAGATCTATTCTCATTGTATGCTAGACAAACAAGAATAAGGTGACTTTGCATTAAACATATACCACAAAGAAGTAAAGATATTTTCCCCAGACAAGTCCCCATGGTGCAATAATGGTCTGTACAATCTGCCAGCTTAGGAATGAGACTCAAAACTGCCTCTTCACTGTTTAGTAAGAAAGGAGGGATCTTCCATGTAATTTTCATTGCAATACTCTGATACTTCTTGCTCTGTGAAGCTTGAGAATGAAGTATCTGAATGCCCACTTGAGCCAAGTTACACAACTACATCCCAGCATGGGATGTTGTGTCTATTTACATCATCACAATCTGAGACTTGAGGTTTTAAATCCTCTTCATAGAGAAATAAGAACCTCAGAATCACAGAATTAACTGGATTGGGAAAGATTGAGATCATTGAGCCCACCCTATATCTGAGATAATTTTGTATTTCTCTGTTGTGTTTTAGAACCATTTTAGAAATGTGAAGATTGTAAAAAACCTGTAAAAAAGATCCCAAAATATCAAAGTCAGGGATGGTGATCCCTCTCTATGGGAAGGTGACAGGGAGCACACAGCTCTTATCTAGCTGTGTTTTTAGTCAGAGTAATCCTAATCAGGTAGTAAATCCTGAGTGAGGTTATGCTGCTGCAGCAAATGCAGCAAAGATCAGCTGCAGGGCTACAGTAGGATCTGGAGATGCCTGCTTGGGTGTTCACTGAGGCAAACCTGAACTTTGGAGGCTTTGTAGGATCTTCCTCTGAAGCAGTAGGGAAGAAGCCTGGTCAAGACAAATGATGTGTTGGCTGCAGCAGGGCTGACAGGTGAGGAGCACATGGACATTCCAGGACAAGGCAGAGCACTGGGGGATGTTTCTACAGCTGCTGCTGACCAGCAGAATATAGCATGAATCACTTGGGTTTGCAGTGGCACAGCAGAGCTGCTGCAGTGTTCAGAGAGTCCGAAAGTTCCTTGGATTCCTGGCATGGAGTGATGAACCCCCATGTCACCTTTAAGGCAGTTTTCTGAGCAGAGCATCCATGTTATTCCAGGCTGCCTCTAACAGGAGGACAGCTGTTTGCAGTTTTAACTTCTGGTTGTCGTAAGCTGTGACAGGAATCCAGGGAGCCATGGGAGAGCCCTGAGCCTGAAATTAATTTTCAGCCAACTCGATTAGATTGGCGCCCATAGCAGACTTACCACTATGATTTTATGTGTATTTTGGGATAAATGCAGCCCCTTGCTGATGTTTAGTAGCTTGGCCATCATATCTAAAAGAGAGCTAGAAGGGCATGAAGATGCATAAAATAAGGAACAAAAATATCCTTGTATGCATTTTTAATGCTCCACTTTGTGAGATTGATCAAAACAGTGCAATTTGGTGGGGATGAGCATTGAGAAATGGTCACTATGCAGCAGCACAGTTGCTCCATCAGAGGGGAATGAATTCCCAAATTGCATCCCAAGCGTGTTATTAGAGGATTAAAGAGCTGGGCGACTCACCTTGGCTAACTGTCCTGAAACTGTGCTTACACTCATCATACATATAAATAACTATTATGCAGGTATTACCAGAGCAACAAAGCAGGTTTTGAATTTGCTTTGTGCCTTGCAAATGACCAAGTCTCTTGTCTCAGTGTTCCAAATGATAATCTTGTTTTCCCCAAACACAAAGCACTGAAATTACCTGTGTAGTAATTGGAATATACTACTCAATTCCTCTTTCTCTGAATAGGTCTCAGTGTACAGTAGCAGACTAGAATGTTTGGTACATAATTTCCTTCCTTGATTAAGTTAAAATTTAAGAAGATTTCCCATTTGGGCTATCAACAGGAGCAATAAGTCTTTGTTCCTTTTAAAAATCTGCCCATTCTGGTTTTGACTGACATCACCTGCTGCCTGCATATGTCTCTGCAGAGAGGAAACCGCCTCAGTTTGTACCAGGAGAGGTTTAGGTTGGATATTAGGGAAAAATTCTCCATGGGAAGGGTTGTCCAGCCCTGGCACAGCTGCCTTGGAGGGATTTAAAAGCTATGTGGATGTGGCACTTGGGGACATGGTCAGTGGTGGCCTTTTTGGGTTAACAGTTGGACTTCAGAGTGTGTCAGGAATCAGAGGCTGGATGGATGCTGGATTCTGCCTCTAAGTGCTCATGGGTTTTGTGCTGATACTTGGTCCTTGAATATTGCACCTCAGGGATCTGTTCCCCAAGATTCACTTGGAAAACCCTTTGCTACTCCTTGGAGAAGTCTTGGATATGACTTGCCATAGAGAGCTTCGTGTTCCCTGGGGGTAGTAGTTTGGGAGTCAGAGTGTTATGATGGGAGGCTCCAAAATAACTGCAGATGATGATGATGATGATAATAATAATAATAATAATAATAATGTGAAGTACTGGTAACAGCTCCTCTGTCAGTGGAATTACCATATCAGCCTTACCTGGGGTTTGGGTTTCTCCTATAGGGACTGATGAGGCAATTCCCAGAAGTGACATGTTTGGGGAAACGATGTACCCCTGTGTTTGGTGACTGGCACTTGGCACATTTTCCTAGATTTATTGCTAGAGAACCCAGGTTTCCTCAGGGACAATGAGGAATTTCCCTGGCTCTGTTGGTATGGAGTTATTTTGCTTTACCTGTTCCTGATGTTGGCAGGTGGTAACCATGGGAGCCAGAGGATCCTCCATGGGGTTGGATTGGGATGGGTTGGAATGGGATTAGCATTAGATGTGTTTGGAAGTGTGTTGTTTAAAAGTTGCATATTGTGGTGGGGGAATCCAAACAACTCAAATTCATGGGCTTGTTCCCGAGTTGCTGGGTTTAGAAGAAAGGCCAGGGGCTGTCTTGTGGTGTCAACAACAATGGGGAGGAGGCTTTGTAATTTGAGTGTTGCAGCAAACAGAAACCCTGCAAAGGCCAGAAGAAATGCAGCTGAGGGAATTTTTATACAAGCCTATGGTTAATTTTAGCTGAGAGTTTGGGATGTAGGGTTTTTTTATGGCTTTTAATTTCAACGGCTGCTGAGGGATGGAGAAGAAAGGATGACGTGTGTATGCGCCGACCTCCCAGTCCTGTGACACCTGGCTGGACTTAGCAGCCGGATGTTGGAAAGCTTTCATAATTAGTAATTTTGTGCTTTGTGCATGGTGGTTTCTGTTGCAGGCTATGGTAAGTCTCCCCAGCCCTGTTTCCACTCAGAATTCAAAAGGGCATGGGAAGCACAAGCCTTCGCACAGAGCTTTGTCACAACCTCCTCTTTGGTCACCTCTCCCTATTACATGCTGTGATTGTGAGGCATCCTTAAAGCCAGTGCTTTGCTAAAAATAGTCCGTTTCCCTTGCAAATGCTGTTAAGATTCTGATGTTCAAATATTAAACCTTCTCTGCAGTGTTAAAAGTAGCTGTGAACAGATTCATCCTTTCCTTATTCTCAGCTGAGGAGTTGAATATTGAACAAGTCAAAAGCTCAGTCCCGAGGCTGGAACTGTGTGAGAGTTGGGCTGAGGCTTCTTCATCCCTGTTTCTTCACCCTTCATCTACTGTTGTTGTTGTTGAACACAGAGGACAAGTGGGTGGGAGAGAGAAACGAGCAGGAAGTGGATCAAAAGAAAATGAGGAGTAGCCAAAATGAAAGGGGAAAAAATAAGAGTGGAAGCAAAGTGAGAAGAAAAATCAGGATTTAAGCAGAAAACTGCATTGAGAGTGTTTCATCAGAATGAGGCTCTGATCCTGATGGCTGCCAGACAGGGATTTCGGGAGCAGCTGGCAGAGGGTGTTGGGCCTCTCAGGGCTGTGGGTACAGCCCTCCCTCCATGCCTGTGGCAGGAGCACTGCAAATTGCAGCAAGCCACTAATTGCCCTTGGGAGGCCACTTAAAAGGGTGTGAGCATCCCAAGGGTTGAACTCAGTGGGAAGATCAAGGGTTTGGCAAGTTGGAATGTGTGCTTCAAGTGCTGATATCCTCAGCCTACACGCTTCAAGAATGCACAAATTGAAAGGCAGGTGTTTATGTTTCTCCCCCTTCCAATGGTCTTGTGCATTAACTAATGCAAAGTTTAATAATAAAATACCATTTCAGCAAAATAATTTCCTTCCATTTGCCATGAACAAAAGGCATATTGGATATTAGGCAAGGAAGGAACAAAACAACCTTTTTTTTCATGGAAATGAAGCCCAGGAAGGCTTTCAGCAAACACTGTTTAGCCAAAAATAAGAGTGAAGGAAAATCTAATTTGACCATATAATCCTGTTGATCAAGGTGAGTGATGGCAAGACTGCTCTCTTTGCCTTAGAAACTCCAAGCGAAAGGAGATCCTTTTTCCCCTTTCTGTAGGGAGGAGACCAGCACTAACATTTATCAGCCTCATTTGGGTTCAACCAGTTGTGTTCAGCTGGAAAGCCCTCTGATGATCATCCATCACAGCTGGAACCTTCTTGAGAGAGAATCCTGGAGCAGGTGGATCCCACAAGGCAAAACCAGAATGCTTTTCTCTGACAGTATTATCAGCAGCCTAACGGGCTTGTCCTGGATTTCCCCCGGGAGGGATGCCATTTTGGCTGTGGGGACATGTGCTGCCAGAAGGTTGGCAGTGAGAGAAGAGCTTGATAAATCTCTGTGTCGTCGCTGTGTCTGGAATCACTTTGGGATCACAGCACTTCAGTGCCTTAACACTCCCCCTCCGTGCCTCAGCAGCTGTCTTTGGAGCTCTTCTCTCCTTTAGGAGGTGCTCCAAGAAAGGGAAGGTCCCTGTGTGTTCTCCGACTTCCTCTAGCACCCAGCCACCCTGTTCTGCTCACAAAGCCCATATCCTGGAAACCCAAAAGGGCACAAATATCAGTCACAGATGAAACACCCAGAAAAAAGTAACATGCTGTAGACAGGGCATGGCATGGCTAGTCACATAACCAGGATTCAGTTCTGGTTTGCACTGGCCTCTGGCTGCTGGTCAGGATGTCTCAATTAGCCAGTGATTTTTCTCTTGTTCAGGTCACCTGTTGCTGTAAATGGAGGCAGGATTCCTGGGCTTAGATTTGTATCAGGTTCCTCAGGTGTGGTACTTGTGCCTGTTGCCACACCAAAGGCAGCTGTCTTAGCTCAGATCTGCACAGAAATGAGTTTTAGTTCCTCTTGCTTTAGCAATCCAGGGAGAATTGAGTGGCTTGTCTTTGGAAGGCAGTGCTGACGTGGTGAAATATCCATGTGTGCTGTGCAGGGAGCTGCCCTGCAGGCCACTGGTGTCCCCCTAATGTCTTTACTTGAGTCCTATTAACCACTTTACATACAGAGATGTTGACGCACTTCTCATACCATATTGGTGCTTGGGTGAGCAGTTAAGTGCATTATTTTAATTCACTAACATCCTGGAGGGATTAAATTCTTCTCACTGGTGTTGTTTCCTGGGCAGAGCACGCTCACAGGAGATAACAGAGGTTACTAGCCATCCCAAATAAGTTAATTTTTATTCTTCTCTGTTACATTTGAGTTATGGATGAAAAAGATGGGTGAGCAGTGTCAGCTCTGGATAGTCCAGGTGTGCAGGTTGTGGATTTCCATGGCCGTGATGGCACTGACTACTGGTGGCAGTGATCTTGATCAGGTATCCTGTCAGGTATCACCTTCACCTTTCTGTCTGGCATCCCCACATCTTTTGTCTCCTTCAGTTTTATTCAGTTATTTTCATTTTCAAATCACAGTGTCCTCATGATCCTGCCAGCCTGTGCCCAGGTTGCTGCAGCCATGTCTTGGGTTTTCTCAGATAACTTTTGGAGGATATGAAAGTAAAAGTAGCTGGAATATCTTAAAGGATCTTGGCTTCCGTGCTCATTTTTCATTGACAAAATCTAGACCAGCTTTGGAAAGGTGAGCAAAATTGAAAGTTATGTGAAGAAGAATGCTGAGCATTGCCCTGGAAGGGAAAGAAAAAGAAGCTGTTCAGACTTATGGCTGGCTGTTCTCAGGAGGGCTGAATTGCAGATCTCTTGTCCTCAACTTGCTCATAAACCCTCCTTGATTAATTTAGTAGCAGGTCCAAGTGGGAGGAAGGAGAGGAAGCCGTTCTAGTCTTGTTGAAAGAAAATCTGCCCAAGGAGCAGGCGAATCCAAGCTGTAATTCTTGCAGAGCTTCAAACATGGCCCTAATTTTGCTGATTCAGAACCTCTTTTGTCCTAATCTTGGCATGGATACCTGCAGGCAAATTTGTCCATGTCTTCATTTGTCAGAGTAAAGCAGTGAGGTAGAGACAAGAATTCCCAGGACACAGACTGAGAGAGCCTTTCTGGGAGTAGTGGGCTCACGCGTGCTCAAGTGCCCTGTGATCTGGGGAAAAAGCCCTAAATGGGGAAAAATAAAGGCCAGACAAAGCCTTATAACAGCATTCCCGGGACTAGAGAATTCCTCCATAGCCGTGACCACCTGCTGGTCTTACAGCTCCTCCTAGGATGTTTTTTGGTGTGTCCACTTTTCTGTTTCACTTGCACTGAATTAAATGTACTGATGGGTGTGGTTTTTTTCTTGGTTGAAAGTTTTGTGGGTAATCCCTGGACTTGCAAAGCAGATGATGACTCTATTATCCCTGCTGTGACCTTGTGAGCCTTTCCAAAGTTTGGGCAGGGGAGGTATCCTGAAATCCCTGTGCTAGAGACACAGCTGCTGTAGGCTGACTGTTTGGCATAATGAAAAGCGGGAGATCAAAGTTTTGTCTCAAGGCTTGGAGCACTGGAGACTCAATTAATTTGGATGGGAGTTGTTGGTGTCCAACACCTGTGAAAATGAAGTTTCCAGTGTTTTGCTGCAGGTAAGGAAGCAGCTCTGGGTTGGGATCTCGGTGCTGTTTTGTCTCAAATGAGACCTATAGACTTAAAGAAGTAGTTGCTTTGGAGGTAATACGTTGCTTTTGATATTTTCTGCCAGTTTTGTTGCTAAAAGGAGTGATGGTAAGGCTAAATTTGAACCCCTCAGTATAAGTGGTTAATTAATGTGTTGTTTGCGCTCACTCAGAGTCACAAATCAGTAGGGAAAGGTTTAACATCAGAGAGGTAAAGTGAAAATGTGAGTATCCTTTTTCCCAAACCTGCAGTCTGTCCCCTTGCTGGTTTATTTATTCCCTTGCACAACCAACTCTCCTGTCAGACAGTTGAGCATGGCTGTTCTATTTTAGCTGATAATTTGTCTGTGGTTGGGTTACTCCTGATTGACACTTCCACACAGGAGCCCAGACCCTCCCCCTGTGCCGGTGGGAGATGAGGTCATGGATGCCTGCTTTGGCCTGGGAGGAAGCTGTGAGTAAGGAGTCATTTTTGTCCTGTGAAATGCCAGCCCTGGTGCCTGGCTGGGTCCATCTCGGGTGGGAGGCGGGAGCTGGCAGCTCTTGCTCTGCACAGAATATCTGAGGCTCTCCGTAATTTCCTGCTCTCCAGGTCCCCCCTCCTGCCTGGAACCCACACCCTGCTTTGTTCTGGGTTCGGCCAGCTTGGAGAGGTGCCTTGCTGTGCTACAGCTCTCAGGACAACAAACCCACTCAGTCTCAGCGTGCTCCAGACTGTGGAATCCCAATGCTGGATGGGGCTGGAGTGGTGTCATTAGGTGCCAGAAATGCCGATCCCGAGGGATAAGAAGTTGTAGGGAAAATGGCCTGGTTTAAATCAGTGTTGCTGTTCCTGCCATATGTCTGGGCTCCTGGCATTAACTCGGGCTTGAATGGTCCCCAGTTTTAAATTTCACCCCCTGTTTATTCCCTGTAACAACATCTTTAAATCTTGTGCTTAACCAGGATCCTGGAAGAATCCAATAGCAGCCACTGGGGAAGGGAGAAGAGGAATACAGAGGAAAGTGCCTTCCTTGTGATGTTTAAGATTTTCAGCAGCCTTCAGGAATTTAGAGGTTTTATTTTAAATCAGGGTTTCTGTTCATCTTTCAGCTAATTTCCCTAAATTCATAGGTGGGTCACAGCTTCTGTAAGAGCATACCATTGGTAATTTTGCTGCTTATACCTGCTTTATATCAAAATACATCACAATAGGCTCTGAAGAGTGTGCAGCAGAACTGAGCTGCAAAACAACCCCTCCGTTGCTGAACAGAACCTATGGTAGCTTTGAATGGTATGAAGTTTCAACGGGCATTAAATCTTTGTAAAATGCCCAGTACAACTCTTGTGTATCTGCAATTAATAAGTAATTCAGCCATGCCAAAGTCAAGCAAGCACAAATCCCCTTTATACCACAATATACCATCTGTCTAATCTATCTGTGTCAAATATGGCTTGTTTGAGTCTGTCCTTCCACAGGCTGTTCTGGGTAGATTAAATTAAACTTTCTGGTCAGGGGAATATTTTCCATGTTTTTAGCTTGAGTAACAAACGTGTTTGGTGCTAGTTTTTGTAATGTATTTGGTAAACAAGTATGTGGTAGTCAGCACAAATATCTTTTTGTCATAGTTGACCAGAGGGATTTTACAGCTCCAGCACCTTTCCAGCAATTTGTGTGGAAGAGCTGAGGGCAGGGATCATCCTTCAGGTGCTTGCAGGTGGACAAGCACCAAAGCAGATCCTGTAGGTTCATCTATTTCCCAGAGCTTGTTCTCTGTTTGTTCTCTGCTACTCTGGGAAGGCTCTGTTTGCCTGGAACTTGCATTACCATGGTGGAATGTCAGAAAGGAATATTGAAAAGGACTTTGTTTCCTTCCTGCTCTGTTGTGCCAGTCTGTGTGAGTTGGAAGTGCTGGGTGAGTGCAAGGAGCAGCATTGCAGTGGGGCAAAAATAAACTTTGGGATTTGCAGGTAACTATTTTCTTTTGATGTTTTTCCAAAGCTGGTTCAGTGCCCTGTGTCCTTGTGGATTACAGAAGTTGCTGTGCTGGGAGCTGCTGTTGGACAGAAAGAAGCTCCTTTTGGAGAAGAGCTGGGGGCTGTGGGCTGTGGGCTTGGATGTGTGGCTTGGGTTATGGTGACTTGGGTTTTACTCTCTCTTCTGCACAGAGGATGCCTGATTTTGGAGAATAGGGACATTTGCAGGGTCCAGAGATCCCAGAGGGGCTCCCAGGCAGGTGGGCCTTGCAGGAGGGATGCTTAGGGGTGTGGGACTTGTGCATCCACGTGGTTCCCAGATTCTGATGGAAAAGGCTCAACTCTGCTGCTCCTGTCCTGCCTCTGAGTGTCTGCACACCAGGCCCCAGTGGGTGCCAGCCCACTCCTATGGCCTGGGAATTGGGAGAGTTCTCTCTGGGGCTGCTGTTAAAGCAGCACAGACACAGCCTACATTCATCATTGCCCTCTGGAGAGAACCAGAGCGCATAGCTTTTCCTGAGATGCCTGTTTGGAACAAGAACAATCTAAAAATTCTGCATATTTTTTTATTCAGTCACATTACCTTGCTCTGCTGCTCACCACCTCCCCTCAGCCTCACTCAGGGTTTTTTTTTTTTGTCTCCATCCTTTACTTGCATGTGCTTTAGAGGGAGAGATCCCTTGTCTCCAGACAGCTGAGCCTGCTGTGCAGTGCCACATGAAGAGAAACCAAACTCCAGCCATTCAGGAATTAAAATGGCTGAGTTGGAGTGTGGTGAGTGTTAAGATGGAGTCAACCAAGCAGATCATTCTAGAAATTCCAGGGGCTGATTTTGCTGTCCCTGGTGAAGTTATGAGGCTTCCCCTTGTGTGTTGTGTTGGCATTGATGGCATCATTAATAGAGATGTTTTATTTAAAATCCCACCTTCAGTGCTTCTGTTCAGCTGCACATGATGCAGGAGTAGGAACCAACAGTGGGATCCTCTGGAAGAGAAAGGGCAAAGCCATGCTCTAAGGTCTGCTTTAACCTCTTGCTGCCAGCGTCTAGCTTTTCATGGAGAGTATAATAATTGAAAAGCTGGCATAGTGCAATCCTGAGGTTTATATTAAAGCCTCTTACGAGTGCATCACGCATTTCCAAACGCTCCCATTAATATATTCTCTTTGAGAAATGCTCTGATCCAGGCATTCTCTGGGTTTACCATTCCAAATAAGGATGCTTTAATTACTGGTGACCTAATTTGAATATGGGCTGGACTGATTTAATTTAAAATATTGATTGTAGCACATTGGATTGGTTATGCTTTTGCTTTATTCCTGGACCAGCCACCATCCTCACTCAAATCTGTGTATTGAGGTCCTGTCTTATCTCAATTTTCATCATAAAGGGATGCAGTGCTGACCTGATCCTTTTAGTTAAGTCTCATTGCGCTTTTACATCTCATTCCTCACTTTCACCGGGGGTTCTGGAGTCTGGAGCGTGGGTGGAAGCCACGGAGAGGATGGTGGTCAGGGCTCCAGGAGACATCTGGTCCCATCCCAGACGTGTGTGAGGTCTGGGAGCTGCAGTGAGGCTGCACTTTCCCTAAGGAACTGTTACGCTGCATTTTCGGTAAGGAGGGGAGCTGGGCCTCCTCCAGATCCATGGGAGCTGCGAGAGGGAGATCAAAGCACAGCTGGTCAAGAGCGGGGAGAGCATCCGACCACAAATAATTGTTCCAGCTTGAAATGCCGAGTGACAGTGAAACTTGAAACAAGTGGTGGGGTGGGTCTGCTCAAATCTGTTCCTGATGGGGGTCAGAGAATTACAGAACCGGTCCAACTTAATTTAAAACCAATGTTGGTTTTGAAATCCTTGAAAACACCCAAGTTTTCTGGTCAGTTTTAATTTTTCTGCTCCAGGCTCTCATTTGGTGAGGCTTTGAAAGCACGGAGGTTTTGCCTTGAAAGTGAAACAAGGCTCAGGATTTCCCCTGGGAAGAGGAGCTTTTAGAGACTGAAAAGGCAGCGAAGAGCTTTCTCCTCCGGAGGTTTGTCCTCACCCAAGATGGCTGTCAGGAGGGACGTGGGGGAGAAAGGAAAAGCAGGAAGATCTGGAGAGCTGCCAAGCATTTAAAAGGGCTGTGTAGTAAACAGTCGTTAGGTGGAAAATGATCAGGATTAGCGCTTTCTAAATGGCTCCAGGGCTGTTCTGGGTTTTGTTGGGGTTTTTTTGTTTGTTTGGGGGGTTTTTTTGTTTTTGTTTTTGTTTTCTTTTTAACTGTAAATCTGCAGGTGCAAATCTGAAATTTGTGAGAATCTGAGCTTTTAAAAAGTAAAAGCTAGAGAAGGTTCTACCACTTGTTTGCAAGCATTCCTTCACAACCGTATCACCCCTGTTGTACTTACTCTCTCTAGGTAATGTTTTAATTCTTATTAAATTAGAGAATCATTTAGGTACATAAGATAATATTGACATAAGGCCCAATCTGTTCAGGATAAAAGGCAAATGATCATGACAAGTGAAGGATGTCTCTTTCTTCTTGTATGAAAATTACCTCATATAGTTCCATAACCCAAGATAATTCCAGACCTTAGTCTTCTGTAATTAATTTTCCATAAAAAGCCCTGAATGCAGGGAGTGTGACTCAGGAAACCAGGGAGAATGGGCCGTTGTCTTTTGTGGCAGATATTGGCTTGGCTTGGTGACAGAACATGGTGTGAAATGGAGCTTTTTTCTACTTTTCTCTACTTCTCTACTTGTCCTTTTCTAATGGTGCTTTTTGCCATCTGAATTCCCTTCAGGAAAGGGAGGTGGACACACCCCACTCATGTGCTCTCTTCAATGTCTATTTACCTATATTTAGTATAGAGGCTGTAGTCATCTTGTATGAACTCATGTAAACACAAATAGTAAAACAAAATTGTACAATTTATCAGTCACAATTGTACAATAAAAGTACAATTGTGACTGATAAAGTCAATTTCAGACTTGTGGGGAAAACGTAATCTCCAGAGATTTGTATCCAACCCTCCAAATTTACCAGATTAACTGTTTTTTCAGATGGGAACTGAGTGTCTAAATCTGTAATGAGGTCCTGGCCTTTATAGAATCTGTGCTGCGATCCCACATTGTCGGAAAGGATGAAATAATTTTTCAGGAAGAATTTATCAGCAGCTGTGACTTCTGGGAAAGGTGAAGGGCAAAGTCAGGCTATCCAGGCAAACTGAGGTGTTCCTTGGGCAAGGAGGGAGGGGGCCTGGGTGCTCCTTGATGTGTGTCAGAGCAGAAACTCAGTGGTCCCACGTGCTGGTGTGCACAGATACAACCTTTTTTTGGTAATTTATCCTTCTTTGTAATTGCTTGGAAAAACAATTTCCAAGTGAAATACACCTTGTTTTGCCATTTTGTGCTGGTGGAAAGAAATCATTCCTGATGTAATTTGAAATGGCAAAACCATTACAGGTCAGTTATGAAAAATGCCAGTCACTTCCTTTTGTTTTCACTTTCATGGTGTTTACTGTCAGTTGCAGAGCTTTGCACATTTCAAATGTTTTGCAGAATTAATTTAATGGGCTGAGGTTCAGAAATCTGGATGGGAACGGAAATACTTTTGCAGGCAGCTTAAGCTGAATGTGGTTTGGGCTCTGTGCACTGGGCAAGCAGCAGTCCTCAAAAATGCTGAGCAGATGTTGTTTGCCAGAAAATAGGAGAAAAGGTGAAGATTATCAGGTATTTTGAATACTGAGAGATTTAATCATGGATTCTAACTGCTGTGGACTTGGTATGATGTGTCAGGTTTATTTTCTGGGCCATGAAGTAAGAATGAAATTGTCTGATTGCATTTGAAAGTTGCTGGGTAATGAAAACAACAGCCAAGGTAGTATTTAAATATGAAATGAGTATCAAGTGGCATTTATGGAACTCTGAGGAGAGATTGTTACTGAGAGGAGACAAATGGAGATCAAAAGTTATTGGTTTTTGAAGGAGGAATTTTGGAATATTTTTCCAGGATAGCACACATAGTTATCTTATTAAAAACTCCAAAAGCAAACAGGTGATAGAAACAATCTGTAAGATCCTGTCCAGTGGGGAGAGCTCCATAAATCTTCAACATCTGTACCCAATTACTAAGCTTCTTGGGGCTTTTTTTTTTTTTCCCTGTAGTGTACATCACTATGAACTAATAGTACATAATAATAAAGTGCTGGCTGTCTGCCAGCACAAACAGAGCTTTGGCGAACTTTCCGAGTGTTTGTAGAAGTAGAAAAGCAATGCAGCTGTTGACTGGGGCTGTGCCAGCTGAGGATCCGTTTCCCAGACAAAACCCTCAGGTCAGAATGAAACAAGAATCAGATACTTTATGTATCACTCCTTTATGCAGGTTCTTCCTCAGTGTTGCAGCAGTGGGGTCTGTGCCTATGTTTTGGGCTTTGCCCCTGGAGTGATCTCACAGTTCCAGTGCATTTTCTTGTGGTTCCTCCTGTCCTAGGAGTTGGGAGCCCTTGGTGTGACAATGCTTGGTACAATCTCCCTGGGAAGTCAATGCAAAGGACCATCAAGCTTTTGGACCCTTTGGACCCGTTCCCCTTCCCGGGGTGCGCAGGGCGAGTTCTGTGCAAGCCAGGCTGTGTTTACGTGTGGCCAGAGGCTGTTTGGATCCAAGTGCCAATAACAATAGTTGGATGCTTTGAAGGAGCCAATGTCATTGGTGTGTTTATTTGCCTGTTTTACTTGGAGAATCCAGAACTGTGAATAATGTGCATTTAGGAGGACTGTAGGCTGCTCTCGTGGCCCCAGGGAATTGAGGAGCCCTTGTCCTGGCCCGGGCTCCTGGAAAAGGCCTTTGGCTGGCTGTGTAGCCAAGGTCCAAGCTGGAGAGATCAGGGCTGGCCAGGATTTGTGTCCTGGCTGGAGTTGCTGGGCTCACTGGGAATAACATCTTGGGGATGGTGGACAAGACAACACTCCAAGGATTAGCAAACTGACATGGAAAACCTGGAAAGAGTAATCACTCTATTATATATAAAATGATAAATATCTCTTCTCTCACATGAATCAGCACACAAGGATGTGCACTAAAATATTTATTAAAAAAAAAACAAACAACCAAAAACCAAAAACAAACTCAGCCATAGTGGAAACCTCAAAGAACCAAAATACTGACCTGAGTTATTTAAGACAGGTTTTTTTGTGCTTTTTCTTCCCATCTATCATCTTATTTCCCAGGCCCATGTGCTTTCTCCTCCCAGGATGCAAATTGTTTGCTCAGAATGTTCTGAATAACAAATTGACTTAATTTAGATGGCATTAAGTCTCTTTAACCCATCTCAAAGGGCAGGGATGCACTGAGGACCTGCAGGCATGCATTTAAATGAAGGCAGTAATGAGATAGACTTCTTTTCCTTGCCTGACTATTTTATCTATGCATCAGATGAAAGTTGGAGGGGAAGTTTCTGTTGGGAGTTGGCCAAAAAGAATGTGAAGAATGTAGAGAGGAATTAACAGCTGGTGTCCATTTAAAACTTCCATATGGGCAAATGCAGGCAGCCTGCTTAGTTTTACCTGTTGTGTTCCTCTGGTCAGTGTCCACTAACCCATTAAACGTTTAGTTTAGAGGAGAGGAGACCAGTTCGGATGCCCTGCTCTTGAGTCCCCTGCCAAGAAGTGCATGATGCGTGTTGTGTGTCCCCTGGGCAGGATGAGACACATTTCCTGCTCTTTGGGAGGGAGTGGCTCAAGCTATGCTTGGTTACTTGAACCAGGAGTCTTGTTGGCCTGATAGAATCGTGCCTTACACTGTCTAACTTAGTGACTTACTTGTGTGACATCTGACATTTCCCTCTTCCTGGGGAGGGATCCTTTTCCAGACTGCTTGCGGCCATGTTTCTGGTTTTTCTAGCCGAAGATGTGCATTGCTGCTGCTGCAGGCTGTGCTGATTTGCAGGGCAATTCTTAACACCTCTGTTTTCAAGTGTGTTTAGTATCAAACTGCTCCATTTCTCACTTCACTTTCCAACCAGCTCTGATCCAGACAAATGCTGGCATTCCTTCACCCATAGTCAAGCATTGTCTTCATCTCCCCAAAGCAAAAATTGTCCCATTCTGTTGGTTATTCTGGGTTTATTGTCATTCAAGAGAGAACAGTTAGAATCCATATGGTACCTGTAACATATTCCAGTGCAAGAGACAAAGCTTTGCGTGATCCTGGCTGTGATGAGCTCCAGCATCTGAAGGAGGTGCTTGTTCTGGAGCAGGCTTTGATGTGCCTTCTCTAGGACCACCACACTGTCCAAATCAGAGTTCTTATTAAAATTCCTCTTTACTAGGCCAGCTCTTTGTCCAGATCTCAGAAGATGATTGAGCATCTCTGGCTATAGCAGAGCTCACTCAGTGAGGGTGGTCTTGGGAATCTCTGGTACCTGGAGCCATTACCTGTGTGGGAGCAGGTGGATCATCTCAGCATTGCTTTGGCGTAATTAGTGTTGTTTTGTGTCTCCTCTTAATGAGAGTTTCTGCATGTTTGGACTCCGGGCTGCTCCTTCCGGGATTGGTGCCAGAGCTGCTGAAACCAGCTGTTGCTTCAGCTCTGTTGCCTTATGGAGATAGTCAACAAATCCTTCTCCATTCCTGCCCCCCAGAATCTGGATTTAGTTGTTTGTTTGCTGATTCCAAACCTGCCGACTGCTTAGCAGGTTATTTATTCCAGTCTGGCCCTTTAAATTGCTTCCCTGCTCTGCCTGCCTAGCTGTGAAGTATCGCTAATAAACAGAGTCCAGAACAAAAGCCTCCACAACAAAACATCCTTTTCTCCCTGGGCGTCTCCCTGGGTGCGGTTTCCCACCGCTGCTCTGCAGTTTGGGGGCAGAGCCAAAGCAGCTCAGTCTCATTCTTCCTCCCTGGAAGTTGTCACCAGGCAGCCTCCCCCGACCAGCAGCTCCGAGCAGGGAGGAGGTGCCTGTGCACAGGCTGTCCTCAATTTCTCCTCCTTGGCTGGGAGTGATGAAGCCTTTCCCTGCCCTTACATAAAACCCTCCAATACGGAGGAGTTTTGCCCAGGCGTAGATCAGGGTAGCTTGACATTACTCCCTGGTTTTGTGCCCTCTCCCTCAGGGACGCTCCAGGATTGCCAAGCAGTGAATGTGCTCAGCCTCCCACGGCTGCATCTTGTTCTGGCTGTGCCTCGGCTCAGCACTGCGGCATGACCCAGGTGGGCGTTGCAGCCTCTTCCCTGTGGGAAGGAAACGGGAGCTCTCAGGGATGTCAGCAAGGGAAGATGGGCAGAGGCTCTGGCTCACTCCCACTCATCCACAGGTTGAACGCCCATTGATTGGGCTGGGACTTTTCGGAAGGATGGGGTGTGGAAGTGCAGAGGGAAAATAGAAGGGCAGGGGACACAGCAGTTGGCTGCCTGGTAAGCCAAGCCTGTATACTTGGCAGCCCTCCTCCTGTAAGGAGGTCAGAGCTATCGCATCTCAACTCCAGAGATGGATGGCAAGAGCAGGAATGCAAGTGTGTCACTGCCTGGAGTCAGCTCTGTAGCAAGGGCAGGCTCAGGGTGCTCTTCTTCTAAATGTAATCCAGAGCCATCGGATTACTCGCTAGGAGTGGGCAGTGGAGCAGAAACTCCAGTCCCAGAGCCATGGCATAGCACCTCTGGTCCCTCTCCCACCCCCAGAAACTTGGCTGTAGCTCTCTTCATTTGAATTAATACAACAGATGTAAACTGATATTGATAAATTATGTGGTCACACAGAGGCAATCACAGCATTTCTTGAATGACCCAGTGATGTCTGAGCTGTCTTTTTTCCCGAGGGAAGTTTCCTGATAGGTTGCAAACTAAGGTGCTGTCTCCACGATACCCCTCAGCTGTGTGCCACCTAGCACTGCCAGTTTGCTGCCCAAGTAAACAGTGATGTCACCGAGGGCATTCAGGTTGCCTGGAACTTCCTGTCAAGTGAGGATCATGACTAGGTTCAAGATATGAAGCTTTTCCTGCACCGACAGCAGTGCCCTGATGCATAGGAAAGCCAACTGTCTGGCAGGCCAGAGGCAGCAGGAGCGTCTCCACTTTCAGTCCTTCCCCGAAACACAGCAGTTCCCAAGGCTCAGAGCTCTGTTTCTCATAAGCTGGGTCATGAGAGAGTGGAGACCAGAAAATGGGGAACTCCTTTCCGAGGGCACCTGGTTTTTATTGGAACTCTGCTCTGCGTGAGCGCTTGAAAAATACTAAAAAAGTATTTGTTTTGTTCTGCTAAAGAAAAGTAAATACCACTGTAGACAATTGCCCTGTATTTTCACATTCTTTTGGTGAAGGTCAGCCCACAGATAGCTTCTAGAACAGTGTGATACTAAATATTGTCCTTTAAATGCTCAATGGTTGTGGAAGGAATTTTTTGGGTAGTTTCTTTGGAAATATGTTGATAAGTAGTGAAATACTTTGTCCGTGGTGTCCTCCAGCAGTCCATCCACAACTACTTCTTAGAAGTGTTTGGGAAGTGGATCTTTGCCTTGTTCTGTGATCAGGATGGTGAAGGGTGAAACGCAGAGGCTTCTAACACCTCTACAAGGTGGTTTGGTGAAACAAGGTCCTGGTCTCCTCCATGGTAACTGTGAAATGAATGAGTCATGCTAAAGCTGAGGGGTGGATCAGAGTAAAGGTTATCTTGAGTGAGAGCCTACATCAGAAAAGTCCTTCCTGTAGTTCCAGAAGGGACTCAGCTGACCCAAAGCCTTTTTGATTCCAGTTCCATTTCATTTCCTCTTGTGGATTTTATTTGGGTTCAACCCAGAGCACCATCTGTGGTATATACAGACAAGATATTGTTAATCCTACTCAGATTTTTAATCACTTTATATTAATTTACCACCATCAGAACATTTTTGCTATTACTTTATTTATCAAAAAAGTCAGGCAGTTCTATGGTCAAAATTCCCTGTCTAAGAATTTATAGTAAAATAAGTGCATGGGCTCTAAGAGCTGAAGGGCTCTTGGTCTGCTGGCAGTCATATTCCCCAGAAAAAGGAGTGGCATGCCAGCTGCTGCCCCACAGATCAGAGCACACAGGTGCACCAGCACATACTGGCTGTTTTGTAAAGCCCTCACAACATTCAGGGTGCTATTCCAGTGCTGAGCAGAACATAATCCCTGGTTTGCAGCTCATTCCTTACTTTTCAAAGTGACTAGCTGCAGTTGCACCAGAACAAGTCTGCAAAGTCTGAAGAGCAGATTCAATTAAAACTCATGAACTGTCACTTGAGTTTCCCTCCATGGGTACATGCTACCTTGGCCTAGGCTTTGGAAAAGGCCAAGGGATGGGCCTTTCTGGATGGGTTACCCTACTCAAAAATGCAGCTTTTTCTGAAAATGGGTGGGAAATCTAATAATTGGAATGTAGAAGTTATAAATAGTGCAAGAATGGAGGTGGAGAGAGAAACTGCTGAGCTGAGCTGGTCTCCCAGGTTTTTTCCAGCTAAGCCACATGCATGGCAAGACATTCCCAGATATCCTAATAATTTCAGGGTCTGTCTTTCACTGACGCAGGGAAGACTAATAGGATGGTGAAAGTGTTTTTTAAAAGCAAATAACCAAGAATTTAAATCTATGGGAATTTCTTTACTGCCTTACTTAGAAGTGGAAAACAGGATGGTGAGTTTAGAAAATGCCCAGCTGATGGTTCAAAAGAGTTTTTGGTTCCTGACTTACATCTCTTTTGGCTGTGTTGAATACAAAGGTGGTTTGTGAGTTGGTGTGAAGCTCTATTTAATTCATGGCTTTCACTGGAGCAGCCATGGCCTATTTCATGATGTACTTATTGGAGTTGAACCAAGCTCTTACTGCTTAAATACTACTGACCTTGCCCAGCAGTGCTTGTTTAGGGAAAACCACAAACACATGACAAAAGAAGCTGAGTACTCTGTGTTTTGCTTAAAAACTAAATAAGGAGTTAAGATATTTGAGCACTCTTTGAGCTGGGCCCAGTATGTGGAGTTTTATTATCACTTATTCTCACAGCCCTTGTGGGTGTTCATGCTCTGTGTGTAACTCCAGGCCCTGCTGGATCCCTGTAGACTTTCCCTTTCAGTAGGGATGTGGGAATGCTACTCCCTAGGAGCTGCTGATGGCTGAGACAGAGCCTTCCCCTCAGCACTTGGCAAAATGGGTTTTACATTCTTCAAGAGATGAAGGGCAGTCCCAGAAGGAATTCAGTGCTCACTCCACCCTGAAGTGTTGTGTGTGGTAAGTTCGGTTCTGCTTCATCTTTGCACTCCTCTTTATTAGCTTCTTTCCAAAAGCAGCCACTTTCTACCTAAAATGTCCAGTTTTTTTCTGGTTTAGTCTGTTCATAGTTTGTATGTAGTTGGTGGTGGGGCATGGCCTTCTTTAGAGGATGGTTAAGGGGCAATATCTATTCTAAGATATTCCACAGGGAAATACAGAGACCTAGGGAATCTCACCCCACAACTCCTGTTATGTGGCTGACCTTGTATGAAATCCATAAGAAGCCTCTTTCTACCCTCTTGATGTTTTAAGGAGGCTCTTCAAATAATGTTGGCACATCTTGGGTAGATGGATCTACTTCAGGTTACAGAGGGCAAATTTGGACTACATATATCAATTAAATTATTCAGGATAAAATGTTGGAGTCCAGCTCTTCTGGGTGATGAATGAAAAACTGGGTGAAACTTCGTTGCTCCAAGTGTAGAGAGAATCAGACCAGAAGGTTTTAATGGTCTGTGCTGGAACTGAAAGTTTTGAAATAGAGATTTGTGTTTTTAAATAACCTATTTTCAGTCATTTTGAGTTTGTCTGTGCCCTTGGTGCCCTTGGCTGTGCTTGGTTGTTGGAATCCTTGTCCCGTGTGGGGTATGTGATGCTGGGTGTGCACTGGTCACCTCTGCTGACAGCACTGGGGGCTCCAGTATGGTGAGGCTGTGTCTGTTTTCAGGGAGCAGCACAAAGACTTTCTGAAGTTGTTTCAGTGCTAATTTAATTATGTACCCATCTCCCAGCTAGAGCGTAATATCCCGGGGGCCTCAGAAGGAAAACAAGAGCCTGGAATCCACTCTTAACTGCCTGTCTTTGGAGTGATGGGTTACCTGAGATGTGGGAAGCAGACCTCCCTTGTGAAGGACGGGCTGCCTGATTTTAGTGACCTTTGCATGCTTTTCCAACATGTACTGGGAATAAAAAGGCTTCACTCTTGCCTTGTTTGTGCATTCCTGAAGTGTCCCACATGCTGATTGTGGCATTTGGTAGCACAGCCTGTCCCCCCTTTGCTGTGACCTTTCAGGGTGCTTTGGGCTGTTGGGCTTCACATTCTGCGGGAGTCAGCATCACAAAGTGGGTTGGCTTGGGAAGCAAAGACAAAGACATGGAGCACTCTTGGGCTGGAAAATGCAGAAACAGTATGGTTCTGTTTGTGGAAAGAAAGATAAGATTGGGAGAGGGGGAGAGGGGATATTGGAGGTCAAGGGAGTTACAGCCTTGCTGAGTTACTGCATTTATTATTTTGGGATTGGTTCAGCAGCTGAAACAACAAGCCAGAACGTAAGTGAGTGTGCTGCCCTCTCCGCCCTGTCAAGACAGGGGAGTTCCTGTCCCTGGAAATGTGTCGCAATTCAGCAACACAGGGGCTGAGCAGGGAGAGAGCCTGGAAACACCTCCTCGGGCTTCAGGCTGAGAAATGGCTGGAATTGGGACATGCATTTTCCAGTCTTTCTAAGCTTTATGCTCAGGACTACTTCAGTTTCTCAATCCAAGGATTCTGTACAATTCCTGAGTTTCTACCCCACAGTGTTTTGTAAATACTTGCAGAGTTTGACCTGTGAGGGTATTTGATGTGTATGTTCATTTGGCATCCAGCCCTGAGCCTCTCCCGAGGTACCCTTATTGACTCTGACCAGGCCACTTTCCTCTGTTTTGAAGCTTAGGGTGAGAATCTCACCCTGTTGGGGTGACAAGATATGGGTGGACCCAAAGAGTTCAGAGGAACTTCCCTTCTCCAGTTTAAACAGTGGCTTAAAATGACATTTTAAAATTTTTAAATGTCTGTTGTGAATGTTGCTCAGAAAAAAATGCAAAGTTTGGTTACATTTTATCTAAATTTCCCTCTTTTTAGTGATAATGATTGATGTGAAGAGCTAGACCGGTGAGATGGTTTGAGGCATCAGTAGGAGGGAAAGTATCCTGCAAGGAGGGTAATGGAATTGCTTTCTGTGCTTGTCCAGCCTTGGTTTCAGAGGGCTACCAGAAAGGAGGCAGTGTGTAATTTTGGTTTCTTGGAGGTACATATCTAATCTATGGGATCAGGACACCATTCTTTTTGTCACATGGTTGTGTCTGTGCTTGCCACCAGACCCATGTGCTCTGGAGATGGGAGTGTCTGTTGTCCCCTTTTCAACCCTGTCATACAATCAGTGGGAGTTAGAGATGAATTTACAATTTATCTTTAATGCCAGGAAAGCTGCAATGGGTTGAACTATGTGTTAGCCAGGGAACAGTCTATTTACATAAGCCATGAGACCATTTGGGGATTGCTGTTCAAACTATATTTTCTTCAATCACAGTGCCATAAAAACCTCTTGACAATCCTTAGTTAGAGTAACATGGATCTAACTACAGCTTAGCATATTTCCTGGAAGAATGGTAACTCTTGAAAAAACAATATTTACTTTAAAGATAAATGTAACTATTAGGAAGTCATTCCAGATGTGTGGTTATGGCAGAATTTCAGGGATAATAGTCATAGCCTGTTTAGTGAATTACATGATTGCATTTAAGAGTAGCCAATGAATTTTTTAAAAATTAATTCATTCTTCAGATGGGCCGAATAAAACTGTTTGTTTTCCATTATCTGAGAAACAAACAGACCAGAATCTGGTCTATTTATGAAAGCAAATACAAAAGGTCTGACCCCTGGATGTGGCCTTTGAAAGCTGTCTGAGAAAATGCTCTTCCTGGTAGCTGATTTTTTTTCTTCAAACCATTTCTTCTTTTTTAAGATAATGCCAACACCCCCGCCCCCCACCTCAGATTATGCAATAGGTTTTAAGAAATGCTTTGAAATGAAATGGTTTGATCTCTTCTGTCGCATGAGGTTGTCTAGCATGGTACCCATAGCAGAAGGCAACAGAGTTATATTTTATCAATGACAAAGAAGTTCGGGGATTTACAAATTTTTCTTGACCCATTGTGGTGGGCCTGCGGATTCAGGGCCTGGAGCAGTTGCATGCTATTTATTAGTTCACCCCTGTGCCCGCTTATCTCTAGAATTGCCTGCTAACATCTCCAAGCCAGGTGCAGGCAGCACTGGCAGATGAGTTTAAGAGGGCGTGGATTAACTGAGAAACCTCAGTGCCTGCTTTCTCTGGTTTTAAACACTATATGACATCCTAGAGTGAGTCTGAATTGTGAATAGTAAAGCAACTGTGACCTGCCATTTATGAAACTACTTGTTCCCAGTGTGTTTATCCAGTCCTGAGAGTGGGTTGGCTTGAGCAGGATGCTGCTCGGGATGTTGGCAGCTGAAATTCCTGTTGCCTCTGGCTCTCTGCAGAAAACATCATTCCTTTATCAGAGAGGTATCTTAGCTTAAAGCCAAGCCAGGATGTTTAAGTGACAAAGGTTGTTCCTCCTGGAAAATTGGCTTCCCTCTGTCCCTGTGCTCTGTGGTGATCTCTCTGTGGATGTTGGTGGGGTGCTCCATGCAGAGGCTTAAACTAAATCAGTAAAAATATGTGTGTTACATGTCTGTGTGTGCTACACATACACAGAGTTTTCAGCATGGTCCTTCAAGTGCAAGGTGGATTACATTCAAGGTCATTAACACTGAACTTGGCTACATTAAGGGCTCCAGGAAAATGCCGAACCATTTTCCTGTGTTAGTGTCTGGGCAGTGTTGGTGGTACTCTCTGCTGGTGTTGTTCATATCGGATCAGGACGTCCTTAACGTAGACACAAGATGTGTTGCTGTAGCTTGTCCCAGCTGCAGGACCTCCATCCCTGCAGTCAGGATCCTGCAGCTTTCTGCCAAGGCTTGTGTTTATCTTCCCTCCCTGTTCCCAGAGGCACCAGTGGGTTGTGCTGAATCAGAGCTGTAGCAAGACACAAGAAAAGCTGTTTTCCAGCAGGGGCTGAAGGTGGTGGCTGCACTCTCTGTAGCTGTTTATCTCTGAAATCAGGATTCTGCTGTTTTCTCCTCACCTCACTTTGCTGCAAGGTGCTTATTTTTATCCATGCAGTGCTTTCCTGCTCCCTGGCTCCGCTGTCCCTGTGGTGGGGAGCTGCATCCCAGAAAAGGGAGCCTGATGTCAGGGAGTGAGGTGCTGCTTTTATTAGAATCAGAACAAGGATGCATGTTTTCCAACCCTCTAGGTGTGGGATAACAGGCCATTTCATGCTCAATTTAGCTTTATCTGGGATAGATTTTGCTTGTGCGATGCTCAGGGTGGGAGAAGTGATAAAGCACAAGTTAGAGTTGAATCTATTCTGGATCAAGTTGTGTGTGTTTCTAAACAGCAGTGACACAGAAATAAATCAAATCCCATGGCTTGTTCCATCTATATTAGATTATATGTCACTGCATCCCGATTTTGGGGTCACTGATTTTTATGGTTGGAGCTGCAGCTTTTCCAGTGGCACATCTGCTCTTCCTTGAGCACTGGTGAATATAGAAAAGATGGAAAATTATGCTGTCGACCAGCCTGTTTCCACTCGTTGTTTATACCCTGGCTGCTCCATGGATTTAATTGGAATTAACCCTGATTTCAGCCTGTGTAGAGACATCAATGGGAGGGTTTTGCCTAGGCCTGATGCTCCGTGAGGATCAGCTGGGGAGTGCTGTGCAGAAACGCGGCGAGTGGGATTTAATCCTTCCCCCCCGTCTTTGCTCCATGCTTTTGTTTGTTCCCAGCGGCAGGATCCGGCCGGAGCGGCTGATCCATCGTCAGCTCCTGCGGGATGCGCCGCGGGAGCATCGTCCCCACGACCTTCCCCAGAGCCAGTTCTCCTCGCGTTCCCTCGCTCTGTTGGCAGCTTCCCATGACTAAAGCGATTCCTTCCCACCTTTCGTGAAGGTTGAACACTCGCACTCAGCCCTTGGTAACAGCTCCTTATGTAACAGCCGCCCCAGCGCGGCTCCGTTCCCTTTTCTGCGCCAGACACCGGACTTTGTCCGCGCGGAAACACGGGACGGGCCTGCCGTGGTGTGGGGATGGGGGCCAACCAGCCGGCTCTGATATCCCAGTTCCGGACGGGGAATTTACGCCGGTGGTGAGCCACGGCAGCCACGCCGTCTGTCGCGCGCGAGGTGGATTTATGTCGCGACATGCGGCTGCAGGGAGGGACCGGGCCGGCAGGTGGCGCCAGTGCGGCGGGCGGGGAGGGCCCTGAGGGGCGGCCCCGGCACCGCCGTGGGGGCGGGTTTGGCCTCACCCTGAGGGGCGGCCTCGGCCCCGCCCTGCGCTCCAGGCTGCCAGGGAGGGCGGTTATGTAGCTGCTCTTTTTCTTCTTTCTTTTTCTTTTTTTTTTTTTTTTAATACATTTTATTTTGAAATATGAAAGAGAGAGAAAAGACAAGGGAGGCCCCGGGCGGGGCGCCGTGAGGGGAGCGCGCGTCCCGCCCAGGTAAAAGGGCGGCCCCTCTGGCTCCCCCTTGCCCGTTTGTTTAACTGCATTTCGGGTAATTACTGCGTTTTGCAGAGGTGAACTGTGTGTTTCTGAGGAGCACCGTGTGCTCCTCAGGGTCTCTCTGAGCACTGACTGGTGAAGGGGATGCATAGCGCTGTTCCCACTGGGCTCACAGCTGTGTATAACCTCCCTCCTTCTCCTCCTCCTCCAGAGGTGTCTGCCTTTCTTATATCTAGTACTGATAAATACATGGAAATCCTAATGAGAAAACAGAATAAATATGCGAACGGCACCCTGAAAGAAGAGAACCTCACCCCTAGGGTTGTGTTGGTGGGTGCCATGTTGTTCCTGTGGAGAGTTCAAAGTAATGCATCATTTAGTTGGTTTTATCTGGATTACTTCATAAATAAATTGCCAGGACCAGTCAGAAAGTCAGTATTTGCATGTGGAGGCAGAAATATTTCATCAAATACTTATTGAAAAGCATTTGCTTGTCAAATGCTTATGTGGCTTTTTGAGAATCTGTATTTTTTTTTCATCAGTATTCACACCATTTTGTAAAGGTATTGAAGTCATCTTTGTGCTTGAGGTTTTTCTTAGCTGAGTTATCCACAGCTCCATATGCTTTAGCCAACACTCACAGATCTCTAAAGCCAATGGTCTGCTTTTGAAAATGACAGTTGTGGAAGTGTTTTGCTGCACTGGTCTACCCATGTTCTGCTTTGTAGAGCTGAATGTGATAATTCTGGATGTGTGTATGCAGCAAAGCTCTTGGCTTTATTAAAGTACTTAATTTTTTGAGAATATTTGTTCTCTGAAGGAGTGGTTGGTATCTCACCTGTTCTTGAGCTTGTCTTCAAGTTAAACTCCTGATTTTTGAAACCAAAACTCCTGAGCTTGACCTTTACAACTTTCTTCCAACATATGTGTAGCATCTAAATGATGATTGTTTGCATGTGTTTTCCTTTGACAGAGGGTTTTAGGAAGAATCTGATGGTGAGGAGAGGCTAAGGAGAAGACTCAGGATGACGACAACGGTAGCGACAGATTATGACAACATTGAAATCCAACAGCAGTACAGTGACGTCAACAATCGCTGGGATGTCGACGACTGGGACAATGAGAACAGCTCTGCTCGGCTGTTTGAGCGCTCCCGCATCAAGGCCCTGGCTGGTAAGCACTGACCTCAGAACTGGGGGGGAAAAAAAAAAGATAGGTAACAAAACTCTCTTCAAAATACCTCCATCTGGAAGTGTGCAAAACATCTCACTAGTCCTGGAAAGGAAGAATGTGGTAGGTGGAGGTAGTTGTCATGTAGTAAAGAACGATGGGGCTATACATTCTTTCTGAAATAATTGCTGTCTTCTGCTGAATTCCACTGTTGTCAGCAGAGAAATGAAACCGGATTGGGTCTTTTCTCATTTGAAATGAGATTACGTTTGATTATTGCGTATTAAAAGCCATACATTAACCATATTTGTTTATAGAGCAGAGATTATGTCATGTTCTCCCAGTTCTGAGTCACTGCCCTGCAAAGCAATTTTTACGCATTCTGTAAATGATTTCCTGACTTTTATGGTAGCGTGCCCACATTTCTGACCTCTGAACAAAATGTCTTTGCAGTGTGGGACAGGCTTAGAAAATAGCTCAAAACTATGCTGAGCATTCTGCTGGTGAAATCTGAGCTGTAGGGATGGTTTTAAACCCAACACTTCATAAGGTGTTAAGACAGGTTTATTGAATCAGCTGCACTGAGACAAAGGTATCATCTGTTCCATTTGTGATTCCAATGGGGCTGGGGCTGGAGTGCAGTGTGCCCTTTCTGCTCTCCACTCTGGCCCTGAGGATGCATTAGATGCTGAACACCTTTACGTGTCAGGCACAGGCCAGGATCAGGTGTGGAGCTCAGCAACAGGGAAATGAAGTAGTTCATGCAGGTGGGCAGAGAGGAGATCACATAACTCTTCCACGGGATAGTAATGATATTGACTTCATGGAACCGCTTACAGAAAGGGGACGTGTGTTAAATTTTGCTGCCTTTAATTACAGCAGTTCCCATCACAGTGTGCAATTGGAATGACAGGGAGAATACTTTACCTCGGCAGGGCTGTGCTGAGTGGGATGAGAAACAGCTTGCTGGTACCTGTGGTGATAGACAAAATGAATCTCAGCTTGCATTGCTTTATTTTAATACCTTACTCTTGTTTGAGGAAGAAACTGTGTTTTACTCCTGTCAAGTTAGTGGTTGTACGTTGTATCCTGTTCCTTGGGTAGGAAATGCTTTTAGTACAAAGCTCATGAGCTGTGTTTCGGTCCCAGATCTCACCTTACGGCACATGCTTGTTCCACTTACTTTTATAGCAAGCAGAGTAATGAATAATAAACATGAAACTGTTATTTCAAGGAGAAGTAATATAAGGAAAGTACTTGAATTATTTAGCTAGCCTAAAACACATACCAATGTCAAAGGAAATAATTTTGCTGAAGATTTGATTCAGGTATTTAAACATTTTCCCACAGTATGGTGTATTTATTTTACTTCTGCATAAGCATTACTCATAGTTATTTTAATTTGATACATTTCCATACCTGTAATTCTCTACGGTTGGTGCTGAGAATGCTGTGTGCTGCCAAAACTTGGCTTAGCATCCTGCATTGCTGCAGCACTGCTTGAAAGCTTAATCATGGTGCAGAGAAAGAGGAGTGAGGAGAGGTTTGTATTTCAAATCCAGGGTTATGGTTAAAGGCTGAGCTGTGGTGCTCCTGGCACTGTTCAACATATGTTTTCAGATATGCTGTCTGGTGGATAATCTTCCCTTGCATCTCCCCAGAAAGGCGCTGGCAGGTGTTTAACAGCTGCAGCCTGGAGCTGGGCTGGCAGTAATCTCTGTCATTGTCCTCTTTCAGTGGAGACAGGCCCTTTCTGGAAAGGTGTTCTCCGATTCAGCTGTGTGTCACGGGACTGGGCACAATGACAACTGGGTGAAAGCTTAGTGCACACGCAGTCAGCTGGGGGATGTCAGGAGGTCCTTCTGGGCTATGCAACCATGTTTGACTGGCTGTTGCACCATCACTTTCCTCTGGGTGAACTTCACTGCTCTCTGAAGCAGAAGTAGTTGTGTGCCACCTTTGGGGTCTGGATTTACTGAACAACATCCAGCTTAACTTGGGTGAGCGCTGGCTCTTTGTGGGCATGAACACCTTCTCACATCTCCAGGACTGGGCGTCTTCTGGCGATAACATTTTTCTCTCCAGAGGTCACTGCCTCTGGCTGTTCTCTTGCAGCATGCCAGTGACAGGGCATAACAAAAGACTACCAGTGTCTTGCAGTTTATGAAATGCTCATGCATCATTATCCCCTTGTCCCAGTATGAAAGGTTTCCAAAGAACACACCAGGCACTGGTTCCTTAAGTTTCGTCACCAAGGTGCAAGCTGCTGTATTCCAAAGTAGAACAGCTGTGGGCACGTTACACTGCCTGACTAATGGCTCTATACTCTCTGTGGGTGCAGGCATCTTCTTTCCATATTCTTCCACAAGCTGTGAAGTGTCTCTTTGGCGGAGCTTCCGTCTCATGTTCATTCTACTTTACTGTAATTGAAGTGAAACTTACTTCCTTTAAGGTAAAATAAAGTGAAGAGTGAAGAGATAAGAAGTGAGGTTTGTAGCCAGTCTGATATTCCACTTTAGGAAGAATCCTGATAGTCTCGGATTCCACCAGGATATTGAAATGTTTAAACAGCAAAGGCAGGAAGTGGTGGTCAGAATAATGTGATTGGAACAATGTCATGAAGGAAAGCTCAGGTAAAGCAGGTATGATATAATAATAATAATAGAAAACCAGTATTGTTAGTACAGCAGCTGATAAATGATGTTATTAAGGTGGTCTGTGTACCATAACAATCAGAATGCAAAGGGTTATTTTGGTTTAAAACCAAGAAATCATCTGGGAACTCAGAATCCAGATTTGGAAGGATTTTTCAATCAGAATCCAGATTTGGAGGGATATGCAACCAGATTGGTTGCCATTCATTTTGAACTAACTCACACTGCAACTGATATGAGAAGGTAACTGATCCCTTCTTTGCCAAGTAAGGTATCCCACTGTAGGAAAGGTATCTTTCACCTGTCCTTGTTCTCAGTGGTTCTTTGGAAGGTCTTGCTGGAAGACCACGTAATTCTACCTGCTCTGTAGGAGCCAAAAAGATATCATGTTTGTGCAAGATTCTTTATTCACAAATCCTTAAGGGTTGGATTTCATCTATCTAGGGCCATTAGCTAACAGGATTTGTTGTGCAGCTCCTTGGCACATGAAGTTCTTGAAAAAACCTTAAGAAACAGTTCAGTTGTTCAGCAGAATTTCTCACACACAGCCTTTGGGCTGTGAGGTTCAGGTGTGCCACATTTGCCCGCTCAGGTGCTGTTTTCAGTGAGAGTTGTCACCTCCAAAACCTTCCATTTCTTCAGTTAGCTAATTCAATATTAAACTTGGCTACAGTTACTCACTTTCCTGCTCATTTGTATTTTGCCCTTTTATCCTCTGGGTTCATCCAAGTGATCAGGAGGTCTGTGACTCAGCTCTCTAGCCCATGAATTAAAACCAGTTTCAAAGTTTATGAAATGAGAAGAGTTTCCTAGTGGGCAAGAGTACATTCCTTTTCCAGTTTCACCCAAGTGGCTCTGTGTAGATTGGGGGACTCGCTGGTGGTGCATGACATGTTGTTCATGAGCTTTACAGGGCAAACCAGGAGGCTGCATTTCTTAGTTGCCCACAACAGGCTTGTCATTCACGCCAGTAACTTAAATTCTCCCAGCAGCAAGAGGGAAAGAAGCATTGAAATTGTTCCTGAGGTTACCCTATTGAAAAATTTTTCTTTTTTATATAGTGGAATAGCTATTTCATAAGGTTAAAAAAAAATTCGAGAAAATTTCTGGTAGGAAAGTTCTGCATACCTTATGTGGGGCTAATTAGCCTCTTTTGGCCCTGATATTTGAGCTATTTTCTCCACAGGTCCAGTTCAAAAAGTCAGCAAAACAACCCCACAAAGGAGTGAAAAGGAAGATTCTGCTCCTAGTACTCTCCAGGTATCACACACCTGCCTGGCCCTGTGGTTGAGCATCTCTCTCACAGAAAGATTTCTGCTTCATTCTGAGCATACAGAATGAAGTTTCAGGTGTCAAACCAATAAAAGAGTACAACGATTTAGAGCTTAAGAGAATAAACTTTGTATTTGTTCTTGGCTTTGAAAGAGCATACTGAGAATAAGCTCTTGCAAGATGTTTTCTGAGTATCCTGCACCTGAACTATCCAGGACTTAAAAATCAGTCACTAATTTTAATAGCAGCAAGTGGTAAGGAAGGAGAGCTCAGCAGTATAGTGGTGCTTGTAAATCAACTTGAAAGGGCATGTGAAGGATTCACTTCAGACTAAACAGAAATAAAAACCTTGAAGCAGTGAAATCTGCTCTGCACTGGTGTGGCAGAGCTGGTTATCAGCCCCTGGGTTTGTTTAGAGCTACAGGCCTAATGCAGGCATACCCAGATGAGCATGAAAGGGCTTATTTTGAAAAATCTTGTTTTGCCCAGATAAAAGTTGATAAAATTATTTCAACAAAAGCTTTTCCAAATGTTAACCTCACCCTATGCTTTCCTTCTGGATTTTACTTCTGGAACAATTTCTTCTGTTGTTTCTAACCTTCCTAGAATCCACAGGGGTGGATGTTAGAAGCAGCAGTATCATTTGGTGTGTTGTGTGTCATGCAGGCATGAAGGGAAGGAGCAGGGCAGCAGAGAGGCTGCTGTACTGCCACATGTCACCTGTGGTGCTGGCTGGGCCTCCTGAGGCACACTGTGCTCTTATCAGAGAGCAAGGAAAAGCTCAACCCATCTGTCACTGTACATTAATGCATTGGCTTTTAAAGTTGCCGTGGTGAACTGTTTCTAAAGCAGATAGCAAAAATCAGATAATAAATAATGCTTTGTTCTTAGTGTGTTTATTTTTAAAGATTATCAGCAGACTGACCCAAAAAGAAGAGCCAGTATGTCTGTGAAACAAGATAACTTGCAAGTAGAAGCAAAGAGTGTATTCGATGGTCGAAAATGCAGCTTGGTACACAGGTCATTTGTATCTTGCTGCAGTAACAACGTGATTTTTGGTTTCAGTTGCACATGGTTTGAGGATTGGCCTTCTCTCTCTTTAGAATCAAAGAAGTCGTGTTGCAAACTACAAGGAGGTGTAAGTCAGGTTCTTGGTAGTCTGATTAGATCGCTCGTCCTGTGTAGCCTCTTGAGTAGGAAGCCAAGATTCTGAAAAGAAGTCCTGCTGAATGTATCTTAGGAATTGTCTAGAACTGTGTCTGCTTGTCTGCTCCATGGACAGGATTTATGAGTGCTTAGTAACTGAATGGTGCATGGCAGTGGTTGCATCCTGGTGAATGACTGTAATCTGGCACGCATTGTTCAGGCAGGATGAACTGGGTCTGGAAAAATAGGCTGTTTGTTTCTTTGGAGACGGAGCAGGATAGGAGCAGTTCTGGCAGCCCCACTCTGGAAAGTCTGAGTTCTGCTGTCATTTTACGTCTCCACTGAAATCCTTTCAGGACTAAGCACTCTCGAGTTGGACACGTATACAGAAGAGCCCAGAATTTTGCCAGCATGAGCCTGTGTGGATTGATCCCTGGATCTTTGAATTCTTGTGCATAAAGTTCCTGGGCTGGAATACAGGTCCATATCTGCTTTTCACAGTTCCTTGAGAAGAGCTCCAGGCATATGCCAGTCTTTGTGCATAGAGGACTCTGTGTTTGGACAGCAATGCAGTAATTTAACAAAATAAGGTACAAGAGAATGCTGTGCTCCAGTTAAGCTTAAATATAAAAAGCCATCTGTACCCAGAGGAAGCCAATGGAAAGCTGATGTATGTGTGCTGGCTCTGTGTGCATAGGTGTATTTGCCTTTGGGATATTACCCGTGAAATGTGCATGGGGATAATCCTGCAGCAGGTCTACCTGTGTGGTCATACCCGGGCATTTCAAAACTGTGGCACTACACTGACTTCCAGAGTGAGCTCCCTTACTCACAGTGATTTTAGGTGGGAGCTGTGCCTTCATTCCCAGAGCAGCACAGCACACTGCTCTCCTGTCTACTCCAGTTTTCCTCAACCAGTCATCCCCATGGCATCAGTGAATAGTAAGAACACCAGGGGATGTGCTTTTGGCTGCCCCAAAACACTGAGCTGAGTGGGAGGGAGTGTTCAGCATCAGCAGGGCAGGAGTTGTCAAGGGGAGGATAAAGAGTTCTGGCTGCAGCAGCTGCTCTGGGAAAGGAAAAATGCTCCCTGGGAGACACCTTCCGTGGAGTCAGTGAGAGCTGAGCCAGGCACTGTCTTAAGCCTGGGATAATAAGCTGAAGTTGACAATTTAGGGGAGAGCTCCCAGCCAGATTGTTACCTGGTGTAAACTGGATTCTCCCCTGGCTTGTCTGAGGCCATGCTGTCTTACACCAGCTGGAAACCTGACCAGAGGTGGCCCTTCATGGGAAACCTGAAGACTGAAAAGGCTACAAATGTTCTTTCCTGTTGGAGTCAATGTTTTAGGGATGTTTAATACAGAGAAACCTTCCTTGAGATAATTAGATTGTTTTTAGATAATTTGCTGAATAATCTTAATTGAAAGAATTTCTTTTTTATAGAAACTACATGCTAATATTGGCTATATATTTAAAAAAAAATTTGTGACTTCTCTCAGGGGTGAGCTTAGCTGTGGATGAATTTCAAAACCTAGTCATGAGTCTGTAATTCAAAAGAAGTCTTTCCACAAAAAATGGGTATGTAGAAGAGAATGTTCTCGTCTCATGTCTTTAACATCTAACTAGCAATGTTTCTGTATTTATCTTATTTATTCAGCCAAATCTGCAATGTGCCTTGCATTTTTTCCTTCTATTTGTTGCTGGGATACTGCCTGAAAGCACTCCCTGAGGTATGAATAATGTCTAACAGAGCACACTGCTAAGTGAAATTCAGCGCAGGATTCAAATGTGTTTACTAATTTCTGTTAACCTTGGAGCTCTTCTAATGGGGAAAGATTAGTGATGAAGTCATTCCCTCAGATCAGAGCTTTGATTCTTATCTTGAGGTAATATCCTGGAGAGATATAAACCCAGATTGCCTGGAGACGAATTTCCTTGATGGGGAAGAGGCAAAAAGAATAGGAATAGGGATGAGAACCAGCCATGTAGAGTGTGTGGTGAAAATCCACTTCTAAGTTCTACTTCTTTAGTTTCCGGCATTCTCCCTAACAGTTTTGAGCTCTTTTAGTGAGCAAGGCAATTACTACTATTTTTTATTTTGCCAGCCACTTTGTCTGTGTATGTTGTATGAAGATTTTTTTCAAGTTTTTCTTCCTTTATTAAGCCTTGAAGGCAGAGGGGTGTCAAGTGACAGTGTTTGTACATCCACTTGTACAATGTATTATTTTTAAAATACATCGTATAAAAATGAAGTTGGTTGCTCTGGAATAATAACTTCATGGGTTGGACACAGTTAATACTTGTCAATTGATCACAAAGCTTTTTTTGTGGGGAGAGGCAGTTTGCAGATGGGAACATACTCTGCCTTGTGGAGATTTGTAAAGATCAGTGTATTTTGCTGCTTGTTTTCACCCAATTTCCATTTTGCTCAAGAGTAGCAGGACACTGAATTGTCATGCATGAGTGATTATGGTGTAGCAACCGTGCATCTTCTGTGTTCCTCGTCAGACTGAAAAGAAAAAGAAAATAGTGCAAGAGGGAGATAAAGGAGGGTGGGCATTTCTCTGACTCTCTCCCATATATATGAACATAGGTGCAATTCAAGTGGAAGAGAAAGGTGGGAGAGACAATGACAACAATCCCAGCTTCTGAAGAAGCAAATCAAAACCCATAAAAAAGAATTCTCTGCATGAAAATGAAGAAGTGTTTTCATTACAAAATTTCACAGCCAGCAAGTGTGTTAAGTGTGTACCTGTGCAGTGTGCTTGATTTGAACAGGCTTTATAAGGGCTGTCCATCTATGTCAGGGAACAAGACAAGTGCATTTCATGGGCAACAAATAAAACCTGTGAATGCAGTTACAGCCTTTCAGGGGTGACTTCCCTGTGTTGGTGAGTTCATGGAATATGGGAAGCAGTACAGGTTGCAATGCAAACCAACAGAAACAGTAATTTCTTCCAAAATGTTCTGCAAGTGCCTCCTATAGCTCTTCCCTGCTGGCCTTCCTGGCAGGTGTTCGACTTCTGCAGTTAGCAAGGACATGCTGTTGCAAAAGTCAGGTCAACTTTCCTGTTAATCTGGCACTTGTGTAAACTGAAACCCAAAACCAGGTGGAACTGACCCAGTTTCAGTAATAAATTGATATTCTGGCCTGGTTTGTGAGAAAATTCCCAAAGGTTTTGGTCTCAGATGTCACAACCTAGAGATTCACCTGGAGCCCAAAGCAGGTTTGTACCTGAGACTCGGAGCAGAGCTGCTGGGAGGCCAGCCTGGACGTGGAAAAAGGAAAACACATAAACAGACCATTCTGTAATAAAAATCTTTGTCTCCTACTTCTAAATGGGCCCCTTTTCCTTGCCTTTGGATTGCATTGGCTCTCCAAAGCCCGGATGAGTCACAGAGAATGTATCTGGAAGGGACTGGGAGGACCCCTGACAGGGTAGTTGCCACTGACATAAAATCCCGTTTAAAGAGAAACATTGAGATACTTCCTGCAATGAAAATGTTACTGAAGAGGAGAGCTCTTGGTTTGCTTGCATTCAGGTCACCTCCTTGTAAGAGAGTTATCAAGTGTTGCAGGACATGGCAGGTTACAAACTGAAGAGTTCTGTTCCATCCAATACCTGCAGCAGAGATTATGAGTTTGGCAGCTCATTTCTGCTTGGTGTGTGGGCTGCTGCTCCCTGCTTCCAGCATCTTAGATTAAAAACTGGAGGGAAACTAGCTGACTCTTCAGGATTCATGTTATGCAAATTGTCAAACAGGGTAAAATAACTATTTCCTATTAAGTTCTAGAACAACCCCCAGCAAAACCTCTCTCTCCTTTCTCCAATACATAAGGAAAGGTTTTGTTTTTACTGTGAGGATGGAGGCAAGTGTGATAGAGTTTTCAGTTCCTAATTGTAGCATTTAGGCCATGTGTAGGAACTTTACTCACATTCAGGAGAGGAGCAAAATGTTATGTGATTTCTCTGGCATTTTAGTTTAATAAATGATCCTTTTTATCTTGTATTTTTTTTTCTAGTTAGCCACCAACTAGAGATTTTACAAGAGCAAGAAAGAGTAAAGACAAAAAACAAAGGTGATGATTAACCAGGCTCCAAATTATTGTAAGCTCTGGCTTAGAAACATTGATAATTAGGAATTTGAAGGTAATTTTGCTGGATCTGACATTAGTGTCTTCCTTGGAAACCCTAGTTTTTTCCTTTGAGTCAGAACTTGTTTGCTTCAGCAGCATTTTTGAGACCCATGTAAAGACAGAGCCCAGGAGAGAGACCCTTCTGTGCTCTGGGGTTAGCAGCTGTTTCTAAATGTCATTTGTATGCTCATAATATTACTGTAATCAACCTCTCATTCTCATTGAGGCTTTGCAAAGCTCTGATCATGTCAGCTAGGACACTCTGCATTATGGCTAAGTGGATAATCACTTGTGGTTTTTTATCCTGAACAAGCGTGCAAGCCATCATCACCTGGCAGGTGCTATGAGACAGGGACAATTCAAACTGTGCCAGCAAAAGTTATTTCACAGTTATGAGCAAAAAATTGAGAACAAAATTTAGAGGGTGAAAAAAGCCCCCAGCACACCCCTCCCTCCTCAATATGCTAAGCTTAATATATGATCTGGCCCTTCTTTTCCTCCAGTGCTATAATCAGTAATGAATTACACCATGGACAATTTCCAGCTGTGTTGATGTGATAAGTTGCACTTGGCCCAGTGCTCCAAAGCTATCTATGGCTTTAAAGCATTCAATCCCCTCCATAACATATTATCTAATTAGTGTTGTCAAGGGCTTAGTCAATTAAAGATAAACAGGGAAAATGAGTAGAACTGGGGTGTCACAAAGGGCTTTGTGCATGCAGAGCCTTGTGATCGATCCGGTGCATTGCCACATGGCGGCAGAAAACGGGTCATGTTCTCTCGTTTGTAGTCAACAGCAGACCAGTGGATTAGGCTTGGTGTGACTCACACAAAACGGGGAGCTGGCAGGATGCCTGTTTGGAAGCAGCCTTGCTACATACCATGTGGCATTTCACAAACACGGACATGTCCCCATTTTGCTTTGCTCTTTCCACTGAATTCCCACCAACCTGTTCAGCAGAGCCTTCAAGATGTATAGCAGTGCCCTGCAAAGCAGCAGGAAGGCCCTGGCAGCTGAGCCTGGCACCAGGGCCAGCCCCAGGAGCTGAACCGTCATCAACAAAGTCTGTCACATCTGCTGCTGGGGGGCACATTGTTCAGCGCAAATGCCAACCTGGATGGCAGCTCAAATGAGGTCAGATATTCACAGCAAGTGTTGCTGACAACATGTCAGGGTCTGCTGTCTCTGTTTGTCAAACCTTGAGCAAAATAAGCTCAGTTCAAGCACAGGTTCTTCCCTTTTCCTTTAGCTTTCCCCCCTACTTGCTGTGTAGCCTGCATTGCTCCATACCTGCTGTAGTTCCCTTCCCTTTAAGGTAGTGTTTAGTGCTACTGGGCAGGGCAGAATTGGGAGGGACAGAGAGGGGAGAGGGACAAAAAAAAAAAAATCAAACCCCAAATTTTGTTCAGTATCTCTTGAAGCTTGCCAGCTTCGGTTGTCCCACAAGGAACAAGCTGAAATGTAAATTCGTGTGTGTGGTGTTGGTGTTTCCTGATGGGGTGGGTAAGGCCAGTCTGTGTTTTATATGGGTCTAAGCCAAATAAATTTTTTTCGTTTTTTTAATATTTTCCTTTTGTAATAGTTTACTTTTTAATATTTTTAATAATGACCACATGCATCAGTGCATTGCCTGCCAAAGATTTTGGGAGAGCTTTCAGCTGGGGAAAAGTTCCTGACTTATGGCCTTCATGGTGTTAAAAATGTTCCAGTTTCCCCATCAGTCCCTTGGACTTTAGTTTTACCTTCTGAGCTCACATAGCAACACCTGTTTGCTCAAGGTGGGACAGAATGAGTTGATATGCCTGCAGGTAGGGCCTGGCTGCCTGCCTGCTCTTGAGGGGAAGGGTTTGCATTTAATTATAGCGTAGGTCAGGCATGGCAGGCAAAAGCTGCTGTTGTTAGGAAGCTGCAGGAGAAATATCTGTGATGGAAATAAGCCTGTACTTGTATGCTGGGCAAAACACACTCCTCCAGCTCGGCAGAATTCACCTTGCTGTGTTAACGGCTCAGCTTACCCAGCTCTGCTCCTGGGAATTTGGGAGCCCTTGGTATTTTGTGCTGCCCTTCTTCCCATGGGAACCCCATGGCCAGGGCTGGCGTGTGGGTGCCTGTGTGCTGGAGGGACAGCTGGCTGCACAAAGATTATCGGGGGAGGGTTTAGCAGGAGCCTGCCACATCAACCCATTGTTGTCTGGAGAACAGCATCCTGCCTGCTGGGGCTGCAACTGCAGGTGCTTCCTCAGGTCCCCCTGACGCCTTCCAGACATGTTTTTAGGGCATGAGCCTGCAGGGTCTGGTCCCCTACACAGCCACTTTCCTCCCTGATACTACAAAACCTAGCTGGGGCAACTGAGGAATCCTCCATGACCAAGTGTAGTGCTGAAGGAAATGAAGGCCAGCTTTCAGAAATGTTTTAGGCTCTACTTGAGGTGTGCTGTAGTAGCAGGAATCTAGTCTGAATACAGCTCTACTGAAATAAAGGGATGCATTGAAATACCACAGTAAAAGCCGTTCTGTATCAATATAACTCTAGACTAGAGCTATGGTGGTGCTTTAAATAAAACAGTATATTTAAAAGCCAAAAATATTTTAAATGCCTTTATGACCTCAGGAGCAGTTGTGCCAGAAGCAAATGTGCCAGACATTTTCGACAGTCCATGCGTTTTTGGAAACCCCAGCTTCAGCTGAGAAGTGTCAACTTCCATCACTTCTCCCTACACTGGACTTTGTGCACATTTTTTCCCTGATGTGCTGGTAATGGCTGGTTGAATTTCCACCTTGCAGCAAGCAGGACCTTGGGCTGGAATGTGTTGGGGGAATGGGCTGAGCTTCTCCCACAGAAATTATCCTCACAGAAGTTACTATATGACTTAAACCTTGTGAAATGATGGTATCAAAACAAAGGCAACATTTTGAAATGTTTAATGAAGGGATGGAGTGGGAGGAGGAAAGAACATGGATTCCAGTGGAAAGGAATTTGGAAACACAAGAGAAAAAGAAAAGAGAAAACATTTGTGTGAACATTATCAGCAATTTTAAAAATGAACAGGCAAATGATATTTACTGAGACTATAAATGTGGAATTGACCTTTTAATTTTACTTACAACTGAGGGCTGGGAGCTCATGTCCCTGAGGGAAAGCTGACATCCTGTATCTAATACCATCTTCAGGAACTGACTTCCAGGGCCAAGCCCAGCTGCTGCTGTGCACGTTTGTATTGAGGTGCCAGTCAGAGCTCGGCGAGGCATCCTTATTTACGTTAGAGTCCTCCCCCTCAGCACAGCCCATTAATCTCGCAGTAATGCCCAACACACTGATAACTGGGCAAGGAGCCACATGCACAGGGCATGTCAAAATTCTCAATATCGTCGAGTAACATAAACCGAAGTGACAGGAATTGGCTGTTTAAAGAACCTTTCGACAAAGCTTTCGTTTGTTCCCTGTGTGCTGGAGCGTCCCCTCCTCGGCTGGTGCTAAATACTGAATGAGCGGTTCTGTGTGCATGCGGTGCTTTTGCAAGCGGACAGCCCCGCAGATAAATAAAGAAAAGTGCCCTCCTTTTCAAGTGATAGTAATCTGAGACTTTTCCGTTACATGAGGCTCCTAACAAAAGGTTGTAATTCCAGCAGCTTCGCTCGGGAAGGTACCACCGTGCGCGGCGGTGGTGCCGGCAGCGCGGGGCCAGGACCCCGCGGGCAGCCGTTCCCAGCGCACGGCGGAAGGACTCGCTGGGGCGTTGCATGAGCCGGGCCGCTCTTCCCCTGCTCCGCCGCCCCTTCGCCCTTGGTACAGCCTTCCTTTCCTCTCTACCGTACCGTATGGTAATCGAGTGACATCAGCCCGCGCCCGGGCGGCTGCTGTTTATATTACAAACCAGCAGAAAGGTCTGAGGTGTGCGCAGCTCCTGGGAGTGCCGACCAGGGCGGCAGCGCGTGGCTCCGTGCTGCCTTTACTTCGGTCTGAATTGCACGCTTGCTTTTATTTCACTTTGTTTCGCCAGAGCCAGACGAGCATTTGAACCAGATTCAAGCACTTGAGAGTTGCCTGTTGTGGAACTGGGGGAAAAAACCCCAAAACAAAAACCCACCCTCCTGGTGCTTTAAGTTTGAATCCATTACAGAGAGCTTACCGCCAAGCCACACTGCTGGATTTTGAACCGAAGCTGTTATTTACTTAGGACTCAGGGGGGAGCGTTTTCCCTAGGGACTTGCGCCAAACTACTGGAGGAAGCTGGGATTTACCTGGATGTATGGTAAAGAAACTTGTGGTTCCTTTATGCTGCAGTTCATCGTATCCCTGCGTTACCTGTAAATGGAATTACAAAAATCAACCAGTATGCCGGGGCCGTTGTCCCCAGGATACGCAGCTCAGGTGCCGTATAACTATAACCAGTTAGAAGGACGATTCAAGCAGTTACAAGGTAAGCCTGTGCGGGTTTTTTGGAGATGTTGCCATGCTATGATCCTTGTAAACATGTTAGTCCGGGATTATTCTCATTACCCCAAGGTGTTAGTGAGAGAGGACAAAAGTGGTTCTGTGGGATAAAGCTCTGAGTTCTTTTAAAGGATACTCTGTGACTTTTCTCACTCCGAAGGTGTCCCGAGCCTTACACAGGGTTAAGGTGTGTGTCCAGCCTCTGAGCCGCTCAGCCTTTCAATGGGGACTAAGCCAGGCCATGTCTCTTAAAAAAAATAAGGGGGAGAGTGAGGAAGCAGTCTTCTATTTATTTTATCCTTAAATAAAATACAGTTAAAACTGGCCATCAGTCATAAATCCTAGCCGTGTTTGGGTGCAGTTTACAGTGCAAGGGCCCTTTCCAACCTCTGCGCACCTCCTGCAAAGGCGGATGGCTTCACTTCTTCAAATGAAGAACAGTTGCATAATTCCCTAACGAATTAGTTTGCTTACACCACAGATAGCTGAGAAAGCACTCATGGACTTTAGCATTCCCAGTTTTCTTTTCTTTTAGACAGGGAGAGCGTCTTTTAATATTTTCCCATTAAATTCCCTGTGTGAGAACCAGAGGTTTCTTTTGGGGGTGCCATGTGCTCTCTGCAGGGAGGGTAGGCCTCGGCCCGGGCTGCAAACCCCCAGTGCAGGGGGGAGGATTCTGCCCAGCAGCTCCGTGCCTCAGGCAGGGTAAAACAAGCTCTGCTGTTTCTCTGTGGAAGACACGTCCCAACAATGAATGAACTCCGGGACTGCAGCTGAAAAATAAAAAAGGAATTCTTCACTGAAACCAAACCTCCTCCTCCTCTAGATCCATGTGACTCTGGAGATAGTCCCAGAGCAGCTTGAGTACAGCAAAGTGCTGTGCTTCTGTGCATGTTTCTTAATTTACTCTGGTGTGTGCTGCAAGTGTGGTCTGTGGTTCCTGTCAGAGAGGGGGCAAGAGCCTGGTTAGTGCAAAGAATATTCCTATTTGTTGGCTTAAGGAGGGAGAAAAAAATTCTTTCATTCACAGCACTTGGTTTATCTTGTAAACTGGCTCACAGCAATGGCTGCACATTGCGTGTAATGAGGCAAAAAGACAGCATCCTAAACACTGGGAACATGGAAATTCTTGGGACAAGGCATGGAAAATCCAGGCTCCAAACTTGCACGCGAGGGAATTTACAGGTTTTACCTTGGACATCTGTCATATCTTAGGCTGTTATAGTTGTGTTGGAAAGAACTAAGTTTGTGGCATGAAGAAAAACCTGGCTCATGCCTCTTTCTTTGCTGATTTATAAAAAAGGTAGATTTTATCATTTTCAGGGTCACTGCTTCAGGAATCCATTATCTGTGTGTTTACATCACACTGAAAGAGGAAAGCAGACCGTATTGTTGAAAGCACAGAAAGTGAGTTTTCCCTTCAGTGGAATGCACTGGGTTGACTTAAAAAAAAAAAAAAAAGTTAAAAAAGATCCAGTGCTCTCCCTAAAGTACTGCAGCAGAAGTTTCCTCCAGCAGAAGAGACAAAGTGCAGTAAATTCTGTGCAGTTTTGCAGCAGACCATCCAGTGGATGTTTACTCACATCACAGGCTTGAAAATGAGTGCTGCCAGGGATCTTGTTCAGGGTGGAGCTTAGGTGCAGGCAATGTTGTAAATTATGCACCAGATACTCCATGAAATGCTAAATAACCATACAAAATATCGTGTGTGATGGAAAGGGAGTGGCTTAACTGCTGACACAGAAGAAGTCTTTCCTCGGATTAGTGGCTCTTTGCTTGAGGAATGTCTACAAAGCCATTGTTTTGGGGTTGTAAGATTTTCAGGAGATTCTTGCTGGAAGGCTCTTGGTGTGAACAGAGTGTTCTGTGGCACTGGGCAAGGCTCAAGCCCAGTGAAGATGAGCTGAATATATGTAAATTTTTAAAACTACAAATTTATCATCGTTTTACCTCTTTCACAATGGAGGTGTACAAACAAATAAGAGCAGATGCATTTCAAATAATCAAATACTCCTTGATAATTGTTTCACCCCTCCTACTTCTGGTAGGAGGGCTCTCTGGAGCAGCACCAGTGTTGGCACCACACAAATTACTCTAACTTCTGCTCATGTCCTTCACACACTGAATTTACCCCTCTTCTCTTCACAGTTCCTACAGTTATCATGTGAATCCCCAGCTGTGCACTGGGTTATAGCAAGGTACTGTTTGAATCTAGTGAATGTTGAGTTTTCTTAAAAAAAAAAAAGCACTTGGGAGTATGTTGTTTTGTCTAAAATAACACAGACCAAGTGCTCAGGCCCTGTACAAAGAGAAGGCTGAATCAGCCATGAGAGAAGACAACTCTCTCTGATCTCCTCTTTCCTAAGATAGACAATACATGAGCTTTGACACTGCCAGTTTCACATGAGGAGAGGAGCCAGCCTAATTCTGCCCCAAGATGCTATGGACACAGGTAATTCACGTGGTACATGATTCTGTAGGGACTCCTTTGTTCCCCTATTTTAAATGCCTTGAAGTGATGATTGTAAGGAAACTCGTGTTCAACTTGATGATGGTTGTGGGGTAATTAAAGCAGATTTTTCCAGCCCAGTCCTGCTGGGTCGTGAAGCCAGTGTAGGTTGTGAGACTGCACTGAAGGGACCAGACTGGCTCCTTCTGCACCTGGAAGGGTCACCTGGCAGGGGATTCCAGCTCTCGTTTGTCTTGATGGGCCGAAGAGAAGCAGGATGTGGTAGAAGGCATTGCTAAGAGTGAATCCAGTCCAGACTGTCTTTGTGTCAAAAGAAGCCCTGAAGTCCAGTGTATGATAATCCAGGAGTAAGGCATATGCAGTCCATGTGCTTGTGAGAATGTCAGCACAGGTGTGGGGAGAAAAATGCTTTAGCAAGTTGTGTTTCCTTTATTAAGTTTCAGTAAGTTCCTACTATGCTTAGTTCACCCGGTCCTGCAATGATAAGTAAGCGATACTATCAGTGGTTGCTATCATCTTAAACCTAGGTGTGGAGTTTTGGTTCTCATGGCCGCTTGTGCAGTAGAAAGGGATCAGGTTGCACGGCTGCAGTTGCTGGCTGCAAGTAAAGACAGAACCCTAAAACTTGTTTGTGGGAAACACGTTGCCATGGAGCTTGTGCAGGTTTTGTCAGTGGAGAAAATTTGTCCTGCTACAGTGAGGAATTAAATGCAAATCAAACCAGATATGTTGTTGTTGTCATAAAACGAAGGCTGTCACCCGTGCTATGTTAATGTGGCAGGATCCTGTGGATTGGCTGGGCACGGCTGTAGGAGCTGGCAGGAAGAGGTTAATGCAAGTCAGGAATTTGGAAGGAGATCTCTGCAGCTGTATCATCTTCCAGAGGGAAGAGCGCACAGGGAAGCAGCTATCATCGCTGCTTCAGGGGCTCTTTCCCACCCGGTTAGCAGGACAGTGGTATTTATTAACATCTCTGGCATTCGGGAGCTTGGTGACTTTATCAGCTTCTGCCCTGTCATTGGAAAGTTGGATCTCAGCTCCGGGGCTGTGCCCGAGGTGTGAGATTTCCAGTGGTAATTACAAATGTGAAATCTTGGGGGTGGGGGTAAACTAGATCAGCACTCCTGATAAGTCCGAGGAAAGCCAACTTTCAAAGGAGCTCTGCCATGTGTCCTGTTGTGTGGGACATTTTGCGCTTGGGCATTTTTGTAATGCTGCCTTTCAGGCTGGGTACTGAGTATTTTAGTGGGAGTCTGGTGTGTTTTGGTGCTCAGGCTGCATACGAGGAAGTGCCTTTATTTTGAGCAGTGTTAGAAATAGTATGTTTGAAAAACTGGACACTGGAATAAGCTGTGGGAAAGGTGAGCTGCCTTTCCCAACAGAGGTGTTTAAGATCAGTTCTAAACTCTGTTTCGTGTTGATTGTGGCTGCACAGCAGTACCTGCATCAGGAAGGGCAATGCAACTGTATTTCAGGTGTTTGGGGCATCTCTGATAAAAAGAGCCTTTCAGCAGGGGAGCTCCTTGGCTTGGAATCCTTTGATCTACAATGACCCAAGGAGGTTTGCCATAAAAAGAGACACACATCACTTCAGTTTTTAAGTGGTCATTGTAATCAGCTTAATCATGTGTGAATATATGTGTAGGCTGGTCCCCATCCATGCTGCATTACAGCAGGAAGATTTTCTTGGCTTTCAGTTCTCAGGCAGGGCTTTCCCACAGCTTTTGCTGCAAGAAAATCCTCCCCCAAACCCCTGTCTATGCTCAAAGTTAAACAGGGAGCTGCTGCTGCCGACAGAGCAGTTTGCAGGAGTTGCAGTGCTATCCTGCACTAGGGCAGAGAGCCCTCTGTGACACCAGGATCCTTGGAGTTACTCCCATAGGTGCCCTTTGAGCAGCCAGTTTCAGCAGTCGCCTTCCTGGTTGGGAGATTTACCTTGCAAAGACTTTGAGTCTCCTGGGAGCAGTGACCTGCATAGCTCTAGGCGCTGATTACTGACCTGGGACACCCTACTTTGTCTACCAAATGGGTCACTGGCATTTCTTATCATGGTAATTTCTGTTAAAGCTGAAATGCAGGGAAGCTGAATTTCATTCTGGATGAAATGTGTCTGGGTTACACAGATTTTTGGCTTGCTACCTGCCCCACCCCCCCGCCGTGTTCTCAGGTCCACCAAAGGTGGAAATTCCTGTTCCCGTGGCAAATTTTGCTTGATTTTCTGGCATCTGCAACACTCCAAAGACTGAATGTGTCACAGCATACTTCAGTCTTCTGGTTTGGGTGAACACCTAAGCACAAGCTGCACGATTGAGGCCCTGTCAGATTTGCAATGAGTTTTAAAGGGATCCCAAACAGACTTAAATGTGCATTTCTGTGATAGCTGGGCCCCTATTCCTTCCAGTGCAAAGATCCCTGCAAACATATGCAGATCCTGACTCAGATTTTAGGCAAAAATTTACCTTTTCTGGTCATGGTTTTTGGTACTTATGGAGATAGAGAAAGCAAGTTAAAAGAGCTAAGGGTAAGGTATTTCTGCTCATGTGGTCAGTGTTGACACAGGTCAAATGTAAACACTTAAATTGGATTTGGCTTCTCACTGAAATAACTGAACATTTACAACTCTGAGCTGTTGGCTCAGTTTTTTTGTAGTCTGTTCTCTTCGGTTTTCATTTAGAGCATGTTTATAACATTTGGTTTATAAACAGTGTGTGTAAGGAACCTAATTTAAAAACAATCAGAAATCTCAAGGCGCTCTAGCTTAATTTTGTTTTAAAAAGGGCAATTCTGCAGCACATTTTGTGGCTCTGAAGTGAAGATATTTTCACATGGGACAGTGGGGTGTTTTGAATATCCTGCAGGAGATACATAGCCAGAGTAAAATGATTTCTATGGTGCTCAACTGGTGTAAATCTGCACAGCTCATGGATCTGGGAATGCAGCACAGGAATCAGCCCTTGGGTGTTTCTGCATTCCATGTCTCCAGGAAGCTCTGTGTCACAGACCATCCCAGTGTTTCATGGGCATGTTGTAATCACCTGGGAGTACAGGCTCCTATTCCAAATATTTTTCCTATCCAAAAGCCCTATTCAAATGGATTATGGGTTTTGCCATTAAGTTGTGTAGAAAGTGGGGCAATAAAACAAGCCTACAGACAGAGATGAAAGTGGTGATAAAACAACAGAACAATGGTTGTCTTCCATTCCTGAGCTCTTACCCAATTTGGGTTTTTGATTTCCTCTTTTTCCTTAGTTTCTTTCATCTGTCTGTTTTCTGCTGACTATTAAAATGTATGAGCTGCTACTTAAGCTTAGTAGAAATGGTGAAGAAAATCAAATTCACAAAATCCCCGCTCTCTCTTCCCTCTGCTAAACTCCTCTTCTGTGAGATCCCAGCACAGGGTGTGGGGTTTGATAACTGCATCCCTTCTGCTCAGTTTGAATTTCATGAGTATTTTATTACTAACATCTCTGAAGATCTTTTTGTTCCTGTTTAAGTAGAATTGAGAAATATTAAGTAGCACAGTATGACAATGACATTTTTTCCTCATGTGAAGATGAATTATCTTCATTGAATAGACGGGTTTGGGAAAACTCTTACACCAAATATTGGAAATTAGTCTCTGTTGACTTTCAAAGCTGTGGTGAAGGAGGTAGAATACCATAAATAAGGTTGTTGAGAATCTGCTTTGCTCTTCCCACAAGAAATCAAATCTGAAATTCCATTTGGATGTTTATATCTGGGCCTGGCAGGCAATGGCCTTTAATCCAGTGTGATTGTCTAAGTGAAGTGACACTTCATCAAAGATTAAAAGTCGTTTAATAAGTATTAGTAAACAACTCCCCTCCCACTCAAAAAGAGTCCTGTCAAAGTGAAGGGTCACTTGTGGAGAGAGTTAGAAACTCGTGGATTACTCTGCATTCCAGCATCTGTGAAATTCAATGCAACAGGAAAGAAGTGGTGGCCTGGCATGCAGAAGCAGAGGGGAGCCCGATGACCACAGGGATGCTGTGGGGAGCAGGGCCTCACTCCCAGCTGCAGCTTGAAAATGTGTCCCTGTTGGAATCCAGAGTCACTGTAGCCCTCCTGTCTGCACAGAGAGCAATTAAGGAGAGCACGTGAGCCCAAAATTGCTCACTGCTCCTGAAAATGCATCAAGCTGAGTCTTCACATTTCTGTCAGAGGAGAAAGGCCCAGAGGGATGGGAAAGGCCCAGAGGGATGGGGAGCACTCATGCTTGTGGCTTGTGATGCAGAACCTGAGGTCACAGTGGCCAGGAGAGTCCACGCTCACACAAAAGCCCTTGTGCACTTGCTGCTGGAGCGAGGGTATCCCGGGCTGAGAGCCTCCTTTGTTGGGAGAGTACTGCTGTAGCCAAACTAATATTAACCAGCCTTGTAGCCCTGCTCAATGCCCCACTGTTCCCGAGAAAGGAGCTTACAGAGAAAGGCCCTTCAGTGTCCAGGGAACAGCACAGCCCGGCAGACACGCAGGCAGCCACTGGGATGCGGTCTGGGGGCCACGCTCTGCCTTTTCAAAGGGCTTGTGAAAGAGCTGGCATTACCGAGTGGCCTTTTTGTGGGATAACTGGAAGTGCTGATAATTCCATGTTCAGACAAGTTTGGTTTGTTCATAAAAATATAAGCTGGAACTTGAAAGGATAAGCCCAGTTATGTGACAAAGTGACACTGGACAGACTCAGTTTGCTCTTTGGTGGGAAGCAGTAGCATGCACAATTCTACACCGATTTTTGTTTGGGGAGGAGGTCGCAGATATAATTCTTATATATTATTTATATTAGGAAAAAAGAGCAGTATCATCGCAAATGGCATTGTACAGAAGGCTTATTTGGTGTCCTTACTGAGACTTCAAATATCTCTGCTTATAATATTGCCAAAATGGCCAGGCATGAGCTTCTTAGGATTGCCTTGGTTTTGAGATTAGTGGCTTTAAGTTCTCTTGCCCATTTTAGTTCTGTTGGGACAGTTTTCAGGTTGAGGAGCTGGAGAATTGCTTGCCAAAGGGTCAGTGAAAAAAGTGCAGTGGCAAGGTACAAACGTGATCTGTGTTACCACAGTGCTCTAATCATAAGCAAAGGGTAACCTTATGCCTTCAAAGATTAAACAAAACAACATGTGGTTATAAAGAGATTTAAGAGTTTATCTGAACAGAATATATGCTGGCTGCTCAGATTTTTCTTGGAATGAAACCCCTATGGTTTAATAAAGATATCTAAATTTCATTTAATGGCTTGGCAAACTGCAGAAAATCAGCCAATAGGCAGCACCCACTTCTCAGATAGTCTAAACCAATGCAGCCCCATTAAAAGGAGCTGCACAATCAACACAATGCTGAGGGATTTTGTCTCTCAAATCCACTCCTATTCCTACATTTCTCTCAAATAACAGCTCCCCCTTGGTTTCAGCTTCTCCATGCAAATACCAGATACTGGGTTCTGCCTTCTACTTTCAAAAAGCCTCCAGAGTCCAGTTCTTGATGCTCATTTTGTCCAGGAAGTGTTTCTAGTTTTTGACAATATGATCTGATTATGATTTGGTTCCAGGAAAAAAAAAGAAGTGAAACCTGACCATCCCATCTGTAGTCAACGAACTACAGTTTGCTTTGGGTAATAATTAATTCTACATCTACTTTAGTATCTTTCCACAGTTATTTGGAGGGACCTTGATAGTGCAACGGCTGCATTTTTCAGGGTGTGTTCCTCTGTCAGCTCAGATTGCCCGGCAATATAATGGGAGAGATTGCTGTGAAATCATGGATGTGTCTGTACTGTGATTGCAGGCTGACATGAGTAAGAGCCATTACAAAATGGCACTTAAGGCAGGCTCTGAATAAATAGGGGAGGTGTCTGGAAACATCAAATATTGGTGGCGTTCTGAACTCCTGGCCTTTCTGTTATCCTCCTCATGGAAAGTTCAATAATTCGGGTTATCTTTACCTTTGAGTGCTGAGTGTCTTATGTTCTCCCTCCCTGTGTCTTTGTTCACCCTGTGAGGTGTGAGGTGAGTTTGATCCTCATGGCCTCCCCTGGGATCAGGAACAGAGTGTGTCACTTCTAGCTCAAAGAAGTCACTTCAAAAAACTGGCAGTGCCTGCAGACTGTTTCCCAACTGTTCCCTGGGTGATGTTCTGGCCACTGTCACTTGCACAGGTGCGCTGATAATCTGTCAGCCTTTAATAGCAGATTAAGTACTGGTTGTATCTGGACCTGTTTGCTCTTAGCTGTGGCCTAAGTCCTTATGAGAGGAACTCACAGGGCGAGACGTGGAAGTTATGGAACATTTTTTCCATAAATCCCCTGCTGCTGATGTATTACTAAATGCTTTTCTCTCTGCTTCTCCTCCAAAATAAATATGTCTGATGGTGTATATAATGAAATTCCCATGATACAAACTTTATTTACTGGAGCCTTTGCTCTTAACAGTTGACTTGGACTGGTGTTTGCCAGCGCACTGATGCTAATGATGCTCTGTGCCACTTCAAAGATGCTCCTGTGTCCTCAGCGCCTGGCGCCAGCCGTGTTCCAGCTAATTCCTCACTGCACATACTTTTTTCCTGAATAAAAGCAGTCGCAAGTTGTCCTGGAGAGCAAACAATACTTAAGGACACCTAATATGTAAAAGCTTTAACCATGCAGCACATCCTGGCAGTGCCATCCCCTGCAGGGATAGATCGAAACTCTGCCCTGACGCCAGCAGAGCTGCTCTCCACGCTGGGTATGGCAGAGCTGGGACAAGCATGGAATAAAACACCAGCTCCAAGGGGACTTCCCCCTGTTTTTCCCAGATGACTGAAATGGCTGGGCAGGGTGGTGTGATCTCTGCAGTGCTCATTTCAGGGTGCTGGGTTTGTGGCTGTCCTTTCTCCTCCAGCCTCGTGAGCATGGCCCATCACATCCAGTTTCTGGCAGGTTTCAGGTGTACCTGTGTGAGCCACCTAATGCCATTCTGTGCTGCACAACTCAGCTCTCCCTTCTACTTTAGCTGCTGTTGCCAAGTTCAGAAATATTTCCCTGGCATCAGCTGCAGGTCACCTTGGCCTTCGCATTCAGGAGTGTATTCATGGGACTTTTCCTTTTGCATAAACATCTGGTGTATCTGAGTTGGGCTGAAATGTGTGAAATGTGTTTGGAAACCTGAAAATCAGCCAGCTGTGACTGAGGCTTCAGGAACACACAACTGAGTGTGAGATGCCACAGTGCATTCTCCTGCCTGTGCACTCCTGTATCCATGTGATTTGGAGGTGTGTAAGATGGGTGCAAGCACAAATAGTCTGTGCAAATGTGCAATAGTTCTGTGCTTAACCAATACCTGAACTATGTTCTAATGACATTGCTGTTAAACTAACAGACAACTGGGAGCATTAATTAGACACTGAACTTTCAGAAGTTTCTTTTCTTTTATTAATTGCCGTTACCTGATAATGTGTTTGGGGCTTTATTGTGTTTTCTGGGATTTTTAAAGAAAACCACCACATCACTGATTCACATTTTGGGGGGGAAAAGCCCAGAATATAGAGATGATGTGCAACATGGCTACGGAGACATCAGTGAAATAACTGTGATCAGGAATCTTTGAGTGCTTTTATAATTTTCTCATTGTGCTAAAAATGAAAGAAAGTGAAGGTAAATACTTGAGAGCTCTCTTGGATCCTGTCCACAGGAGCCACACCTTTGTCCCTTCCAATTGTTGCAGTCAAGGCCTTGCAAAATCAGTACAACTCACAAGTCCACTTTTAAGACTAGAAAAACAAGAAAAAAAAAAGATGTTTCTGGATGAAGATACACATTTAAGGTATTCAAACTATAATTTTACCCTAATTTCTTCAAATTTGCATCACCTTTTTAATCTTAGAGAGACTTTTGAGAGTTTCAAACAAAGAGTTTTTTTTCTGGTACTGCTTTGAAAGTTATTACCTGGGCAGGAAGTACTGTGCTGGAAAGGGATCTCTTTTCCTCATTCTTGCATAATTCCAAAGGCTGAAATGATTTTGCTTAAACATACTATGTTGTCCCATAAAAGCAGATCAGTAAATGACCTTTGGATTGGAATCAAACAGGCAAGTAAGAAAATTTTGAGGTGAGGAACTAGAATTCATGTGCAACCTGTTTGTGCCTCAGAAGTCCCAATAAAGAAGGTGTGGCATGAAAAGAAAGGTTTCTTATTATTGTTATTTTTTAAGTTGCCACATGGATTTCTTGAAGAACTCCTTTACTATACAGAGTGACTAGTTGGAATGTGTGTTCAAGTTGAGGTCATGGTTCAGTTTTCTGGAGCTTTTCTTAAGCAAGCAAAGAGGTGAAGGTGTCAATCTCGAAAGACACCAACTCCAGGACTTTCTTGGGAGCTCTGCATGATGGGTTTGCAGATTAGAGCCAAAGAAGATTAGGGATTTTTCCTCTAATGCTTCTCATTAGCTGTTTGTCTCAAATCTCATTCAAATTAATGCATTTTTTAAAAATCTCTTTTTAGAAATAATGGCATTTTATAAATATCAAGGTTCCTTCAGTTATAACAAGTGATTTTTATTGTAACCTACAGTATTTTTGTTGCTGATACTCATTCGGTTTCCACCTTTGGGATTTAGTTTAGCTGAGCTATGGTCTGGTTTAGCTCTAGTGCTGCTGCTTTTATGCAGCATCCTGCATCTGACAGGAGCAGGCATAAAGCATCTTAGCACAGCATCTGACTCTACAATATGACAGACAATTAATGATAGTAAATTATTATGTGGCCATGGAAACTGCAGGAACTAAACACATTGTTCAGCAAGGCTATGAATTCAGCTCTTATTAATCCCTGATCAACACAGTGGTTATTTAAATACATGTTCTTCCATTTAAAATATTTCTGTGATAATGAAAATTATAATTTAGCAGCAATTAATTATAATGATAACATCTCTTAGCACAGAGATTTAATATTTTGTGAGGATTAAATGCACTCATTGTAGATTCCTTTATTTTCTATTCATGCTTCTCTGTCATCACGGTGAAATTAGATTTAAACATGAAACCAATAAAGGTTTGGCTTTCTTTCATCTATTCTTCATTCTGATTGCAATAAGTTTTTACAGAAGCATGGTCAAAACATACTACAGCTTTGATTTTGTTCTCCATATGTCTCAACTTGTGCCTCAGATGAAAGAAGAGATCCCATAGCCCTCTGAAATCCCTCAATGGGATTCCACAGGAATACTGGCAGTGCAGTCTTCTGGCCTATTCTTGTTTAAGCTTGCTGAAATTCATAGAATCACAGAATACTTCAGGTTGGAAGAAGAGTTTATTTGGTCCAGCACACCTGCTCAAGGCAGGGGCAACTCCCATGATAATCATGTTGCTTAGGGATCTGTCCTCCTGAATTCTGAATCTCCCTAAGGATGGAGTTCCCACAGCCTGTGGTGGAGGCAGCGTCCCAGCACCCTCACAGTGACAGCTTTCTTCTGGATACCCCGCTGAGATTACCCTTGCTTGGCTCTCCCCAGCCTTGCATACTGGCAGGTCTCCTCCCTCCAGAGTGGCATGTGCCACTGGAAGTGGTCGCCCACAGTGCCAGGGTTTGCTCTGGAAATACGGGATTCACCATGTACTTTGCTGTCCTCATGGGGAGTGCTGAGTCCTGATGCTCATCTCTCTGTGACTCATCTCTGGTTAATGTCAGTTACAATTCTGTATTTCCAAATCCCTAGCTAACCAGGCTGGGCACACAGGACCAGTAGTAATTGCATTGTGGGTATAGCAGTGCCAGTAGTCTTGTGTGAGAGCAGCTATATTTCCTGCAGTGCTGAGAAGAGGAAGGAATGCTGAAAGGAGAAGAGAACAACAGAAATAATTAAACCCTCCAGCTCCTTCTTCCCACCTTTGCTTTGCTTCCCATAAACAAGTGGGAATCCACTGCAAAAACTGTCATTCTGCTAGGTTTGCTGAACACGGAAAGAAATAAGATGGATCTGATGTAGGGGAGTACCTGGCATGTTCCCTGCCCATGCTAAGCCCTGCTCTCATCCTCATCCAACACTACCAATCAAAGAGTGGTTTGGACAAGTCCAGAAAGATGTTTTTGTCCCCCTCAAAAATCCCCTGGCACTTCCCTGCATTATGCATATAATGTGTTTTAAAGGAGACTGCCAAGACTCCCCCCAAGATTGTGTGTACTTGAAACAGTGCAGTGAGCTCAGGTTTTCATTGTTCTTCTGTGGGAATTTCACAGTCAGTGTCCTGGGACAGGCAGATACTTTTTCCATGTTCCTTTTGATGAAGTGATTTGTTTCTTATGCAAAAGGGAAAAGTGGCAACAAGCACAGACATTAAATCAGCCGTGAGGGGTTTGTGTCCCTTTGCGTAAAATGCCAACAGCACTGAGACATTTTCTATACTACTTTTTAAAGGAGGCCCATTTGAACACTGCACGTCATGAGGCTGAAAAGTTACTCCTTTATTCATCTGTACTTCTGCTATTTCGCTGTAGATATAGTTTTGTAATACCTTTCTTCAGAAAGGAGGAAGAGAGGCCCAGAGGGGGTCACTAGGATGGTTGGAGAGATGGAGCACCTCTCCTTTAGGAAAGGCTCAGAGAATTGGGATTGTTCAGCCTGAGGAAAAGAAGCTTCAGGATGACTGACTGTGGCCTGACAGTGCCTGAAGAAGGTACAAGAAAGATGGAGAAGAGACTGTTTACAAGAGTCTGGAGCAACAGAATAAGGGAGGATGGCTTCACACTGACAGAGAGAAGGGTTAGATGGGATATTGGGAGGAAATCCTACGAGTGTGGTGAGGCCCTGGCACAGGTTGGCCAGAGCAGCCACATCCCTGGAAACGTTTAAGGCTGGGCTGGATGGAGCTCTGAGCAACCTAGCCTTGTGGAAGGTGTCTTGGCCCACTGCTGAGGGGTAGAACTGGATTATATTTAGAGTCTTGTCCAACCCAAATCAGTCTGTGATTCTGTGGTACAGTTTGGGGTCCAGGCCTTTGTCCTTGTGATCATTTTGTTCAGCGGTCATGTGCAAACCAGGGTAGGTTGTGGTGGTTGAAGCTGAAGGTGGGTGTAGGTATTTCCAAGAGCAGCTCCTAGAAGTGTTAAACCATTTGAATCACCCACGAGAAAGGTGATGTTTCTGTAGCTGCATTGCATTTCATACAGAAGAACAAGCAGTCAGTGGGGTTCCTGGAGAACCAGAAGAGCAGCTGACTGGTTGCAGTTGCTGTAATGGGCCCTGTGATGGGTGTTTTCCACAGAGGGAGCTGGGCCTATTGTCGGAGGTGGTTACACAGGTTTGTGTTCCAGTCCCCTGAAGTTAAACCAGCAGTTCACACAGCCATTACCAATGCAGGGAGAGCTGAGCACTTGCTCCTCTAAATCTGCTTAAATATGTCATCTTCATCTTCTGAGTTGAAACAAAAACTATAAATCAAAGTCTGAGTTCTTCCACCAGTTTAATCTGTTAAACCCAGATGACTTTTACGCTTATTTGCTGTGGGAGGCTTTACTTTTTGTAGACGAACATAGTCATTCCTGTGTGTGAATCTGTGTCTGGCTTGTGGAAGGTTTATTTTTGTGTTGCTGACACCAAAATGCCATAAACGCTGTGTAAAAATAAAGACAATGAAGGGACCTGCCCTTCCCACACCCCGTAATGCTTGGCTGGCTCCCGGACATTGTTCTGTGCATCGTGTCATTGTGTGAGGGAGATTTAGTGCCGTCAAAGAGAGAAAGCAGCAGAATTGTTTGTTCCACATGCTGCATTATGTAGCTTTCCCTTTTTTCTTTTCTGGAGCATTTTCAGCGGTGAAAGTGGTCACATGCTGTAGATTTATTAGGGAAGGGTGGATATTTAATAGGATTTAGCAGCTGGCTGGTGCTTCCTAGTAAAAGCAAAAGGATTGCTGAACACACTCCTGATTTCTCCACAATTGTCTCCATGTAGCAAAGTTGGGAAAGCAGCAAAGATTTTGCTCCTAATGAAATCATCAGCTAAACATAGCACGAACAAAATGCCCTCGTTGCTTTATCCTCTTTAACATTTGCATTCAAGTTCTCGTTTAAGTCATGCTGGAGCAGGTAAAAGCCTTGGTGTGATCTCACCAGTTTGGATCGGAAGTCACTCCACAGATTACTTCATGCCATAAAATAACCATTAACAAATGCATCCTGTTTGCATGAGAATGATCAGCTGCTCCACTCCCATTCCTCCGTGGTAAACTGTCAGCAAGATTAAAGTAAAGGAGATGCATTTTTCTAAGCACTGGACCCATGTGTGTGTCATGTTCTCTGTATGTTGTGGGTACATTTGATTTCCTGCAGGTTTTGTTCTAGTTTTTTCCTTGTTCCTGCATATGTGTACTATGGACTTGTGTTTTCTACATTAAGCTCTGTTTCTTCCATTTTTATCAATCAAAATTTTCAGTCCTAATCTGTCATCTGCAGCTGGAGAAAAGCAGCATCATTTGCTGCTGTAGGACACCTGAATATAAAGAGAAACTTGAATGTTAAGAGAAAATTTCATTTTCTCTACTGATAGCTAATAGTGATGTTTCCTCCTTCCTTCATTTGCTTCCCTGTAGATCAATTCCAATGTATTTTCATTTAGACTCTGTGCCTTGCTGTGCTTGTTTATGCATTGTTCTCTGGGCTTCCTGATGCTCAAGGACTAATGCAGCATGTGCAGGACCATGTGGAAAGGCCATCATTTCAGGAGGGTTTACTCAAGCCAGATGTTTCTCTCTTCAGCTGATCCTCAGTGGATACACTGAGGTGCATTTTACCTCTGGGCTATATTTATTGATGCATCTGTTCAGTGCTTTGCATACCTACACACCCCACAAGCTCCAGTCCCACAGAAGGTCTCACCCCAGGATGGGGTCCTGCTGGGCTGTGAGGAGCACACAAACCCAGGCTGAGCCTCCTTCCCCAGCCTGAGGCACAGCCCAGGGCTGCTGGCAGTCCCCAGCCTTCTCTGAGCACACAGCCCTCGATTTGGACAGGGAATCTAAGGAGCAGGAGCCACCAGCGCTGTTTGTCAAGGTGCTGCTGGAGTGGTGACCAAAGGAGCTGTGTCAGACCCACTGAGGGCTCTGTGTGCCTCAGGGCCAGGTTGTTCCATTCAAGCCTGCCTGGAATACTAGAGGCTGGACCCATGTTAGAGTTATTTCATGTTCTCTATCGCTCTTTGCTCTTCGCTTACTCCAACAAACAGTGAAGGTTATTGCAGCATATTGTTCATGTTGTTTACTGATAAAATCTTATTTGATCACCACATTCTGGTCCCAGTAGCTAATCTGCCCTTCCCTTGTGCATCTGTCTCAACTGAAAAACCTCTAAACACAGCTGGAATTTGTGAAGCTGTGAATATTACTGGCTATTTCACTCCACATCCTTGCATCTGTGAGAAAGCATAGGGTGATTTCCTGCACCTTGAACACCAACAGCAACGGGAATGTTGTCCTGTGAAAGGAAGCTCTGTTTTCTCTGTGCTCTGTTAAATGAGGATATTATCTGGGAAAATCTGGGAAGCTGTAGGTAGCAGATATCAGCAGAAGTGGTGTGTTTAGAGCGGCGCTCAGCTGATCTCTGAGTCAGTGGATGTGGCAGTGCTTCATGTAGGGCACAAACTGGATGCTATAGTGAAAAAAGTAATCATTTTAAGCCAGAGAAATTCCAGCATGGATGTATAAGATGGAAACCTGCAGGAGATGGAGCTTTTGAGTTAGAGATTAAAAGTCATCTGTAATTTGTCTTTCTTAAGGTATTGCAGGGATTTATGAACAGTGCCAGTGCCAAGACCCTTGGGCTGGGCTCAGCAGGGAGGCTATTGGTGCCACTGATAGCTGGACTGTGCTGAGGAGCTGAGAACCCAGCAGCAGTACCAGACAGCTCCTTTCAGCTCTCCTCTTTGTGCTCCAGTTTCACTGTTTGGACTCCTTTGAGACCACCCCCTTTGCTGTGTGGAGGCTTTTGCCCCCATCCAGGGTCTGGTGAGAGCTGTCACACACCTGAAGTAATTTTACCTGTGCAGGGCTTGCCCAAACGGATTTGCCATTGAAAGGGATCCATTTGAAAGGGATTCAAGGTCAGTTTGTTGGAAATGTGGTTTGGCCAGTATGGAAATGATCAGGGTGTCTGGAAGCTGTTTTTAGCAGGCAGGTGGCCGTACAGGTAACCTTTGCCATGGCTGCGGTCAGTGCTGCTGCACACAAAGGCCCTGGGGCCTGTAACGCTGCTGGCGTGCGGGAGTACACACGGGTCACAGGGCCCACGTTGGTCTCAGCCAGCTCCTGTAGCCCTGCCTTTCCTAGGCAGTTATTAAAACAAATTCACCATTATTCTGGCACAGCCCTGTTGAGTTCATCCAGCAGAGCTGAGCGTGTGACAAGGGGGGTGGTGTATGTGAGCCCCCTCCCACTGTCCTCCACTGAGGACTTGGTAACTGAGCTCTGGGGTTTCAGAAAACAGACTGCATTTTTGTCAGATTTTCTTCTCAGCAAATTAGTGGAGGAAGAATGGTCTCCCCTCAGACGAAGAAGGGATTAGATGCCTGTTTGTGATCCTGTCCAACTCAGTTTATGCTTTCAGTGTATCAGCTCCAGTTTATTTACTAAACTCCTAAACAAAGTCAGTTCCTGATGCATCACAATCACAGTGCTGGAGTTTGCAAGCCCCTGTCTGGTGGTAGCATTGTCATGGAGCCTTCCGCATAAAGGAAATTTCCTTCCCAGTGTTGCTTCAAGATAAGTTGGATTCTCTATTATCGATACTGCTCTGAGAGTGGCTTCCGTTTTCCTGCTGTGCATGTTTTGCATGTTGCTCATTTCTCTTTACCCTTGGGAAACAAGTGTTTTCACAAGCTGCAGGACATTTGGAGCTCCACCTATATCCTCTTGTTTTAATTAATCTTCAAAATCCATAACTGTGTTTTTGAAAATATGAAGGACATTTGTCAAAACCATCACACAAGGTTAGTAAAGAGCACTCAGTGCCCATGGCTCATGTTAAATCCCTGGAGTCACCACTCATGGATGCACCCGGCCCTTACTGTGGAGGTTTTGGCACGTTAAGAGAGTCACAATTGTGTTGTTTGCTTAACCAAATTGTTAGGACTCTAATCATCACATTTCTATACCTATCTTTCTTTATCTGAAACATACAACCAAAATTCCTTGGTTTTAATTCTGTGTGTGTTTTAACCTGAAACCCCAGAGCAGAAAAATAGTTTATCAGTGTAGAAAGGGTTGATAAAAGCATTGCAAAAAACCTGCTGTCATTGTGAAACACTATGTAGAAATAATCAGGAGAGATTTTAACATGACCAGCCCCAATCACACCACTTTCCAAATGGGCTTGGTTTGCTTTCCCACGTTGTGGGAGTGCAAGAGGAGTGCAGTGATGCGGAGTAAGAAGGGCTGTGCCTTCTCCCTTCAGGGGCTTCTCTGGCTGAGAGGGTCAGTGGGGAATTAGAGCTGTGCTTCGCCTGTGCCAACTGCGGGATAAAGCTTGGCCTTCCTGGGTGACTGCCCCATTAGGAGCCTGAAAGAGCTGCTGTGTCCCTCTAATGGCATTTTTCTGACATAAGTTGCTAGTTGTCCCCAAAAGTTGGCAGTGACACGTGGGGCCTGGGCCTTGTGTGGTGCCACAGGGTTTTCCCATGGGGCTGCACTCAGACAATCAGGAATCTCCTTGCTTTGGGCCCTGCTTGCTGTAAATCAGAGGAGAGATGGAAAGAAAGTGAAAAGCCACTGAAGTTGCTGGAGCTCATGTGAAAAGCTGACTGTAGGCTCAGCACCAGGAGTTAGCACTGGAACCAGCACAGCTGTTGTCCCAAGTAGAGACTTTCACACTATTTTTGAGCGGTGAGGCCAGCAGGGAGGAGGCTGGTAACACAGAGGATGGGTGGGGTTCAGGTGAAAGGAGCTCAGGCAAGAGCAAGCTGGGGTGGGGGTGGAGGTGAGGAGCCAGAGAAACCAACCGGGCCCTGCAGCCTCTCGCTGTAAACAGGAAATCGAGGCCGCCGAGAGCAAGGCTGAGGAAATGGGAAAGCAGAAGGGGAGAGGCAGCAACTGGCTTTGAACTCTAGAGTAAAGAAAACACTCCTAAGGGCCCTACCATCAGCTCCCCCAGCACAGAGGGCCTCCAGCTAGCCCGAACTCCCATCCTCTCCCTCCCAGATAGTTCACCGTGCTTAAGGATGCTGAGGCAACACTCAAGACAAGAAGTCAGTCCAACTTTCTCAGGGTTTTTCCCTCAAGTCCCCACTGCCTGAAAAATGTACTTTGTCCTCCTTTGGGACCACTGAAAGTGCTGGGGTGGGAAAACCTTTTGAGAAAGCGGCCTCATAGCCACATGGATGCTGTCCCCAGGAGGGACCTGTCTTCCCTGTCCTGGAAGGGCTGCTTGCTTTGTTGGCTTCCTTAACTTGCTTTCAACAGCAGAAGATCCCAAGCTGGTGTCAGTTAATACCATGGCTTCAAAGGTTTCACAACATGACTTGATGTGTCTCTGCATTTCCCACATCATGTCTTTCATCTCTTCCAAATTACACCCTGACTCTTCATCTCCTTTTACTAAACCCACATGGACATTTTTTCCTACTCTTTACTTTCACTGTGACCCCAGATTAAGAGGATTGTTGATAACCATGATTTTTGACCAAATATTTTTTAATGGTTGGTTTTAAGAAAGTATTTGATAGTTCTTTTTGTTTTACATAATATTTTGTATATCCAACTCTATTTTCAAGGTCCTGTACATTGGCATTTCTCTTTGGAATGAATGTAAGCACAGGGATCACTGAATGTTGTGCTTCTGCGTAGAGACTACACTGATTAAATAAACAAACTTGCTGAGCTGTTTTGGGGCTTCTTCAAGCTGGTGAAAGGAGACATAATTTCTGTTGGAATTTTCTTTAAAAAGCACCAACTGTTCAAGGTTTCTCTTCTGTGACTCATTTCAAAAAAATACTTCAGGTAAAGGCATGGATTACTAGACAAACAGATATGCAGAGATCGCATTCTCAGGCACTTGCTATAAATAGTTAATAAAAAATATATTTAAAGCTAATAGACTAGTAGCTGCAGTTCCTGCTGATTTCCTGTTCTCTTCCTCTGTCACAGGGATCCTCTTCTCCATACGGAGTGAGGGCAAACACAAAAATACAAATTGTCAGTTTACCCAAAGCAGATTGTTTTGTCACTAACTCCAGCTTTGACATTTTTCCAAGCCACATTTGTAATCTCACACCTTACAGATAGGTAAGAGCTGTCAAAAATGAGGCAGTTTCAGGGCAGTAGATTTGCTTATGTCCAACCACATGGGTAGGAAGGACATGTTCAGAAATAAGTGGGAGGAACTGAAATCTTAGGGTGGGGTTTGTGCAGTTGTGCAAACCACCACTCAGTGCAGGTCTGCTCTCCCTCCCACTCACCACCATTCCGTTATCTGATTTCTCTTCTTATTGTCTTTTCTTATTTTACTTGGTCCCCAGCTTTCTGTCCTCTTCACTGTCAGTATCTTCGTCATCCCATATCACCATGATCAGATTTTTGCTGCTGTCCCCAAGGTCCTCGAGGCAGTGACTGGTTATGAACGTGCTGGGACCATGCCCCCACCATGCTGCACTGCCAGGAAGGGAGCACATTCTTCCTTTGAGAGGACAGCATCTACCAAACCTCTGGGTAGTCAGATCTGGAATGTTCTCTGTATTTCAAGCAACATTCTTGGAGCTTTCAGAGCTGGGGGCGCTGTAGTTTAGGATTACTCTGTCTTCGTGTCCTGTTCCTGCATATACCAACAATTTTATAGAGATTGATGAGAGGCTTGGAATCTTGTCTGCCTGGCAAAGTAGAGAACTTCCATTCATCTGTCTAACTGTGGCTTTCAGAGTCCGAGTCAGAGCACCTGTGTTTTGACAAATTTGGTCTGTAGTATTTCCCAGCTCAGCGAAATGACTTTTGGCTAACAAGGAAGGGCTTCATCCAAAGGCCTTGGCAAAAGAATATAACCACAGAGATGCATAATGTTTTCTGTCTGAGAACTGTGGGCTTGGCAGATAGCTGGGTAGGAGTTTGTGAATTAATATGGACTGCAGTGAGCCTGTGCAGTAAGAGTGCTCTTACAGCCAATGTTTTCCTCTATAAACAATTATGAAAGACTATGGGAAGGGAAGGTGGAAAGAATCTATTTTTCTATGGCTTGATATAAATGCTTGTCTACCTCAGGCATGCAGTTATGGAAAAATTCATGTTGACATTGTGTAAATACAGTTATAAATGTTGAATCTGCAAATAAATATTGTCATGAGAAGGGAAAAAAGTCAGTGGGAAGCTTTGGTCTCTGCTCTCTATCATACTTGTCTTAATCCAAAATGACTTGTGGTATTTTGGGCATCTGTTGTGGATTTGTGTGTGTGTTCCAGAGCAGGTGAACTCAGCAGGTGAAGAATGATGGGTTTTCAATGAAAAGTCCTCATTTCTTCAATGATTCTCCCCAAAAGACAAACTATACCTTTGATTTAATCTTCAATGTTTGAGCATCCCACTTTTACATAGAAACATGAACTGTGATTTATTTTGAGTAACCTTATGTTGTTTTCCCCACAGATGAACGTGAGGCAGTTCAGAAGAAGACCTTCACAAAGTGGGTGAATTCCCACTTGGCTCGTGTGTCCTGCCGAATTACAGACCTGTACACTGACCTTCGAGATGGGAGGATGCTCATCAAACTCCTGGAAGTGCTTTCAGGAGAGAGACTTGTAAGCACTTATTGTGGAAGGGCTAGGTTGGGTTTTAGTGGGGTTTTGTGAATCCTTAGCTCGACTGGAATATAGGAAATTTGAGTCCTGAGGGTTCAGCACTGAAAATGTCTTTTTCTATATTAAAGGGAAAAAAAAAAAAAAAGAGGTCTTTTGCTTCAGCTGGATCCAGACACCATTAAAATGCTTTCCCTACTGGCTTCAGTGGGAATCAAAGGAAGTCTTCTTCAAAGGTTCCTTGCTAGTAACATGCTGAGTGCTACCAGCAGCATGTTCCCTGCTCCCAGATCTGACAGGCACAGAGTACAAAATGTTCCTGAGCCCCTTAGATCCCTCAGTGGTGGTGAGTTAGGTATGCTGGGGGACGTTCCTGGGCCCTGTGGGCAGTGGCCCATTTCTCTGCTAACAAACACTGCACTGATGCAGGTGTGCAGGCCTGGCACATCCCTGCTTGCTTCCCAGAGTGGGCCAGAGTTGTGCAGGACAACAGTTGGATAGGGCCACTCCACCCTGGGAGCAGCTGGAGATGTGGTGTCCATTACACTGCACTGCTGAGGAATGTCCCTGAGCATACTTGATTTTACTTGGATAGATAAGGTTTGGGCTTTATTTGGTTACAGAAATATCTAAAATCAAATTAAATAAATGGGTCAAATTCTTTCTTTGGGTGTGCCAAGGCACCCCCTTGGTACCAGCACAAGGAGTGGTGAGTAAGAAAGTCCTTGTAGTGGAAAATGCTGCTGCACAAGAGGAAAACTGGGTGCCAGGAAATGGCTGGGTATCAGCTTCTCCTTCAGTTCCTTAAATGATGTCAATACTCTTAACTGCCTAATTTAGAGCAATCTTTTCAAAGAAATACGAGTCTTTAGCTAAGACCCAAGCCTGCAGAGGGCTGGGTAATCACTTGTCATCAAGCTCTCCTATTAGCAGAGCTCCAGTGGCTTAAGACTCTGGTTAATGAGTGGAACATATGGCCCAGTGTAGTGTGTGGGGAGGCAGGAGAGGAGCTGTCTGAGTGCATCTGGGAGGGTGAGGGAATTGTGATGTGCACAAAAGTGCCTATGTGGATGGGGTAACAAATCCTTCATCAGCTGCAGTTTGCTCAGAGCCCCTCTCTGTCTCTTCCGGTCTGCTCACCTCAGCAACATGTTGGGTTTGATGTGCTCACTGCAGGTGGCAGATATTCCTCACACAGGGATAGTTGAGACCAATATGCCTCATTATTTGAGGGCTGAGACACCAACTGTGTCACCTCTGGTTAAGTCTTTCTGTCTGCCTGCCAAGATTTGACTTTCAGCAGCAAATAGGAAGCTCAGAGCAGTCTCATGACTGTGGCTGTGCCATTCATTTACATTTTTCACTCCAGGTCTTGGAAAATGCAAACAGGGCTGAGGCAGCTGTGGGTTGGGGAGAGGGCAGAAGCCTCTGTGGAGCTGCACTTGCATCATTATGTCTGGCATTGGCAGTTGCCTGCACTACCACACATTCTTTTTGTAGCTTCCTTATCTGAGGCTGGAGGACAGCAGGCTCTGTTTGAACAGTGCATTCCACCACACCTTCCTCTGCAAACAAGAGTAAATGCAATCCACTGAACCTTGAGACAATTACAGACACCAAAAGTATTCCAGGAGGATCTTACACACACCAAAAATATTCCAGGAGGATTGCCACACAGCATCCACTTGCTGATGTTCTTCAGTCTTTTGGAATTTATTTTAGTCAATATTAGGTAGGTTCTGACATCTCCATGGTGCCCCAGGGAAATATGAAGGCAGATTTTACACAGAAAGCTTAAAATCAAGACAAGAAACATCGAATGGTAAGAAAGCAGAAGCTAGCATAGATGAGTATTCCATAAACATGGTGTGTTTACTGATGCAGTGGAACAAACAAGAATTGTTTCCTCTCTTTTGAAACTGGGATTCAGATCCTGGAGCTGGAACTTGTGGAGCAGAATCCAGGATTTTGAATGCCAATCAGGGAAGCAGGGCTGCTCTTTCCTCTCTTACTTCAATTGCACAAGCCCCTGCATTTTCCAAAACCTGTTGTGATTTTTGTTGATGAAAACCCACAGTCCTTGGAGGTGTGTTGGAGAAACTCAGAATGAGAGCATCCAATAACAGCAACACATACATCTTCCAGACCTTGCTCAGTTTGATTCCTAATCCTTGTGTTTAGTCCAGACCTTACAGCATAATATCCTCTGCACAGCAGTGTTTGGAAGGAAACTTACAGCATGCAATGCTCTCACTGAGCACAGTGGGAAAGAATCTAGCCAGCATGAAAGGACAGTTGTAATTTAGTTTGGACACACTGTTAACCAGCTTCTCCCAAACAGAAAAATAAATCTGGGAATTGTTTTCAGCCTAAGATCAAGCATTTAGCTCAGTTTCTCCCATAACTAAATTAAGGATTAATAAATGCCTTACAGTTCCTGGATGCTCAAAGGTCAAACCACTTAAGCACGTTCTCTGTAGTGAATTCTGTCACATTTTCACTTGGAAAAGAGGAAGGGTTTTGATGTAGAACATATTTTCCTGTAATGTGCATGTGAAGACTCTGGGTTTGGTGCTTGCTTTCCCTTCATTCAGTGTCTGGATCTGTGTTTTCCCAATAACTCTGCAAGATATGTCTCACTGTGCCTCATCCCGAGGCTATGCAGGGGAGTGTGGCAAGCCCAGCCAAACCTTGCACAAATGAGACTCAGACGCCTCTTCCACTTCATAAAATATCTCTGGAGTATGGTTTTGGCTCTGTAACCATGGTGCTGGAGCTTCTGAGAGCACAAAATGAGCTTTTTGAATCCTTTTCTGCTCAGTACTTTGGGGCAATAGAGGTGGTGCAGGTACTGCTTTGGGCAGTGGGAAGGGCTGTGTTAAGGCAGAGGGGACAGTTTGGGGTCTGCCACTGCTGCTGAGAAATGGCCACAGTCACAGTCCTTCCTGAGCCTTGGGAATATCCTTGTGCGGGTGAGCAGGCCTGGGAAGCTGCTTCGGGGCTCCAGGTGTGGCCATGGGCTGAGAAGAGCCGTGGGCCGGAGCTGGGGTTGCAGCCGAGCCTCCGCCTGCCCTCCTGCCCCGGAACTGCCTCCTACCTGTGTTTTGCAAGGTTCACTCAAACCTTAGGTCCAGCTTTCTACACTCCTGATGATTGATGGTGCCAGCTAAAGGCTGGATCCCAGATTGTCCCTGCTGGGTGAGGAATTTCTGGTGGGCCTCAGCCAACCATGCAGCTCCCTCCTCCCTCTGCTCCGGCTGTGACTCTGCAGTGGCAGCAGATGGATGGGATGTGAACAGGCTGTACATGCAATTTGGGATTTTTTGGAGAGACTTTTATACCCCAGAGCAGTGGGGGGGCTCCTGGAAATTCTTCCCCTTGCTGGGAGCTATGGGTTGATCCAGCATCATTCCTCAGCCTCAGGAGGAGAGCAGACCCAGGCTGATTGAGGCTGAAGCCTCTGGCCTCAGGGTTTATGTGTCCCAAAGGGCAGCTTCCTGCACAGCTTCCCTCTGCACCATCCCCTGTGGTACAGGCTGTACCCTGTGTTTCCAGGGACTGTACCATGGCACTGGCTGAAACTCTTCCCTTTGGATGCAGACTGGGGCAAGGATATTGCCTGAGCTGTTTCCATGGCCAGTTAATTACATTCATTGCAGAAAACAAGGAAATTGTGGCAATTAGTCATTTGGCTGAGTACCTTTGGTGACATCCTAGTGAGCACTGAACAGACTTTTCAACTGTAATCCTTATCTGCACAACAAAGTTCCTTTAATTTTATTCAGTTTCACAGCAGAATTCTGCATGCTGATAACACATTCATTGTGGTTTTGCAGTTGCACTGGGCCTTCATATAATTGTGTTATGTTGGTGTAGCTGATTTTTTAATTAGTATTTTTTTCTTAGGAAGAAAAATTTATAATCAATCTCTGTTATTTTCCTACTCTTTATCCAATTTACTGACCAAAGAAAAGCAATGCCCCTTCCTTCTGGAGGAGGTTTACTGACTAGCTCACAGTTCAAATCTGAGCTTGTGAGTGAATATCCTACAGAGGAAGCATGAGGGAAGTAAGCAGGAAAAATCCTTTGAAAGGCAAATGAAACTGGGGCCATATGTCCAGCTCAGGTCCAGGATATTGGTTTTTTCACCATGGGTTTGGCACCTGCTTCCATTATCCTGGTGAAAATGGGCTGGAAGATGCAAGGGGTAGTTTTGTCCCTGGAATTTGAGGAACAAATGCAGTGTGGCTGCCTGGGAATGGTGATGCACCGGCCAGGACTGAAGAGTTCACAAGCTCTGATTTTTTCCCCCTCCCATCTACAGTAATAAATGTTTTTATTCTTCCTTTTACCTTCTAGCCTAAACCAACTAAAGGAAGGATGCGCATCCATTGCCTGGAGAATGTGGACAAAGCCCTCCAGTTCCTGAAAGAGCAACGAGTGCACCTAGAAAACATGGGATCTCATGATATTGTGGATGGGAATCACAGACTGACACTTGGTCTTATTTGGACTATTATCCTGAGATTCCAGGTAGAGTTGTATACACACAGAGATACATGGATGAGCTTTCCACACCTGTTTGTCACATGTCACACTGTGCATTTTAGGAGCAGAGTGCTCCCAGGTGCTCCCAGCTGCTGGGAGGGAGAAGTGCTTGGGAACTGTCAGGATAAATAAGTCTCTGTGGTGCTGCTGACCTGTGGTGGGATTATCCTGTGGGGAAATTCATATGGCTTTATTTCTAAATCACTAATAAATCTGAAGTTCCAGTCTCTACAGTAAATCCAGGAGGAAGTGCTGCCCTGACCTGCCCTCCACCTCCATGCTGGTTATCCATAACCTGGCTGGCTTGGTGCTGACATGGATTAAGGTGCCCACAGGAATTATTTTAGTGTCCCAGCTAAGGCTTGAGATGTCTTGTTTTACAGCAAGTTACATATTGGTCTTTGCCCTCAGTTAAAAAAGGCTGGGAAGTCCTTTTGCAGGAAGAATAGTGCATTCATATAATAAGTATATAATTCATAACAAATAGCATAGTAATAAACATTTAATAGCATTGATTTTGGTGTTTCCCAGCATTCCTTTCATCTTTTCCAAAAAGGCATTGTGTTTTCTCAGAGAAATATTGAAATTTTCTATGTTACTTTTAGATCCAAGATATCAGCGTTGAAACTGAGGACAACAAGGAGAAGAAATCTGCTAAAGATGCTTTGCTTTTGTGGTGCCAGATGAAAACAGCTGGGTGAGTGTGGATTAAGTGATTGTCTCTAAAATTCTTACAGCATTTTCAGTTTTTGTTGAAGTAATTTTAAATGGGAAACGTATCTCTTTTTAAGTGGATTCAGAGAGAGAGAGAGTTCAAGACAAGCGAGTTGATGCTTACTTGAAGTCAGAAAAGTCTGAATTTATGATGTTAATGCTGGGTGGTAAACAGACCAATCTGATAATCCATGAATATATAAGTAATATGCTGACTCTTTTTCACCCTATTCTGAAGAAATAATGACCTAATGTCTCCTTGCTCTGGCTTTTGGTGCCAGAGTGTGTAGAGCTGCACTGGGGGTGCTGTATTGATTGCACTCTCCTTGTTTTTGTTCTGCAGGTACCCCAACGTCAATATCCACAACTTTACAACAAGCTGGAGGGATGGGATGGCGTTCAATGCACTGATCCATAAGCACAGGTAGGTGTGGCTCAATGTCTGCCCTAGTTTTGCAGCTACTTTGCAGCTTGATTTTAAAAATATGTGAAGAGCAGAAAGTTGAGGAGTTGCTGAGAGTTTTACAGCAACTTGCCTTGTTTTGAGCTTTAGAACTCTCGTGGTCATTGTGAGCTCAGATGGGCAGCAGCTTCTCACACCACAAGTCAAAACAGGCTGTGTTTGGTTTCAAAGGAATAAATTACACCTGTGATTATTTGGGTTTGGTTAGGTTCTTGTACATCAGTGAGTAAGCCATGCCTAGGTCTGGAATTTGGGGGCAGAAGTGGGGAATTACACCCAGAGCAGCCTGGAGGGAAAGGAAATCCCTGCCCGAGGATGGCCAGATGTGGTGCCAGACTGCCATGGCTGGGGATGCTGCTCATGGCAAGCTCAGGCAGAGTTATCTGGATGAACTGCACGCTTCCATGGGCATGAGGAGAGACTCATGACCACAACTTTGTTCTTCTCTTCTCCAGGGTCACCTTCCCTGCTGTTAAGCTCTCCCCTGTCCTCTCCCATGGCCAGGTCCTGCTGTGCCATGTGCTGGGCATTGCTTCATTCCTTTAACACTGCTGGGAAATGCACAGGGCATGTCAAATCTTGGCTAGGTTTTCTAAGGGTTGGAGATTTTAGTTCATTTGAGGGTGGCTGCACTGTGCTTTGGGAAATCTAAAGAGTTTTCTATCCTGTCTAGGCCTGATCTGATTGATTTTGACAAGCTGAAGAAATCAAATGCACACTACAATCTGCAGAATGCTTTTAACCTTGCAGAGCAGCACCTTGGTCTTACCAAACTCCTGGACCCCGAGGGTAAGAGTTCCAGCAGTTTCAGCACTTAAGGGCTCTTTCCTCCCACCCCTCCATGTCAGAGCACATCTCTGTGACAGCATTTTGTGTCCAAGAGCAGCTGGATGCTGCTGACTCACCTGGTGATACAGGCAGAGAGGGAAGGAGAGAACATGAGATGTCTCCAGCAGCAACCTGAGCAGCAATAGCACAAGAGCCCTTAATCCTATGTTTATTTACTGCCATCTGACAAGTTTGTTGGCCTGGCTGTGTGTCCATAAAGTCATTCCAGTCACAGGCTTCCTTCTGAGAAGGAAGAGAGGCAGAAAGGGAGAGAAGCTTCAGCCTGTGCTTCAGTGGGAGTGTGTGTGCTCCCAGTGCTGGGGCAAGAGCCTTTTGTGTCACAGGGCAGGAATGATGTGTTTGGGCAAGTTTCTTCTTGCTTGTTTTCCAGTTCCTCAGAATTGCTGCAGGAAAGGAAATATTTTGTTTCCCACTTATATCTCTCAGAGTCACCTAGGTGACATAGGTTTGAATTCCTTTCTCCAAATGCTGACACAGCACTGAAGTTGTCAATTAGCAGTAGTTCTGTCAACTCACACAGACACCAAAGGAGTTATTTGGCTGTGCACAAGCTGTGGCAAAGTCTGGAAACTGACTGTAAAGTCCAAAGGCCCCAAGCTTTAGCCCCAGTCCACACTATTTCCAGAACCAGTGCAAAGCTGCTCAATTTACTTTTTATTAGGACACCAACCTTAGGGGCTGAACTGCCAATGAACCCATCTCTGACTCCCAAATGCATCCTTGGTGCACTCTGAGCTCTGTTAGTGTAACCCCTGCAGACCCCTGCAGCCTCAGCATGCTGAGATAATTCTTGTTTGGTTTGCAGATATCAGTGTTGATCATCCTGATGAGAAGTCAATCATCACCTATGTCGTGACATATTACCACTACTTCTCCAAGATGAAAGCTTTGGCTGTTGAAGGAAAACGTATTGGAAAGGTCTGCCTGTTTAAATTATATTTGTTACAAAGCAGGTGAAATATTTCTGATGTTCTTTTTCCTCTTGGGTATTAATTTTTTAAGAGTCCACTCTGGTAAATTTTAAATTTTTGCTTTTGAATATGTTTTGAATGTTAGATATTCCCATGTGACTATGAGGAGTAGTTGATTTCCAGCTGCCTCACATTAGAAAACACTTGGCTGGTGTTTTATTTTTGCTTGTTAATTTGGTATCATTGCTACTTTTCCTTTCTCATTAACTTCTCCTCACCCTCTGGGCCCTCTGTACCCTCTGGAAAAGTCCCTCATTTAAAACATGTGCAGTCATTCTCTGTCCTTTGGCAACATTGTCCCCATCCTTATAGCTGACAGACTGAACATGAATCCTTGTGTGAGCCTCAGCTCTGCCCCCCTATTGCTGTGGGATCTTGGGAATTTAGTGCTGAAAAATGCCAAACTCTCATTCTTCAGTGATCCCAGCAGTGAGTACTCTGATTCACAACTCAAGTCTCCCAGCAGTTTCTTTTATGTGGCTTGTTGGATTTAAATGACTGAAGAGCACTGCCCTTGTGACTCATATGTGTTACGCTGTTGTTGCAGGTGCTTGACAATGCCATCGAAACAGAGAAAATGATAGAAAAATATGAGTCCTTGGCTTCTGACCTGCTGGAGTGGATTGAGCAAACCATTATCATCCTCAACAATCGCAAATTTGCCAACTCCCTGGTTGGGGTGCAGCAGCAGCTGCAGGCATTCAACACTTACCGCACAGTGGAGAAACCACCCAAGTGAGTTTAATCTCAGCTTAACACAACAGTCAGTGGTCTTGTTGGCTTAGTCACTCATTGATTTTTTTAAAAAACAAACACATCCAAGTAATTTTAATTGCAGCTTAAGAATTTATTTTCCTGAGCAAGCCCAGCTCTCATACTCCTGATTGGTACTTGTTGATGTTACTTGGGACCTGTTTGCTTTATGCTGTTCAGTGTGTGCAGGTAATAACAACAGCAATGAGAAAAGCGTGTCTCCCCCAGGATCTGGGAGTCCTGGAAGCTGTCCCTGCCCTGGGATGCCTGTCTTATCATATGAGTGGTAATAGCATACTGTGGTAATACAGTAATGTCACCACTTGTGCTTTTAATAGCAGTGGATAATACCAAAATGCTGCTATTAAAAGATCCCTACTGCTTATCCAACACGAAGAGGAAGCATGTCTGGCTTTATTAAATAGCTCTGCTTACTCAAACTGATACAAGCAAATCTGGGCAACTTATTTCTGGAAAGCCTCTTTTAGTATTGTGATATCAAATCTGTTTATTATTTTTGTCTAATACGAGTTCTAATGGATAATAATCACAACCTGAAACATCACATGGGATCCAGACTTCTAAAATTGCAGACTATTCCCTCATGCCCATGGAGTTTGTTTATTTCCCAGGCATACAACACAGGGAAAACAGTGGGAAGAATTTATTGACTGCAGAGGGCTTTAAATAAAACTTCAATTTCTTGTGTTGATGGAGTAAACTAGGACAGCGCACGTATTAGAATTTAAAAAAAGGCCTTTTCCTGTCCCCTGAGGGGTTTAAATCCAAACACTCAGACAGTTGACTTCTGTGAAGTTGCTTTTGCTGTCTGCCCCAACTGGCTCCAGGGGAAGTGTGGGCTATTTCTATTGCTCCCAGCTTCCACACAATGATGGAGGTGTTTATGTGAATGCAGTATTCACCATGTCAACATTTTAAACAAGTGCTTTATTATAGTTTATTGTAGTTGACTATATTTAATGTTTTATAGAAGTGCTTCCCTGTGAGGGTGGTGAGGCTCTGGCACAGGTTACCCAGAGAAGCTGTGGCAGCCCCATTCCTAGAAGTGTTGCAGACCGAGTGGGACAGGGCTGGGAGCAACCTGGGATAGTGGAAGGTGTCCATGCCCTGGCAAGGGAAGCAACTGGATGGGCTTTAAGGTCCTTTCCAACCCAAACCATTCTGTCAATCCACGATTCTATGATTATACTTTAGCAGTAATGAAAGCTTGATTGTGACTCAATTCTCTTGCAAAATTTTGTTTAGATTTACAGAAAAAGGAAACCTGGAAGTGCTGCTTTTTACCATCCAAAGCAAAATGAGAGCCAACAATCAGAAAGTGTACATGCCAAGGGAGGGCAAACTCATCTCTGACATTAACAAGGTAAACTGAGCAGCTCCTCTTCTATGACTCAGCATGTTACTGTTTTCTCTCAGAAAACAAGGCAGAAAAACATTTGTGATCTCCAGCCTTGATGTGGGGGCTGTAAGGGATGGGTGAGATGGGGTGACCTTTTCCTGTAGCTCGGACTTACTACCCTGAGCCAGGTCCTGAGTGTCCTCAACATCAGTAGGAGCTTCTGCTCCTGGGGCTGCCAGCTTGCCCCTCGTGGTCCTGGCTGTTGGAGAGATGTAACAGAAGGCAGCAGCAGTAGGTGCTGTGCCCTCCCCTTCACCTCCCAGTGCCCTGCTTGGGCATCATGAATCCCTCTGGGATCCTGCAGCCTGTTCTCTGGTGCTGCAGCTGGCAGGGCAGGGCTGGGCACAGCACAGCTGACAGGCTCTTCCAAGGATAATAAACAGCTTCAGCCTGGCAGCTTCCTCCTTTGTGTTTGATCATGCTTGGCATTCCCAGACCAGCTGTTACGGGTGTCTGTGGCCTCATACAGGGAGCAGCAAATTGCTCGGCTCTCCTGGTTGCAGGAGGAATGCCCAAAATAGTCGTGTTTCAGGCAGTTTCACATCTGTTCAGATTTAGATTTATTTTGTGTTTAATTTAGGGTATTTTTATTGTCTGTAAGAAGATCTGAAAGGTGATTAGCTGGCTTTCAACATGCTTCTAAGACTTTTGAGTTTTGTAATATTATCATCATACATATGAATAACTTCTGGCTTGGGGGAAAAAAGGACTTGTAAGGACTTGTAATAACAAAATTCTGCAGTTATTTTCTTTTCCAAAGTGTAATAAAGAACAACAATTGTATGTTAATTTTGGAGGTGAGAGGCCATGAATCTCTAATTCCCATTTCCTAAAGGAGAAAGATAGAATCTGCTTGTTTGGGAGTAGCAGTCAGGAGATTTTATTTTTTTAAACAAACATTTTCTTACACATTCAAGCCAGGTAGTTTCCTTAGGCTTTGTTGGGAAGAGGAGTAAGAAAGGATGAGAGAAAATGTATCTGAGATAAACAACTTGTTCAGAAAATGACTGACTAAATTGAGAACAAATTTTAAGTCATGTGTTTATATTAGCATACAAGGTGTAGGGCCAGCCAGTGCAAACTGGATTTATGGGCTTATAAATAATTTAACTAGTTTGGTGAAGGTTGCCTTTAGTAACTTCAGCCCTGATTTTATGCAAAGGAGACGGGATTTATCATAATCTTGTAAGAATGTATTGTTTAGAAGCCTTGTGTTTTTCTTCCACATCTTCAGGCCTGGGAAAGACTGGAAAAAGCTGAACATGAAAGAGAACTGGCACTGCGAAATGAGCTCATCAGACAAGAGAAACTGGAACAACTTGCACGGAGATTCGATCGCAAGGCAGCTATGAGAGAAACTTGGCTGAGTGAAAATCAACGTCTCGTTTCTCAGGTGCTGCTCTCAGAAATTGTCTGAGCGACTAAAATGGTTCCCATGAGTAATTACAGGATGCAGTTCTTGCAAGGAGAACATTTTCTTCCCTGTGCCTCATATTTTACTACATCTATGAATGTGCATATTTATTTACTGTATTTAGTTACTCTATATGTGTATGTACTATACATCCTCTCTTTTATACATTTGGGATTCCCTTCCTTGAACCTACCAGCCTGTGGTCAGGAGATCTGATGAGGAAATAACTACCCACAGCCAAGATTTTATATATCTGAATATTTTGGTGAGTTCAGTGAAAATAGCCCAGGAGTTAATTTTATTGTTTAATATTAGAGATTATAATATTAGATTAGCCCCAGCCTAATCTTGATGGCCACGTGATTCTTTCCCCAAAGGCAGTGAATAATATCTCTGATTTTATCAGTAGTCCTTTATTATCAGAGATATCTCCTCTTATTTTGTTAAAGAAGAGTCTTGGGAGCATTTTGAGGTTCCAGATTTGCTAACAAGTGTGTTTTGCCAAGTCAGAACTGACAGCAGAGGTCAAGCAGTGAGACTTTGGTCCTCAGCAGTCATTCCTGAAGAAGTGCCTCTACCTTTGCAGGACAATTTTGGCTTTGACCTCCCAGCAGTGGAGGCTGCCACGAAGAAGCATGAGGCCATCGAGACGGACATCGCAGCATACGAGGAGCGCGTTCAGGCCGTGGTGGCGGTGGCGAAGGAGCTTGAGACTGAAAACTACCACGACATCAAACGCATCACTGCGAGGAAGGACAATGTTATCCGCCTGTGGGAGTATCTTCTGGAGCTGCTCCGGGCACGGAGACAGCGGCTGGAGATGAACCTTGGGCTGCAGAAGATTTTCCAGGAAATGCTGTACATTATGGACTGGATGGATGAGATGAAGGTGGGTGGAAGTCCTTTGAGAACATGACCAAATATTCCTCAGGGGTGTACGTGTCCTTTTCTGTCAAGTTTTAAGATTCATTTTACCCCTCTGGTTTAGTAGACAGACCCAGAATATCCACATTTAAGACCAGTGAACAAATTCCTTATGATTTGTTAACAAGACTGAAAACAAGTAAGGAAAAAGAACAAGTTCACTCCTATAAAAAGCTACTTTCCAGCTTCAAGTCTGTCTCATAGAGCCCAGAAGTTTTGGTCACAGTGCTAGGGTAGGAATGACAGATTTGGTGAAAGGGAATTAAATAATCTCTCTCCATCATGATTTACATGGGGAGCAAGTAACCTCTTCACCTCTCTGCTTTAAAAAGCTTGAATTTCTTCCTGTCTGTTCTCCTGGGATCTGGGAAGGAAAAGGACCATGACTTGTCCATCAGCCAGCAGAACTTGGAAGCTGTTGGAGGAGAGAAAGCTGTGTGTCACTCAGCAGGAGCTCACAGCACCTGGCTGAGTGCTGCTCCTTGGCCCTGCTGAGCTAACTCAGCCTCTCGGCATCCTAGACTGAAAATTCATTAAAGGGCAGTCAAGTTCTTCATAGTTGCCAGTGATTTCAAAAATACTGGCTCAATTTTGTATCAGCTTTGTCTCTACATTTGGAATTTCTGTCCTTATGGACCTGGAGTTCTGACCTGATGTACCAATAAATAACAGTGTCTGGAGTCCCAAAGTAGCAAACAGGTTATGGCCTTCAGCCTGTTTTACTTGTCTTTCTTATTTTGTTCAGGTTCTTTTGCTGTCCCAAGACTATGGCAAGCATTTGTTGGGAGTTGAAGACCTGCTGCAGAAACACGCTCTGGTGGAAGCTGACATTGCTATTCAGGCTGAGAGAGTGAGAGGGGTCAATGCCTCTGCTCAGAAGTTTGCCACTGATGGAGAAGGTAACCAGCACTCAACATATCCCTTTTGTCTTAATTACCTAAGAGGTTATCTGTGAGACTCTGGTTCTGAAAGATACGTTAGCTAAATTCCCCACCAGAATGAGACACTCCAGCTCCATTTGTTCCTTCTGTACTCAGCGTGTCAAGGATTCATTTGCCCAAGAACCTCCTCAGGAATTGAGTGTGGCATTGTGCCTTGCATAGGATGTCACGCTCCTCACCAGCAGCTGCCGTGGCTTTGTAGAAGTCACCATGGTGCCCCAGGCTGTGTTCCTATGCAAACATTTACACAGGTTGTTGAACCCAGTCTAATAATGCCCCCATTTATCCTAAAAGGAAGATGTTCTCTAGAACCCAGTGTTGTTAACTAGAGTAAATGATGTCCATTTTGTGCACTTGTGTATAAATCTGAATTCAGGTAATTTTGTCTCAGTGGAAACAGTTATAAATATCTTAACTTTGGGGTTTTTTTTGTCTTCTGGAAAGAATAGTATTTTCTGATCAGTGTTATTTTGTGGTGGAGCTTGAATACTTCCCACTCACTTTGCTTAGGCTAACTGTAGATTCTTTCATGTAAATATTGTAACTGGAACACACAGGAATTCAGAGCTCTGTGTGTGCCCCAGCTGTGGGGATGGGAGTGAGTGAGCCCAGGTGGTAATACACATTCTTTGTCCGAGCAGGTTACAAGCCCTGTGACCCACAGGTTATCAGGGACCGTGTGGCTCACATGGAGTTCTGCTACCAGGAGCTCTGCCAGCTCGCGGCCGAGCGCCGCGCACGCCTCGAGGAATCGCGGCGCCTCTGGAAATTCTTCTGGGAAATGGCTGAAGAGGAAGGCTGGATCAGGGAGAAGGAGCAGATCCTGTCATCTGATGACTATGGGAAGGACCTAACCAGTGTTGTCCGACTCTTGAGTAAACACAAGGCATTTGAGGACGAGATGAGTGGCCGCAGCGGCCACTTTCAGCAGGCGATAAAAGAAGGTGAAGACATGATCGCGGAAGAGCATTTTGGGTCTGAGAAGATCAGAGAAAGAATTAAGGATATCCGGGAGCAGTGGGCTAACCTGGAGCAGTTATCTGCCATTAGGAAGAAGCGGCTGGAGGAAGCCTCTCTCCTTCACCAGTTCCAGGCTGATGCTGACGATATTGATGCATGGATGTTGGACATCCTCAGGATTGTCTCCAGCAATGATGTTGGCCATGACGAATATTCCACTCAGTCCTTGGTCAAGAAACACAAAGATGTGGCTGAAGAGATTGCAAGCTACCGGCCGACCATCGACTCTCTTCACGAGCAGGCCAAGGCCCTGCCACAGGAGCATGCAGAGTCTCCAGATGTGCAAGGCAGGTTGTCTGGAATCGAGGAGAGATACAAAGAGGTTGCTGAGCTGACCCGGCTGCGTAAACAGGCCCTGCAGGATACCCTCGCTCTCTATAAGATGTTCAGTGAGGCAGATGCTTGTGAGCTTTGGATTGACGAGAAGGAGAAGTGGCTGAATAATATGCAGATTCCAGAGAAGCTGGAGGACCTGGAAGTGATCCAGCACAGGTGAGAATGCCTTTACCCAGAAGTTTGGGGAATACTGGGTGGAAGTGTTTTACCCCAGCTACCTTTCTCAGCTTGCCTGTGGCTCAGATTCTCTAATGCCTGGGGATCTTGTGTTTGTTTTCCCCCACCCCAGGTTTGAAAGCTTGGAGCCAGAAATGAACAACCAGGCATCCCGTGTGGCTGTGGTGAACCAGATTGCCAGGCAGCTGATGCACAGTGGCCACCCCGGGGAGAAGATCAAAGCACAGCAAGATAAACTCAACACAAGGTAAGTGAAAGCCTCGTGCTCAGGAACATCACACCAGCTGGAACAAGTATGGTGGGGTCATTTGTTTTTTTTTTTAAATAGGCTTTTTAAAAATATTCTGATGCTGTTACCTAAAGTATCTTCAAGGTAGACCTTCAAAGCTTCAAAAAGAAAGAGTTGTGTCTTTCAAATACTTGACTATCAAATGGAGTTTTGCTCTTGACTTAATCATGCTCTAGTGTGTCAGTACCTTGATTTAGAGCTGGAAATTGACTGTAATAATTACTAAGATGAAAAATAAATCCATATAGTTTTGTGTAAACTCCCTCACTTTTTAGCTTCAGAATAAACCAAGGGAGTGTGAAAAGTTGATTTAACTGCCAATTTTTCACTTGAGGAAAAATTATACTCAGTGTGCTTGTGCTCAGTGTACTTGTCACATTCTAATACACACCATATCTGGGTTAATGATTACTTTGCTAGAAATACTGATGATGTGGGAAGGACTGAGAGAACCCTGAGTAGCTGGGTTTACCAAGACGGTGAGAGCAGCTGCAATGCTGCCACATCCTTTTCCCACAAATCTCAATTTTTCTGCTCTCCTCTCCTCTCCTCACACATTTCAGGTGGAGCCAGTTCAGAGAACTGGTAGATAGGAAGAAGGATGCTCTGCTCTCTGCTCTGAGTATTCAGAACTACCATCTTGAATGTAATGAAACCAAATCTTGGATCAGGGAAAAGACCAAAGTGATTGAATCCACACAAGACCTGGGTAATGACCTGGCTGGAGTGATGGCCTTGCAGAGGAAGCTGACAGGCATGGAACGGGACCTGGTGGCCATCGAAGCCAAGCTCAGTGACCTGCAAAAAGAGGCAGAGAAGCTGGAATCAGAGCATCCTGACCAGGCACAAGCCATCCTTTCACGGCTTGCAGAGATCAATGATGTGTGGGAAGAAATGAAGACCACCCTGAAGAATCGGGAAGAGTCCCTGGGAGAGGCCAGCAAGCTTCAGCAATTCCTGAGAGATCTGGATGACTTCCAGTCCTGGCTCTCCAGAACACAGACTGCAATCGCCTCTGAAGATATGCCCAACACCCTGACAGAGGCTGAGAAGCTGCTCACTCAGCACGAGAATATCAAGAATGAAATCAACAACTACGAGGAAGATTATCAGAAGATGAGGGACATGGGTGAGATGGTGACACAAGGGCAAACTGATGCTCAGTACATGTTCCTACGCCAGCGTCTGCAGGCTTTGGACACCGGATGGAATGAGCTTCACAAAATGTGGGAGAACAGGCAAAATCTCCTTTCCCAGTCTCATGCCTACCAGCTGTTTCTCAGAGACACCAAGCAAGCAGAAGCTTTCCTTAATAACCAGGCAAGTGGTCAAGATATACCTGACTTCATTTCTACAGGTTGGCACTGTGTACTGCAAGCAATTAACAAAGTCTGTTGGCAGGAGAGCCACAAGCAGAAAAATTGTCCTTTTCTAACTGTATTTTACTTCAAACTTGGGAAATATCTGTTGTTGGAGCAGCAGCATAGCCTGAGTGTAACAATTTTTTTCTCTGATTTCTTTAATCCCAGGAGTATGTTCTGGCACACACGGAGATGCCAACTACATTGGAAGGTGCAGAAGCTGCTATTAAAAAGCAGGAGGATTTCATGACTACCATGGATGCCAATGAAGAAAAGATCAATGCAGTTGTGGAGACGGGCAGGAGGCTAGTTAGTGATGGGAACATTAACTCTGATAAAATCCAGGAGAAAGTGGACTCTATTGATGACAGGTAAGGGCAGAAGGATGGTACAATGTAGCTGTTACTGCTTTAATTCTGTTCTCTGAGGGGTGCCCTTTTACCAGGATTGAAAGGCAAAGTAACAGCTTAGAAAACATCTATTCCAGACTGTTTTCTCTGTCTCGTGGAAAAATAGGAACTGTCATGTTTCAAGAATGTGCCAGGCTAATCTTAGTTAAATAATACCTCTCCCAGTTTCCAGAGGCTTGGTAGGTAATGAGCTCCCTACCCAGAATTTGGCTGTTTGGGTGTTGCTGTGTTGTTCTTGGAGTATGAACAGACTTGATGCTCTGGTGGGAGCTGTAGCAGTTGGCTGTGTCTGGTTCCACAAGTCTTAGTTTCCTCTGCTGCGCCCGAGCTGATGTAATTACAGTAGTGTATTCCTGTCCTTCCTCTGGAGAAGGAATGTGGCTCTTCAGGGATGTAATTGGCATTGCATCCACCCCACCCGCTCTGCTTTGATCACCTCTTCCAGCTTGTCTGGCCCCTCTGAGATCAGATTAGGAAGCACTGGTACAAGTGGGTCTTTCATCCCAGAACAAGTCCTTTGCTTTCTCTCTCTAGCTGTGGCACAGATGCTATAGAACATTAAAAGTTTCTTTTTCTTTGAAACTCAAATGTTCAATTTTGATGGCTGTTGTTCTTTCTGCTTTTGGTTTGGATAACAGTGGAGTCTTTCAAAGCACTATGATTGTCAGAACACAGCAGTGAGCTGTGAAGTGTCACTGATGACCCTCCCATCAGACTTCCATCCCCCTTCAGCTGGTAAGCTCAAAGTTCTCCAGATGTCCTTATCTCCAAGGAGAGACTGAGCTGAAGTAGATCAGGAAATATTGTATCTTTCCTGTTTGGGCAGAGATGTCCCTCTCTGTGTGCACCCACTTTAGCCATGCCTCATGTCTTCAGGAAAGGCAGCTCTTCTGTTCCCAGAGCTTGCTGAGGGCCTCTGACAGCTGGACTCCCAGGGTACCCCATGTTTCCATTCTCCCTCTAACCAGCTTCTCTCTAGATCCTGGAGAGAATCTGCAAAGGCCAGGAAGAGAACATTATGTGAAAGCAATTGAGGGGACAACTAGGACAGTGATTTTCCTTATTTACCTTCTCTAAGGGCTCTCTACTCTACGTTTTCACATTCACTTAGGAAAGCAGGAGAGTTTGATCCCAGCCTTCTGGTCAGGTGTCCTCTTTCTACATCTTTTAGTATATTAAAAGCAAGCATCCAAGGATATCGTAGCAAATGGCCAGCTGCATCTTACTGCCCTGTCTGAAGTGGTTGGAGTGGGATACAGCTTCAGCCCATGTCCTGTGTGCTGTGCAGAGGCTCTGGTGGCTGTCACCCCAGTGCAGCTGCTCCTCTGTGCTCTGTTGTTCCTGCTGTCCTGCCCAGGGGACATGTGCTGCAGTTCCTACTGGAACTGAGCATTTCCTCAATTCCAAAGCTATTTATGCCGAGTGCGGCAAAAACCATCTGGTGCATTGCTATCCAGGAAATCCGTGTGATTGCTCCCTGAGTCTGGGGGGCTGATAAGCCTCCAGAACAAAGCCTCGAGGCTGCATGCACTGGGAGGGGTAGCAAAGAAAGCCTCTTTGCTTTCACAAAAAGTGGTTCTCCCAGCCAAGCTCCTTCTGGATGTCTAACGAAGGACCAAAACAAACAAGCAAAAATATGTGCAGCGGCTCCGTACTTCCCATAGGGAACTCTTTGTAGTTTCTGGTATTGTTGAGAGTGGGTTTTGCAGTTGTGCTTTCGAGCTGTTCCTGAGGTTCTGGTCCAGCAGAAAGGCCCTGCCCTGGGATGGTTCCCACCTCAGTAGGGATGTCACAAAGGGGAGGAAAGTGCAATAGGAAAGAAACATTTCAGCACAACATTTTAGTGCAGTTCATAAGAAAGAATGAATGGGCATAAGGACATGGAGTAAGGGAAGGAGAAGGTGAATTTGCATCAAGCTATCACCAATTAGCTTTTCCAGCTGGGGAAGAAGCTGGTCTCCCTATGCAGCTGTCCTTGCTTGGGTGACTTCTGCTGCTCTGGTGCATTTTCTCCTCCATTTTCTCTTGGAAGAGCATTGGGTAACTGCCCCTTTCCATGTCCCTCCTCATGGCCTCTGACTCTGCAAGGGAGATTTAGTCTAAAGACAGTGGCAGATCTGGCACAAGATGTGATCTAAGCCTTCTTTACATCAACTTTTGTATTTGTGCAACTTTCTGCTCAACAGAGAACAGAAGTAAGTTTTGTTCTTGCCCATTCAGAAGGGTGAGTACCTTGTTTGCTGGAGCAATGAAAGAAGCTAAAATTGCCTTTCATATATCTCAGGATTCCTAGCAGGCAGCTGCATTCACACCACATGTAAGATTTATTATTTCTGCACAGGCTTTGAAACCCACAGGTTTACAGTTAAACCACAAGTGGTTTTGTCAGTTTTCAGCACTGTCAGCATTCTCAAGGGCCTCTGGGAGTCAGCCTGGGGACACTGGGCAAATTCTGGATTAATTTGTGTCAAACACCTCCTTGTGCTGAACAGATCTTACAGTTATGCTGTAAGTCATATGTCATATAAGTAAGTCATATAGAATTCAGAACCATTTTAAGTAACTGCAGAGCAAACTATTCTTCTTCCACAAAGTGTTCTAGCAAATTAGTAAGAAACAGTCATTGACAACCTTAAGTGTGAATTCTCTAAAAGAATTTAGGGATATTTGAACAAGGAATTAATAATATTTAGGTACAGCAAGTCTGGAGCTGAAGACTAAATAACTTCTGAAAATCCTTTATTCCCATAAAAAAGTCAGTGATTAAAACACAGGAATTCCTGTCTATTCCTGCAGTGCCCGTCCTCAAAATGCTTCTACTTTGTTATGGTTCAGCCCTATTCTTCAGTGAAAACTCATTGTCCAGTCTCACTCCCAGGTCATCTTGAACAAAACAACCTTGTACAGTTACATAGCTCTAAGCACCAGAGATCATATTTGTTATGCTGTGGCATCATCTGTTTGATGATATCCCTGTGTGGTTTTCTTCAAAGTCCTTCTAGTCAGTATTTCCAATACTCTATGGGAGAGATTTTTATTCATTTTTTTAAAATTTGGGTTTTCTCAACATAAGAACTTCTGTACGTATCTTAAATCTATTCAAGCACCATGAAAGTTCTCCTTTAAACTTCGTAACTCGTGTCCTCTTCAGAATACATGAATCTGTAATGTAATCTAACCTTAAATCTCTGAAATCAGCCTGATAAAATCACCCAAGCAGTTCTTTGCTTCATTTTAGCAACCTGAGTAATGCAGTGTGTTTGCCCAGGCATATAAAAGCCAGCCAAGAAAGAGTGGAATCAAACTCAGGGATGTTTGCCTCATTAGAGAGGTTTTTCCTAAGGCACAGTTTGTGTCTTTTCCTTTGTGTTCCCTCTGCCAAAACTTCAGACTCACCTGGGCTTGGACTTCAGGCTCTTGCTTTGATGATTCCTTGAGTCTTCCTTGCCTATGCAATTCCTATGCAATCTATAAATCATTTTCTTGACTACATCTGTAGAGATGCTGCTTGCCAGATTGATTGAAGGCAGCTGTTGAGGCCAAAGAGAATCAAATTGTAGTCCTCTGCCTACAGACCTTTTGCTTTTATAGAAAATGTATCTCCAAGTATTCCTTGTGTTTCTGAAGTCACTAAGTTGGTGCCAGAGAGCTTGCTGTGGTAACTTACTGCAGATCAAGAAAAGTGGTGTCATAATCCATTTGTCATCAACATGTAATTTATGGTCTTCTGGAGTATCATGAGTCTCTGGAGATCTCCATTAACATGGATTTATTTAGCTTTTGCCAGCATGTACTGAGCTCATCTTATAAATTGCCACCCTTTAAAATAATTTCCAACTCTCAATCCATATTTATCTTATTACAAATGGCAGCAATATTTCACTTTAAACCCCTGTACAGTGCAATAGGAACAAGCCTAGCATGATGAGCAGTAAATAAAAATTATCTTCTTTACTCTGTCTCTTCCTTGCAAATTGTCTCATAAATAATGAAAATATGGAAGGGCAGGGATAACTACTCCAAATTACTCATTTTTTAAAACATGCCCAGAGGTACCTGGGGAATCAGCCCCATTTCATTTGAAGGACCCACCACAACCTTTGGGACTGCCAGCATGACTCATCCTTCAAGGGGCAAACAGTGATTAATCAAATTAGGGCTTCTGTATTAACCTTTCCTTCTCTTCTGGCTGCTCTTAAACTCTCTGCAAAATATGTTCGAAGTGCATAAAGCTTCTGTGTGCAGAACCACACAGGAGTGCTGCATGTGGTTAAACACAGCCTTGGGAAGGTTCTGTGGCCCAGCTCCGCTTTGTGTGGGACAAGGAAGTGCTGAAGGTATTTTACAAAGAGCATTCCCACAGGTGCACCCTGCAAGGGCCACACAACGTCATCTCACTGTTGCAATTTGCAGTTTTCTTATGTTTTTTGGCAAACAGCCTGAACTCTCCTGTGGGCTTGAAATGAGCGGATCAAATTCTGTCCATAAAACGTTGTGAAACCTTGCTGACTTCAAAATGTTTTCTGTGTATTTAATGAGTCACAAAAACAATGAGATGCTGAACTTCCATGAGCCCATCAAATAACACACTCCAAAATGTCCTTTGAAAGGCAGCAAAGGACACACACCACAGACTTACCAACATCCATAGTCCAAAGAGGCTCCAGAAACTGACAGTGACAATTTTTCATGAAATGCCTATTTGATTTCCTTTCTCTATTGTTTGTTTGTTTTTTTTTCTCTGACCAGACATAGGAAGAACCGTGAAGCAGCCAGTGAGCTTCTGATGAGACTGAAAGATAACAGGGATCTCCAAAAGTTTCTTCAGGATTGCCAAGAGGTAAATCATGCTCTTTCACATTTATTGCTGAAAGCTGCATCCTGCAGAAGATAATTCTTACTCCATATTTTATGAGGACTGGAATGCCCAGTCATCTAGTAGTATTTAGTGTGGAGTAAGCAAAAAAAAAACCCACTGCAAAAAAGAATGTTTTTTTCTTTTTTCATGAACCAGATTTTCTTTTGTCATATAAGCTAAAGAAAACTGTCAAAAGCAGTGAAGATTTTCTGCTGTGGTACAAATTATAACCACGTGGAATGTGGTGGGATTAGCAGTGCACTTACTAAGAGTTTTGTCTACAGCTGTACAGATGTATGTGGCCTGGTGCAGGGGATTTCAAGTGATTTCTAGCAAACATTAGTCAGAAGAATAGGAGGTTAAGAATAAAAAAGGAGCAAGATTAAGCTGTGTCATTTATGTGTGATTTACGTGATAGTTTACATGTGTTTAAAATTCTTAAGTATTATAACATTTGAAAAAAGAAATTATTTCCAGATTTTCTAATCTCTTATATGGACTGTTTACACTGAAGACAACATTTTAAAGTTTGGAATACTCTTGTTCTTTGCACAAGGAATTAATCAAATAATTTTCAGGTTATTACATGGAGTACTGGCAGATAATAAAGAACTTTGCCTGTTAGGTTTTGATCATAAACTGGGCAAGTGGTATTTGCTGCTTGGTTGCCTGGATTCAATCTGTTTCCCAGCATTGCATAAGCTGACTGTGAGCTTGCCTTCAATTGCTCCTTCCTTGGTAGTTAAAACAAGACAGATTAGCAAAAATTCTGCTGTTATTAGCAGCAGCTTCTTCCTTCCTCTGTGGCAGCTCTGGTATAAAGATCCCCTGGCTCTTGGGGCTCTCTTGGCCTCAGTGTTAGTGTGGGTGTGTTCCCTAGGATCTGATTTTTCCCCTATATCACTGGAAGAAAAAGGAAAGCATAAAACCTCTAGTGTTGGCTGCCTGAATGCCTCTCCTCTCCCTTGTTTTTCTCCAGCCACTGAAGCATGGATGTCTCGGCTACACGGTTCAAAGACAAACTTAAAATTGCCCAAATGTCAGGGATTTCTCCAATCCTCTTTGAGAGGACATTAGCTTTGGTGATAATTGAAGGGCTGTTTCCTGAGAAAACTTAGAATTTACATCAGTGTGGGGCCTGCTGACACCTCTGTTGGGCTGGAGGGTTTGTGATGGAACAGCACTGTTCTGTGGGGTAGAAGGGAGCCAAGGCAACACCTCCCCCTTGGCTTTTTCCCTGTGGAAGCTGGGAATTGTTAGGGAACAGCTTTGAGCCAGTCCCCATTTTACCTGGCAATGATCCTTTGGCCTTCCTGCCTGCTGCTGCTGTAGGGACAGCTTCCCATCTGTGTGTAACCTGAGGAAAGGCAGAGTGTTTTCTTCAGCTCTTCCCTTCCCAGGGCAGCTACATTGTCACTGTCACCCTGTGCTGAGGTGTTTGAGAGTGTGGCCTCCTGCCCCTCGCTCCTTCCTGCAGAGCTGGGGAGGAGGGTCAGTGGCACTCCAGAGCTGCAGGATCATTCTCCTCACAGCAGCCCAGCAGTGATAAACCCCACTCTGGGGTCACAGATGAGGAAAAACAGCAGATATTGTTGTTGTGAGGAGTCAAACACTGTCGCAGGTTAGTCCTGGGGCAATGCTTTCTAGCTGTTTCTTGCACTCATCAATATGAATGTGTTAAATAAATTTGCCAAGTGAGCGAAACGGTGACAACAGAAAATCCTGAGTGGGGGAGATGTGATAAGTGTTGCCATTTAATTTTCTTTGACTTCCTGCTCTTTCTCAGCTCACCTTCCAGAAGTTTACAGCTGACCTTCCCTCTGAATGCTTGGAACTCCCAGCACTGTCTGGGCTCTTTTCTCCAGGGACATGGTGAAAGCTCTTGGCAAGACTCTGCACTCCAAAGTTTCTCTGCCGGAGTGTGCTGGCAGGATTTGCCATGTGAGCTTCTCTGCAGGATGGGCTGGCAGCTTGGCTCCTGGGAAGTGCAGCAGCACTCAGAGCCTTTTCTCCTTGCCTTGCTGCTGCTCCAGGCTCACAAGAGTTTGTCTCTGCATTTCCCTTCCTTCCTGATGGGTTGGCACTGCAGAGTGGCAGCCAGGAGCAGGAACAGGGTCTTGTGTGCCGGTGCAAAGGATGGGAGGAAGGCTCCTCCTCTCCTGGCCTTTACAACTTCTAGAGAAATAAATACTCCAAGTGTCATTTTGAGGCAATTTAGGGAACTGTTTTATTTTTTGAAAACCTACTTTCACACTCAAGGTACTGACTTTTAGTGCCTGTAGTGGTTGCAAACCCCAGATTTTAGCAGTGAGCCCTTAAATACTCTCTCTGCATTTCTGTGCTCTGGGGGGTTTATCCCAACAGACCCTGGCTGTGAACCACATGTTGTCCCTGTCTTGCCTTCTGCCAGCTGGTAATAGGAATGATCCAGACTCTCCTTGGGAAGAACTTTTAAATCCCCAGAAGCCTTAATGCTGTGGCTGAGTAAAAGCAAACAGTGAAAGCCAAGCAGTGCAATTTGCAGAGCAGAGCAGCTGTCTCCTCTCCAGAAAGGCAGGAGTAAAACCACTGATTCTGGGTTATAGCCTAACCTCCATGTAGCCTTTGACTGTTCAGCAGCCCAGCAGCCTCTTCTAGCGTAAACTTTTATCTACAGAGCTCTTCACTAACATGAGCATTTTTCTGTTTAGACTTGATGGGAAGATGCAATGAGGAGTTTCTTTGATTGCTCTTATAAGTTTTCCCTTTTTGGGGAGGAGTGCATTTAAGGGACCATTGAAATTTTAAGGGGCAGTTGAAAAGAGGCTCATAAGTGATCAATGGAATTTGTTGCCCTGTGTCCTGAGTACACAGCTGAGGCCTCTGTTCCTCTCCTTTTTGGGCTGCTTGCTCACCCAAGTGCTGTTCTAGAAACCAGTCTGACATTTGTTTTGACTTTTTCCGCTGTAAATATGCAGAAAATGGACCTTTTCAAATTCTATAAACATTGCTGTGAATGTGATTTTTATCTACACCTCAGGGATAGATGAAGCAGCCAGACTCACCCTGGGAGGAAATGTGATGTTGGCTGCTAGGATCATTTTCACATTCCATTTGCACTTGGTAAATCAACTGTCTCTTAAAGTATTGGTTTTCTCTAGTGGTGATATGGAAATTGTCCCCAGTGCCATTGTATTTGCTGAAAATCAGACAGAAAACAGTCTTGGATTTTATATAATGAGCAAAGGAAAGTCTCCAGCGCCAAAACACTCCTGGAGATTGGATAAATAAACAAATTACTTATGTAGACCTATACAGAGAAAAGACTGAGGGGAAAAGGTACAAATATGCTGTGAATTAATGGTACAAAACCATCTCGAACAATCTCCACAAAACCATCTGATGAATAAGTAGGACACGTGCCCTTGTTTCTCTTGCTGTCGAACTGTGTGGGACCTGTGTGTTTGATTTTGCTTATCACAGAGGTGATTCCTTTCTGCTTGAATCAAGGGTTATTTTTGTATTGAAGATGGATGTTAGAATTGAACTGTTAAGGAGACAGATCCTTGACTGAACCCTGAGTAAATTTCTGAGTAAGAGCAGTCTCTGAATCTCACACATAACTCTTCTGTAGAGGCATCTCTTTTTCCTTGATCTTGAGGCATTTTGCATTATTTCACACCAGGAATGTTTCCTCCCACCCACATGTATTTTCCTTTCCAGCTCTCCCTCTGGATCAATGAGAAGATGCTCACAGCCCAGGATATGTCCTATGATGAGGCAAGGAACCTGCACAGCAAGTGGCTGAAGCATCAGGCATTTATGGCAGAGCTTGCATCCAACAAAGAGTGGCTGGAGAAGATTGAAAAAGTAAGTATAGAACATCCAAAAAATGCTCTTATCTTTGTCCAGGGTGGTTGTGCACAGAGATGGGATCTGCTTCTTTGCAGAACTGGTCCTTAAATCACCCCACAGCTAAAGGAGAGCTAAAGGAGGCTAAAGGAGATTTCTGGTGCATTGTGTCTCCATCCAACCCATTTTATTCCTCATTGATGTTAAAGGGTTTTTGTCCAAGACATTCACTCAGACATTGGCTAAGGTGCCCGTTTAGTTTTGTCTAGTCTTTCCTATCTGCCAGAAGGAAGGCACAGGCTAAATTTCATACCCGAAGGTGAAGGTGGGGCAAATGTTGGGATTTGAGCTGATAAAGTGGAAGCACTTCCTGGGAAATAACAGAATATAGGGAGTAGCTGAGTTCATTCTTCTGTGCTGCTAAGCTAGTTTTCATTCATTCAGTACTATAAACAAGCTGCTTTTCCCCATGCAAAATTGGGGCATGAGGTAAAGAACATCCAGTTTTGTGATTAATTAAGATTCACAGCTCTGTATCAAGTTATTTGAAGCCTTAATATGCTGCTGATGAGCTGTACTTTACCCCCCATTTCTCTTGTACATATCTGGAGCAGTGAGGACTCCCCTCTTTAGCTCTGACAGTGGGTTTCTGTTCAGCGTAAGTTAGCTTAATTGCATGTTTCCTCTCCCACTTTGACACTCCATATCCCATTAGAGGCATTTCTGTGATCTACAAATAGCAATACCCTTTAATGGTGTAATTGCAAGGCTGCTCTTAGTACTGGAAGTTCCTTTTTAGTGATGCTAATACATCCTTCTCCTTTGCCTCTGAAAAATCAGATTGCAGCAAAGGACCAGGGTTGTGTACAGAGTTGTGACAGTCCCTGGATTAACATTCATATGGAATGTGCTGTGCTGGGGGCAGTGTTGCCATCTGCACCCAGGTAAAGAGATGGATAGGGCTAATTAGAATAAAGACAATTATTTCCCAAACTCTCCCAGCACTATGCTGTGTGTTCATGGTTCTCTGGTGATGTGGCCTCCAGGAAATGGTGCCTCAGGAAATGCAGTGTGTACAGCTCTAGCTCCCTGCTCCATCCTGCCTGAGCCATGGCCCCAGGAGCTCCTTTTGGGGAACATGTGCCATGGAAAAGAGAAAGGAGGCATTGCTTGACCTTCCCATTGCTACAAAACCCTCTTCCAGGCAGCAGAGGGACCTGGGAGCTGATGTTCTGGAAGGAATCACTGGATAATTGGAGATAGAAAATGAGGGGTTGATGCTGCTAGCAGATGAGGAATCCTGAGTGCTTATAATCAGGATAATTGCCCTAACGGGCTGTGAGTGCTCCCAAGGAGGTACTATTTCCTTGCTCTTTGCTTTGCAGGAGGGAATGCAGCTCATTGCAGAGAAGCCAGAGACTGAGGCTGTGGTGAAGGAGAAGCTGACGAGTCTCCACCAAATGTGGGACGAGCTTGAATCCACCACCCAGACCAAAGCTCAGCGTCTCTTTGATGCAAACAAGGCAGAGCTTTTTACCCAGAGCTGCGCAGACCTGGATAAGTGGCTGAATGGTTTGGAGAGCCAAATCCAGTCAGATGACTACGGAAAAGATCTCACCAGTGTCAACATCCTGTTGAAGAAGCAGCAGGTAAACAGAGCATGGGGTGCAGCGGGCAGGCAGCAGATGCCTGCACTCAAAGGAGCAGGCAGGGCAGGCTTTCAGTTTAGAAAAGAAAGAACTACTTTTCTTTCTTCCTATTCTTTCATTTACCTTTAAGAAGAACGAGAAATTCATCCAGCACAGCAACAAATCAGGCAATAATCATTAATATGGTAAATCCTCACTGACCAGAATCTGTTCTCCCTTCTGAGGAAGCTGTTGGTGTGCCCTAATTGTATGAAAAGCTTTCGTCTTGGTTTTCAGGACCTTTTTGCTATGTTTCCGTTTAGATGCTGGAGAATCAAATGGATGTCCGTAAGAAGGAGATAGAGGAGCTGCAAAGCCAGGCAAGGGCTTTGAGCCAAGAGGGCAAGAGCACAGATGAAGTCGATGGCAAACGCCTTACTGTAGAGAAGAAATTCTTGGAGCTGCTGGAGCCTTTGAATGAGAGGAAGGCCAACCTGCTGGCCTCCAAAGAGATCCACCAGTTCAACCGGGATGTGGAAGATGAAATTGTGAGTATCAAAGAAATCCTGTTCCCCAGCCAATAGGAAAATGTTGGAATACTGCTGCTTAAATGTGCTACTACTGTTGGAAAACAGCTTGTGTGCACTAGCCTCTTTTTGATGCCCCAACTGTATCTGGGGTTGCTTGAAATCATGTGTACTCCTCTCTCTTTCAGTTGTGGGTTGGAGAGAGGATGCCTATAGCTACATCTACTGATCATGGACACAACCTCCAGACTGTGCAGCTACTAATAAAGAAAAATCAGGTGAGCAGGTGCTGTTAGAGCTCCGTACCTGCTGTTTGTCCTTAGTGATGACTAATTCCAGAAGGAAATGTTTGGGGTAAAACAATGGGTACTGTGGTGTGACCACAGGTGGTGGAAGGTGGTTGTCCACATGAGCTGATGATGTGTGTTTTGCTGCCCCTCTGGAGTTAAGACCCCTGACTTGTATTTCTTTTTCATTTGTGCATTGTCTCATCAGTCAATTTTCTCCCATGTAGACCCTTCAGAAAGAAATCCAGGGCCACCAGCCTCGTATCGATGACATTTTTGAGAGGAGTCAGAACATTATCACAGAGAGCAGCCCCAATGCTGAAGTTATTCAGCAGAGACTTGCAGACTTGAAGCAGCTGTGGAACCTCCTCATCGAGGAGACAGAGAAGCGCCACAAGCGCCTGGAGGAGTCTCACAGGGCTCAGCAGTATTACTTTGATGCAGCCGAGGCTGAGGCCTGGATGAGCGAGCAGGAGCTCTACATGATGTCAGAAGAGAAAGCCAAGGTGAGCAGCTCCACAGTGACACAACTTTGGCCTTAATTGCTTTGCTGGAGGGAGGCAGGTGACATAATTTAATGTGGTACTATGGTATGGTAACATAAAAAAAATTTACTTCCTGGTGAAGCCTCAAGTGATCATGGCTTTGATCTGTTCTGACATTTCTGATAGTGTGCAGGATAGGCTGTGCTGTATGGAACCAGGAAGCGTCCTCGCACTGCAGAGGGCAACTCTGTGCCTGCCTTCACTGCAAAGTCAGGATTGCCAGTGTGGTCCAGTTCAGTCCAGTTTTCTGTTAGTTTTGAATGACAGCACAATGCACCTGTCTGTGAAACAGGGCCTGGTGGTCAGTGAGCTGCTACCACTGTCACCAGCCTTGACTCTCAGTGACCATCAGCTTTGATTTCCAGCTTCAGACCATAGAAAAGAGAACGTAAACTCCTGTTTTCCAAGGAGGTGTTAGTGCTGGAGCTTTTTTGTTATTGACATAAATGCACCATGTTTCCTGCCCTGGTAGAATAAAGCTCAGCTTGGTATAAGGAGAACATATTCCACAGGTGTTCAGCCTCCAGTAAAAAAAAGGCTTGTTTTCTTTTTTTATCTATTGCAAATAACTCACTATGCAAAAATACTGTATTGAAAATATTTATTGACAATATCAGTTAACACTGAGAGAACGATGCTGTTTTTCTTAGTTCTAACAGTGCATAAAAAGTTTTGATTGGAACTTCTCCAGATATTTTGGTGTAGAATCCATTGGCATGGACTATGTAGGATTTTTCTTTGCCCCATGCTGTTGTTGAGATGACTGACAAGTAGTATCAGTGTCTTAATCTGTTCCATGTTTCTGAGCCCTGCACCAGTGTTGTGGAAACACATAAAAAACTTTGTAGAAGAGGAAACTCAACATGCTCAATGCTCACCTGATGCAACTTTGTTCTGCACCCCAGAGGGGTTGATGCATTGTCTCTTCACTCATTATTTTGCTTTCTGCTTTTGCTGTGACATCAACTGTTCTATACCGTTGGCAGAAGTTCTTTCTTCAAGCTATACTTGGGAGCAGCCCTTTCTAGTTCTTCCTGTCATTTTCTGTCACCCTTACAGGATGAACAGAGTGCAGTGTCCATGCTGAAGAAACACCAGATTTTGGAACAAGCTGTAGAAGATTATGCTGAAACTGTGCACCAGCTTTCAAAGACCAGCAGAACTTTGGTGGCAGATAATCACCCAGAAAGGTATAAACTGCCATTTTTAATTGGATCATGAGTTCTTTTAGTGATTCGGTCCCTTCTTTGGGTGATTTTGACATTCAAAGACCACAGCAGAGAGTAAGTAGCTCAGAGGTTCATGCAGAGGCAGAGGAGTTCAGCCTCACTCAGTGCAAGGTGTCTGTTGGACCACCTTGGTTTGGCCAGAGGCAGGGTCAGTATGTGCAGCTGCTGATTTCTGGTGTCTCTAGACACGTGGAGTACTTGTCTGTTATGTCTCTGGTGCAGGCTGCAGTGTCAGGTCTGCCAGCACTGCTGAACCTCACGGAGGTGTAGCAGTCCTCAGTCCTCCTGCTCTTCCAACCAACTTTAATGTCCAGCAGAGGTTACTGTCATTAATCCTTCTGCAGTGCTCCCCAAGATCTCCTCAAGATTGAAATTCCAGCAGAATCAGAGCCTGGAATCAGATGCTTTAAACATGGGCACATTAGCATCTTACTTTTGGTAAATTTATCTCATCTTTTGTAAATGGTTTTCCCTGGGGAAGAACTCAGGAAGCTTAAGAACCATTTTACTGTAAGAGCTGCAGCTCAGCAGACAGAATTCTCCACTGGCTTCAGCTGCAAGGCTGATTCCATTCTGAGGCTGATGTATTTAACTGCTCAGCCTGCACAGGCTGGAAGGTGGCACTGGTCTAGGACAGACACACTCTGCCTGCAGTGGAAGGTTGTTATTTAACTCTAAAGCACTCTCTCGTGGTCATGGTCGCTTCCGATGAGACCAGATTTCCTGGCTGAGCTGTCTGTGTACTAGAATAACATCATCAGCTTTATAAGGCAGATGGAAGGCACTTTGACAGCACTGTATGGCTCAGACAAAATAGAGGCAAAAGATACAGCATGTAGAAATATTAATCCCTCGTGCAAATGCTGAGCTTTAAGGAGTAAGAACCCCATGAGTGCTGCTGAACTCTGAAGAAGAGTTTAACTGAAAAGGAACTGCTCTCTGCCTCAGCAGCTCAGATCCTGCCTGTAGCTTTGGGAGAAGACTCTGGTGTGATCTGTGTCCAGACAAATGGAGAGCTGGATTACAGCTCCCTTCTCCAAAGCCAGGGGTTTACGGTGCGCGACAGGCAAGCTTCATAGCTATTGCTGTCACCTCTGCCAGCAGAGGATTGGTCCAGCATGTCCAAGTCAAATTCCTGCCTACAGCAGATGTGCATTCTGTGGATTAAATGCCCCGAGTGACTTTTATTCCTTGCAGTTTTCCCCATTTGGTTTTGCTTGCAAAGGCACTGCAGACTCAGTGCTGTTTTATTTTCCAGCGAGCGCATCAGCATGCGCCAGTCCAAGGTGGACAAGCTCTATGCGGGCCTGAAGGACCTCGCTGAGGAGAGGAGGGGCAAGCTGGACGAGAGGCATCGGCTGTTCCAGCTCAACCGTGAGGTGGATGACCTGGAGCAGTGGATTGCTGAGAGGGAGGTGGTGGCGGGATCCCACGAGCTGGGCCAGGACTATGAACACGTCACGGTGAGTCCTTGGTGGGGCGGTTCTGGGTGCTGCTCACAGGGGCTGGCTTGGCTCACTCAGGTCTCTCTGTAGCCAAAGCGCTGCATGAGCCTCTTTTTGTGCCTTACAGATGCTGCAGGAGCGGTTCCGGGAATTTGCCCGGGACACCGGGAACATCGGCCAGGAGCGGGTGGATACTGTCAACCACATGGCTGATGAACTCATCAACTCCGGCCACTCAGACGCTGCCACCATCGCTGAGTGGAAGGACGGACTCAATGAGGCCTGGGCAGATCTCCTGGAGCTCATTGACACAAGAACACAAATCCTTGCAGCCTCTTATGAACTGCACAAATTTTACCATGATGCCAAGGAGATCTTAGGACGTATCCAAGACAAACATAAGAAACTGCCCGAGGAGCTTGGTAGAGACCAAAACACAGTGGAAACACTACAGAGAATGCACACGACATTTGAGCACGATATCCAGGCCCTGGGCACCCAGGTGTGTGGCAGGTGAACTGTGGGTGTGGGAACCTGAGCTGCAGAGTTTGCTGCTGCCCTGGGCCCCTCTATGGCTGGGAGACAGAGTGCTGCTAGCTGCTTCCCACGTGTAGTGCTGTGGGAATAACCTCACCTGCTTCCTTTTCTTATCTGTCTGTCTGCTGCTCTATCATTGTTTTCAGTTGATTATCTAAAGTAGCAATCTGTAAGTACACGGGCTTCTGAGCATGTTGGAAATTGCTGGATGTTATTCCATTTCCTGTCCTTGGTAGAAGAAGAAATGAGAAAGGCAGAGAGCTTCTATATTGATTTAAAGTGCAAAATATGAAGGAATGTATAAGCCTGTTTGGCTTTTTAAGGTTTGGTTTTATTTTGGTTCTTCAGTTTAGATTTTTTTGTTTTTAAAAACACCAAAAAGCTCCAGTCAAACCCTTTGTGACAGGCACCATTTACTCTTCCTTTCTGAGAGGCAAAGACCTACACAGAGGCTTTCTGACTTGGTTATGAACCTGGGCATTCTGAATTAAATGTGGACTTTCTTGGTGCTTCCTAAGAGCAAAAAGAGATTTAAAATCCAGTTAGGCTAAGATTTTTAAAAGCATCTAAACTTGATGTAATTCTGAATTTTTTGAAGCCAAGGTGTGCCAAGTAGAAGGTGGCAGCTGCTCATATAGAACAGGGGGGATTCTAAATCAAAATGCAACATTCAGCTGCCACAAGGAGAATTTGGGAAGGCAACAAGTTGTTTAAGGAATGGAGGAATCACAACTGACTGTATTTATCCCAATAGGTCAGGAAAGAGCTTTTATGGCGCAGCTGCCAGCCAATTCTCGGTTATGTTGCAATTTACACCAAAACAAAGGACATAGGGAAAGCATTTGATTTTCCAGGTGTTTTATTTTCAGAGGCCATAGATTTCATACAGAAAATGGGAGACATTTTCAAAACATTAATCCCAGTCTCTCAAAAAGATAATTATAATCAAGACATAAATGAAGGAATATGTAATCACAGCACAGAGCTGTGGGGAAGGCACTTAGGATAATTTCTGGACGAAACAATCAGAGCACCAAGGTGGATCATTTTGAGAGAAGCATGATCTCTGTGCCTCTGTAGATAGAAGGCTGTCTAATTTGATGTTAAAGAAAATTAATTATTAGACAAAAGCTAATGGAATGTTTCCTGGCTTGAAAAATATGGAAAACAGTCAGGAATTAGCATTTGCCATCCCAAGACAGTGTTTGAAAGGAAAATATTTCTAATAGTAGATGATTCTTAATGTTTCCGCATTTTCTTCTCTTTGAAGTCATTATCTACATTTTTGAAAAATAACCTCTGTCAGCTGCACTAGAGGTTTGGATACAAAGTTCCCAGGTGCATTTGTCACTTGTATGAGAGGAAGGGAATTTGATGATGAAAATGGTCCCCATTTGGCCTGACATGTAGCAGTCACTTTATTTCGGCACTGTGTCTGGTGGCGGGTTCAGGCAGTGGCAAATCTTTGCTATTTTGGGGGTCCTTTGACCCTACAGTGATCTCTGAGGGATAACGCTGGCTTACCAACAGCACAGACCTTTCTGGTGTGGACAGATGAAATCCATTTGCAGTGACTTTGGAAAGCCTCTCAAGTGATGAATTAGCAGATAAGTGTCCCTGTATTTGTGACCCAAGAGTCACAAACCCACTGATGGCTTTGTCTCTCCCGAAACCGCTGCAGGTGCGACAGCTGCAGGAAGATGCAGCGCGCCTCCAGGCTGCCTATGCTGGGGACAAGGCCGATGACATCCAGAAGAGGGAAAACGAGGTCCTAGAGGCATGGAAGGCACTGCTGGATGCCTGTGAGGGCCGCAGGGTGAGGCTGGTGGACACAGGAGACAAATTCCGCTTCTTCAGCATGGTTCGGGATCTCATGCTCTGGATGGAAGACGTTATCCGGCAGATAGAAGCCCAGGAAAAACCAAGGTAATGCAAGGCACCTCTTCTTCATCCAAAGATAGGTCTGCAGGTCACCTGAGGAGCATTTGTAGGGCTCACTATCACTGAGAGTGGCTTTCAGAGCCTGCCGCTGCAGCAACTTGCTCGTGTGGGTGGCTGCTGGAATAATTGCCATGGAAAATTGTACTCAAAAGGATTTGGTCTCAGACAGGGATTATTTGATCTCTGATTCAGGCCAGAATGGTGCTGTTCCTAGGGAAAGGCTTCCTGAACTGCAAAGACAATCTAGGAATCAATATTTTCCTCAATGAGTTGTGGGTCACTTTGCAAATATAGCAGCTGTTAAATATGAAATCTGTGTTTCTGGTCATTTTTAGAGATGTTTCATCTGTGGAACTCCTCATGAACAATCACCAGGGGATCAAAGCAGAAATTGATGCCCGAAATGACAGCTTCACTACGTGCATTGAGCTTGGCAAGTCTCTGCTGGCTAGGAAACACTACGCATCTGAGGAGGTACCGTGCTCCCTGCGCACAGCCATGGGCTCCTGGGGGTTCTTTCCAAGGGAGAATCCTGCCCTGTGTCACCCACAGAATAATGGCATAATGACAAGTGTCACCTCAGGGACTGATGCACTTATGTTGGGAAATCAGGGTACAACTTCACTCTGGCATTTCATGGTGGGTAACAGAGGTGACATCGAGATTTAAAGTGTCATTTTCAGCCCAGAAAATGCAAAGAAACTGCTTCATTCCATTCTGCAGAGAAAAGCTCTGGGATGGAAAGGTGTCTTCCTTAAGCAAAGGCAGAGGCAGGTGTGAGACAGCCTGAACTTTCTGCAGGGGAAATGGAATGCTGTGGAGAGGCTTTCTAGGGGAATGAGCAGGAAAATGTTTGTTGTGTAGGGAGTAAATTCAAGGAATATTAAAAGAACCATATCCAAGCTTAAAGCCTTGATTTATTTTCTGAGATGTCTAGGCCAGAGGATAGAGGCTTAGCCCTTGGTTCTCCTGCCTCCCTTTGAGGAAGGCAGGATAACCAAACATTGTGAGGCACTTCCTTCTCAGGAAGGAGAGAGCTTCTGCAACAATCCTGAGCACCACATTTTGCATTATTCTCTGCAAAAGGGCAGAAGATTCAGTGCCTGATTGCACTATTTACATTTGTTTGCCCATTATACCCTTTTATCAAATACTCTGGGTGCTGTAGCTTTTAGCAGACACTGGATGCTTATGCAAATGTGATATTTTAATGGAAATGTCATATTTATTTATACTTGGAAGAGAAAAGCAGCTGTTGTTTGCACAGTGAAATCACTTCCTCCGGAACTCATGTCAGTGCAGGGTTGGGGGGAGCTGCTGCCTGGTGCTTGTGTAACAGCCCTGCTCTCTGCTCTCCATCCAGATTAAGGAAAAACTCCTGCAGCTGACAGAAAAGAGAAAAGAAATGATTGACAAATGGGAAGACAGATGGGAGTGGCTGAGACTGAGTAAGGACACCCTTGGATTTCTTTTGGGCTGGGCCATATCTAAACTTTCTTCATTGCGCCATTGAAAGAAAACCTGCAGCTCTTCACTTTTCTGTTACAGTGCTTGGAAGTGTGTTTGTGCTGGAATAGCTGCAAGGTTCACACCTGTTGGTTGTTAAATAATGAAGAATTGGAAACCAAGAAACCTGCACCAAAGGTCTTGCTCTATATGATCAAATTTGGAGCTTGGTGCAGGAGCTCTACTGTATTTGCAGTTCATTTGTATTCCAATTTCTATGCTGAAATTAGTAGGTTACAGCAGATTAGAACAAAAAAACCACACTAAATTTGCAAAATGAAACTTGCATTTTTCCTTGAAGCAAAGCCAACAGGAGAAATGTCTATCTTCTCAGTGACCGGTTTCAATGAACTTAGCTAAGGGGAACACTTAGCCAAGTGCGTGTACTTTGTTCTCTGAGCTGGGTTTAGGTAAATCCCAAAGCTGCCTGATGGCTTCATGATGCTCTTCTTTGTGACATTAACGGCACTGACACCTGTGCCCTCTCTGCTCAGTTTTGGAGGTACACCAGTTCTCCAGAGATGCAAGCGTGGCTGAGGCCTGGCTGCTGGGACAGGAGCCCTACCTGTCCAGCCGTGAAATAGGGCAGAGTGTTGATGAGGTGGAAAAATTAATCAAGCGGCACGAAGCATTTGAGAAATCTGCAGCTACCTGGGACGAGAGGTTTGCAGCACTGGAGAGACTGACCACGGTGAGTGTCTGAATCTCCTTGGCCATTCGTCTTGGCTGATGGTTTGGAATAACGCCCAGCATCACCAACCTGTTCTCCGTTTGTTGGCTGGTTGTTGATTGACCTCAGCTAACCACAGGGAGCCTGAAGTTTCATGTTCCTAGCCATACTAAAAAACCCTTTCTGATTAATTTGAACTCAAAAACCTGCAAGGAAAAAGCTTAAATGATAAATGACCTCAAGAGTCAGCAGGAGCTGTCTCAGACCTGGAAGTGATGACCCAGAAGGAAATTTCAGAGCTGAACAGTTTGCTCCAGCCCTCCGCTGTACTGGTTGGCCAATTATTTTTGGTTAAAGATGACAGTGGTAGGAACAGGGCAGTGATAATGATGTTTGTTACGTTGTGACTGCTCCAGTGCAGGGCTGTATTGTCCCCTAGGAAGACACAATAAATAAAAAAGACCTCCCAACCCCAATTTGAACACAGCCACAATGTCAGTCATTAACTTGGAGTCAAAGGCTCGGAGAGCATTTTACCATCTTTGGCGAACAATTTGGCTTTAGACACTACAGTTGAAGTGTCCTGGGTTTTCACACACACTGTGTGTCACAGCTGCAGACAAAAGGAACTGGAGTTTCTCAGCATCTTCAAATCAGGCTGGTTTTATGGAGATGGGTAATTTCAGGGATTCAGACAGGAAACATTTGTGTGTTTGGAAAAGCACACAAGATGTTGCTTTTGGATATTTTAATAACTTGGGCTGTTTTCTTGTTTGTCTGGGTTTTATTCTAATAGAATGAATTGGAAAATAGACATGGCCAGTGGTGGGTTGCTGTCAGAGGGTCTGATGCTGATGCCCTCTCTGACAAATTCAGTGCCACAAATGCTTTTAAAGGCCGATGCCTTCCAGTTTTATCCCATTTGCTTTAATTTCAGTAATGTTTCAGAAAAACATAGGGTTGTTGTTTGTTTCTAGAACACCCCATGAAAAATGAGCAGTGTTTTTAAATAAGGAATGTTTCTTCTCCCAGCTGGAACTGCTGGAAGTGCGTCGGCAGCAAGAGGAAGAGGAGCGGAAGAGGCAGCCACCCACTCCAGAGCCCAAGGTTGCAGAGGATGGAAACTCCCAGCAGCAATGGTGAGCTGGACTCTGCACTTCCCTCAGGAAACCCTTGGGTTGAAAAGGTGCTGTAAAAGGAGAGGAGGTTGTATGGGTTTGTAACATGACCCTTGTTAGAAGATTTGGTGGTTTATGTGAACAGGACCTCTCCCAAGCTCCCGAATTCCCTGCTAAGTTTCCATTTTCCGGTTGTCACTGCTGAGGCATCCCTAGCCCAAAAGTAGGAATGCTGCTTTTTTCCGGGGCCATGAATTGAGGTTTCTGAACAACCTTGGCTTTTTTCTTTGATGAGCATCATTTACAGATTTTAAGCCACATCCTTTGAACATTGACATTTACGAAATTGTTTATGTGATAGGAGGTTTATTTGTAAGGTAACTGTCAGTAAAGTCTGATTAAATCTCACTTCACATTGGATTTATTCAGTTGGGCCTGAGGATTTTAGGAACATGTTTGAATTTCTCAAATTAATATTCAGTAAGAATATCTCATTTTGTTGAACAAGATGAGTGACTTCCAAGAACCTTATGCAATTTCTTTTCTTTTTCCTCTCTCCAACAGGGATGGGACAAAAGGAGAACAGGTTTCCCAAAACGGTTTGCCCTCAGACCAGGAATCTCCACGGGTTAGTTACCGCTCCCAAACCTACCAAAACTACAAAAACTTTATTAGCAGACGGACAGCCAATGACCGCTCATGGTCTGGACTGTGACCCACAGTATCACTTGCAGCAACAGAAACCTTTTTTCAGTATGGTTTACTGGTACTGGTTTAATCTTTTGGCTTCAGATTTCCCTGCTGCTTTTCTCTTCCTTCCCATCAGTTGACTTTTATTTAATTAGCAGCCCCTTGGACATATATTTGCTTCACTTTAATCTTTGTTTATTTGAATCTCCTCACTGACACTCAGTTGCTTTAAGGTGACACATTTATTTCATGTTATTTACTGTGAGTTTTTCATGTTGCTAATAGTATTAAGGTTTTCCAGCGAAAGCGTCCTTTATATGAGTAATTGAGATGTAATGAGATTACATCCTAATGAAGAAGAGCACTAGGACCTGACAGGTATGACGCATCGAGTTATACTAACAGGTCTCAGCACGGCAACTTTATTAAATCAGCTGTATTAGCAAGAGTTATGTACCAGGCCAAAGATAATCCACATGAGTGAGCTGGGCAGGAAGGGCTGGGAGGGGGGGAGTGTGACTGTGGACTAATAAAAGCCTTAAGGTTAGTTTGTATAACATTCCATGCAGAATGGACTCATTGACTGCAGAGACAAATAAACATGAAATAAACCATTCAAAACCAGTATCTAGATTTATCTGGGGGTTTAGTCCTCATGCAGAGTTGTGATCTTGCTGTTTTGGGGCCCCATTTGGCCTCGGCCCTGTCCTGTTGGCACTACAGCAATTTGATTTCTGCGTGCCAAAGAGGCAGGGGTGTAAATGAGAGTAGAGCGTAGCCCCTTGGGAGAGGATGTGATACTTTCCTTTAAAAACTAAATAAAATACACTGTCTAAGATCACAGCTCTTTATTTTACATAGGTGCAGGCTGAATCCTCTGTAGCTTACTCACTCCTTCTTGACAGGGAATGTCCCAGTAGAGTCAGGATGCATGCCAAGAATCCTCATGTACAGCCATGACAATGCTAGTAAATGTCTCTGGAGTTAATGCAACACAGGAGCTGAATCTGGCTCTGCCCCCCACCCCCTTCCTGCAGAGCCTCTTTGTTTCAGTTAATGCTTTGAGTGAAAGGACACTTCTCTTTGTTGCTGAACCTGACTCTCTGGGGTCACATTCAGTGCAGGAAAGGCTCCTGACAGCCTGGGATCTGTGGATATCAGGGCTCTTACCGTGCTGCAGAGCAAACCTGAGTCCTAGCTGAGGGCTGTGGCAGGAAATGCCTTTCAGCACAAGCTTGGCTTTAAGATGCCCATCCTAGTTTAGGCCTGAGTCTGCACACAGACTCTGCCAATGCTCTAAAGTACACAGCAGTTCCACCTTTCTCTTTCTGGAAATAAAACCTTTTGGTTCGTCTTTAGCATTCAGTCCTGAAGTGAGCTGTTGTACATTCTAATGTTTATAAATTCTCTACAGCTGTGGCAGGAAATGTGAGGTGATCTTCAAGCACATTCCAGATAATAATCTTGTTGGTTAGCACAGCCTTATACATCAGCTGTTTGCTTCTTTTGAATTTTATTTTATTGCCATGCTACATAATGCATTTCCATGTTCATCTTTGCCATCTGCACTTCAGTCTTCCATGAGAACTTCCGAGCTCAGTTTGTTGAGTCCTGTGTTGCAATACCTTGGGTGTACAGAGCTGCATCAGTGAGGCACAAGATGTGCTGCTGTTAGTCAGAATTTTGGCTTTTGACAACTGGCTGAGCAGTGCAGCTGGATTGTTCTGTGTGGGCTGAGCTTGTGAACTGAGAGTGGTGGTTGAAAGGATGTGCTTCAGTAATTGTACTTTTGTCTTTCCATTTCATGATGCATGTTTTTGGTTTTTTTTTTCTTTTGTCAGGATAACAACATATAGCTTCTTAATGCTTTTAAAAATTCCATATGAATTTATGGGGATGCTCTGGTGGCTGCCTTGTGCCTTGAAAGTGTGCCAGTTCTCAGGGCAGGATAGCTGTAGCTTCGGACTCCACCATCTGCAGAGCTTTCATGTGTATTCTGGCAAAAAAAAGTAGTCTGTAGAAGGAATTATAGAGATAGACTTTTTTATTTGTATAAATACACTTAGATAAGAATTCCACTTTTATGATGATGAAAAAAATGTAAGTCATTGATTAAGGTCATTATTTCAGGCACTAGAAGAGTAGGATTTCACCTACTGTATATCTGGCTAAAGGCATTAGGAAGGTCCTTCTGACAGAACAGCGTGGAGGTTGGCATCTGTTTCTATCTGAACCAGGCAATTCATCTGGTTCTTCAGCTGTGGGGCAGAGCCTTGAGTCGATGAACTGAGCAGATGTTGCTTCAAGCACTGAGAAATCCAAAGGGGCACCTCTGTCATTGTCGCCTCCTGTCTTGTTGCATGTCCCAGTCCTGCTTTAAAGATTTCCAGAGCAGCCTGTAGCCACTAAAGCACTTCCAACTAACTCCTCAGGCCCCACTGAGAGAACTGTATCATGTACACGAGACCTGTTGTGTTGTAACAGGAGTTTGCTGTTGCTGTTTGTCCTCCATGGCATTGTCTGCATGCCCCACGCATGTTTCCATTAAAGTGTGTTTAGCTCCTGTTTTTTCTCCGTTTTCATGACACATCCTTCACAGAGCTGTTCACTATATATTTTGCTTGTTTTCTGTTAATTGTAGATAACATGTGAAAGGAAATAAACCTGAAAGAGCATCAGAAAAGCTTTTCATAGCCCTTTTACAACCAGTAGAATTTGACATAGAAGGTGCAGGTCTGATGATGTAATTAAAGTTGGCAGTTACTTTTCAAAGCCACAGGGTTGCAGCACCGAATTCCATATTATTTCCCATAAAATATGTTGAGCAGCTGTGCAAACCAGTGGCTGCTGGTTTGAAACTGGTCTGGTTTATCTCAGATTAGGGGTTCAAGGTACCCCCAAATCAGTCCTATTTTCACATCTGGCTGGTACTACTCCAGCAAATGCGCTGCTTTCTATGTCAGTGCAGAGGCCGGATATTTCTGGGGAGGTAATTTAAGTTGTGGAGACAAGTTCCTGTGGGCTGTGTGATTCCTCAGTGCTGGTCAGAGGTATCAGGTCCCTCAGACAGGGCTCCAGCCAGCAGCAAAACAGAGTTTGAGGTTCAGGAGCTCTCACTGGACAGAAAGGTGTGCAAGGGGCTCTCCTTGTTCTTGAAGGGATCTGGTGGCCATGGGTGGTTGACATGGGTGATGAATGGTGACTCAGGGGTTGTTCATTCCACTACCTGTGTTCTGGCAGTATTTGGATAATCTTCAACCTCATCTATTTACCCTCTCCCCTGCTTTAATGCAACATTTTTGTTATACTTTGAGTTATGGGTACAAGTAGTGAGGGTTGATGGCTTAGATTGATCCCAACTGTGAAGGAAGAGTGTAAAGCTATGTGTCTTTAGGGACAGGGTAAACCAGATCTGACTGAAGTGCAATGTGAGCTGTGATTCTCTCCTTGTTTGAGGGTGTAGTGTCTGTGCTCTGGAGGTTTAGGTTGCTAAAGGCAGTTAACCAACCCTTCCCATGTTCAGAGCAAGCTGACACTCAGATCTTTATAGACCAATGGTGAGGTACAAGGTGTGAGGCACAATAATGGATACTGGGCAGAAGAAGTTTTAGCAAATGGTGGCAAATTTGAGTTTTTTGCATAGTAATTCGGCTGCTTTTGATTTGTCCAGGCCATGTGCAGAAGTGGGAATGTCTAATTATTGTGCCATTCACAAAAACCTGCTTGTCTGCATAACACCAGTCCAGAATGTTTGTAATCTACTAGAGCATTAGCAGCACTGAGCTTTAGTAACTTGCTAATAATAATACTACACACTGGTTGTGTAACTTCTGAGCTGCTACCAAGGGCTCTACACGTCAAAGTAATGGTACAAGAAAAAAAACAAAACTGGGACCAAGCTGTATTTCAAAAGCTTATAGCCATTAGGATTCCAATTTAAATGATTTTTGGATGAATGGCTCCTGAAGACGTCGCCAGCTTGACCAGTGAGAGCTGCTGGAAACACGGCTGCTCTCTAGGCTATCGATCCCAGTGCGCCAGGCAACGCGACCAACAAAGCAAGTGATGGGCAAGGCCTTGGTTCTGTCTTTGTTTGGGGGTAAATAGTTGTGTGATGCTGTGTGACTGTGGTGGTTTTCAGTTCCTTTAACCAAAATCCAATCCACCTAATAATGCCAGTCTGAACCAGACCTCAATCAATTGACATGTGACCTCATTCCCCTTGTCTTTACGATCCAATATCCTAACTGGGATGGTGGAGATGCATGGTGTAATCTTTCTAATTTCTGCATGTTTTGATTTTGTTGTGTCACTAGGGGAATGGGGAAAGTGGGAAAGGAGCTTTTACAGAAACAAATCAATTGCACACATTTTTGTAAATGCTCCTGGGCGATTGTGACATCTTTCTCTGCTGACTCATAGTTAATACCTTTTATGGACCTTTAATGCCCCCATAATGCCATAAATGTACTTAAGGTGGCTGATGTGTATAACTTTACTGTTCCTCTAGGTTTGCAGAAAGTGTGATTGTTACTGTTCCAAACATTTGAGTACTTAGCAACAGAATTGAATGCTCTCATTCTAGGAATAACAATATATAAAAGAATTGACCAGCAGAGCAAAGCACAGTAAAATTCACACTGATGTTCAGCTACTTTTATTTTCCCGTCTCTCCACCTTTAAAATGGGTACTAATCCATTCCTACCTTCTAATTTCCTTGGCCTCCTGTGTCTCCATGGAGTGCAAGAAAGAGCATACTGGCCTGTGTCATTGTCCAGGCAAAGTTTATACACAGCCATGTTGTGCAGGGAGACAGATTAACTGCAGAGTGCCTCAGTGCTGGGGGCTTCTGGCTGAACGTGTTCTCCACTGTTCCTAGGTGGCAGAAACTGCAGAAACCAATGAAATGGTCAATGGAGCTGCAGAACAGAGGACGAGTTCCAAAGAGTCCAGTCCTGTTCCTTCCCCGACGTCAGACCGCAAAGCCAAGAGCAGTGTTCAGGCCCAGACTGCTGCTACCCTCCCAGCCAAAACCCAGGAGATCCCCTCAGCCCAGATGGAGGGCTTCTTGCACCGCAAGCATGAGTGGGAGACACACAGCAAGAAAGCCTCCAGCAGGTACAGTGTAGGTGAAACACAGGCAAGGCAGCCCAGGGCTCTGCCCAAGATGTCACACAACCATCTCCAGCCTTCTCCCAGCTCCCAGAAACCTCCCAGGCTCCTGCTGCTGTAGGGGTGGGGCTGCAGGGCTGAACTCCGCATGTAGGGAACTGGAGTCTGAATGTATTTGGTACAAAAAGATGCATTAGACACATTTGTCAGGTGGAAACTGAGGCAGAGAGATACCACAGCTTTCCCACTCCACATGATGGATGTGTGGCAGTAGTGGGATTTGATTCCAGATCTTTCAAGTTGTATGTTACTACAAGAAAATAAAACCACGTAGGTGTGAGGCTGGAAATGTTCATATTCTTCTGACATTTTCTATTTGCACATTACCACTTCCCACCTACTCTGTAATCTGTTCAGCATGAACAGAGGACGATTGGTGTGCCATAGTCAATTCCATTCCCAAGAAATGTCCTGCAGGTCTCAAACAGATAGAACTTTGAGATTTGTGTGCACTGGAAAAGCAGACTGGGGTCCTTTGTGACCTGAGAGCTCTCAAAACCAGATTTATGCCTTGGCTGAGAAGGGAAAAATTCACAGCAAATGCTGAGCTGCAGCAACATCTGTGGGATTTGATAGGAGCCAAAGCACTTGGCAGAGCTGAGATCCCAAGTGAGTACAGCAGTACCAGGATATTTGTGCCACTGGAGTTGTTCACACCAGACAGCACCTTTGAGGAAGTGATAGCCACCATTACTAGTATCTGGGTATTCTTATTTCCAGTAATTGTTAATTTTCACAGTTCTATTAGAGAATGAGATGGATGATGCCACTAAGAGTATTTTTGTCAATTAAGGATTTTGCACACAGTCCATTCTATTCCATTCATCAGTTTAGAGCACAATGAGAATTCCTTCTACAACAGAACACTGCCATTAAAAGGTCAATCATTATCTGTCTCAAGAATGCAAAGTACCCAGTCTGCCAAACAGTCCTCCCACTGTGAGGACAGGCTGATGTGCTGTCACAGGGAGCTCTGGGAATCTTGGTTCCCTTTGGCTTTTGTCTTGAAGCTGTGCTTCCATGAAAGAATTCCCTGTCTGCAGTTTATGGCACAGCATAGTCTATATTCAAATCCTCACACTGAACCAATCTGTGTTAACTTACAGTAATTACATTTGGTATCTCCAGTTCTGCAGGTGAGAGCATTGGATTTATAACTGCTCTTGTTGTTTCCCATGTCTCAAAGGTCATGGCATAACGTGTACTGTGTCATAAACAACCAAGAGATGGGCTTCTACAAGGACTCGAAAGCTGCTGCTTCTGGCATCCCTTACCACAACGAGATCCCTGTGAGCTTGAAGGACGCAGTCTGCGAAGTAGCAGTCGATTACAAAAAGAAGAAGCATGTGTTCAAGCTCAGGTAAACCTGGGGCAGTGTTCTGCCTTTGGGGAAAGCCATGGTGGTTGTGTTCAATGGGAAACCCAGCCCAGGAACTGACCACGAATGTTAACTTCAGCACCGGCTTTTCTGAGCAAGCTCTTCCCAACAGTGAGTTGTGGTCTGCTCATCAGAGTGAGCAAGCACAGAAAAATTTTACAATAATCAGAGCACATTCATCAGATGTGTTGCCTGCAGTAAGGGGCTTGCCTGCATTTCACAGTGCTGAGTTTTTCAGCCACTCCCTCTAGAACTGATGGAGAGCAATGATCGTGGTTCTGCTCTTTTCCAAATCTAGCCTCTTGTTTAATTTTTTCAGTGTGAATTTAGGAGACTACTGAAGACATCTCACATTTGCAGGTCTGGAACATATAGTTAGAAACAATTTCACTCAAATATGTAAAAGACCTGTTGCTCAAAGGCTAAAACAAAGGCTTTTCCTTGGGAAACTCTTTGGTTTACTGAACAATCTTCTAGTGCCAACAATTAAAAAATATTTATTATTGCACAGCTGCAAGCTAATCCTGTCAAAGAAGACTTACTTTGTAAACTGATTGGGTCGTGTATTCCAAGACCGGTGTTTTGAGGTTTTTTGGCAGAGCAGGGGTGGTGGTGGTGTAATTTTATATTGGTGCAGGAATCCTCTAAAGATCATAGAATCCCTATCTGGGGAAAATTTGCTTTATAGAAAATATATCTGGAAATATATAGCAAATATTTGGGGAAATGTACCTTTCTTGAAGACAGGCCTGCAGCTATGTGATTCATCCTTCAGACTATTTTAAACCTCTCTGAATTGCTAATGGAAGTATATGCTGTTCCAAATGCAAAGTTAGGCAGAAAAACCCACTGCCCTTTTTTCCCAGTGCTCCATCACCTGCATCACGGCCCTTGGTTACTTGCATGTAGATATTTCCTTTACTTAAGCACTGTTATTTTGCTGTTTAATCTTTAATTTCATTTAATAAAGGGTTGTTAAAATGCTTGCTTTTTGTTGGGAAAGATGGGGAAGCCTGCAGCAGAGCTCCTGCTGCCCAGCCTCCTGCTTGTTCTGGTGATATTCAGTTGGTTTTTCATTTCTATGTACCATCACATACATTGTTAAATGTATCCCAGTTAAACCAGTGTAATGGTTTTATGTTTATTTGTTTCTGTTTGTTAAATTTAGTGTAGGGGTTTGAATGTCGGTTTGGTTGTTGGGGTTTTTTTGGGTTTTTTTTGGTTTTTTGCTGTGAGATAGGATGAGGAGAAAAGTAAAGTAGTCTTAAATTTAAAGGGTATAAAGATAGATTTATTAACACACACTAAAAGAAGAAAATTAGAATTAAAATGAGACTTTTAAAACACTCTTCCTTCCCCACAAACTGTTTACTTTCTTATAAATAACATTAAGAGATAAAACTTGTGGGTTTTAGTTAGTTTTATTATTTTGAAAAAAGCTTTTATTAGTTCTTTGGGAAGAGGAGTCTCTTATTTTACTATGGAATTTTTTCTACTGATAACTCAGAACAGTTTTCATATGGATTTTAACTGTCACAGAAACAGCTGCCTGGGAACATGCTTTTGTTAAGTCTTTCTTATATCACATAGCCGCCTTATAGTTGTTTTATGGGTTATAGATGCTTTGGGGTATTATTTCTAAAGATAAATAACTCTAAAAGTAAAAGATTTTTTTATCCTAGGGAACAGAGATGTCTTTTTATTTTTTCACTGGCATAGAGGGCTTCTTATTTTCTTTTTGTTTGAACATTTTATGAGATTACAGGATTATAAGTACTAATTCAGTAATCAATCTATCAAAGATACTCTTGCTCAAATTTACAAATTTGAATAATTATCTCTTCAAAATGCATATTTTTTAATAGTTTAAAGGGATATACTAATATATTGTAGTTTATTACTATAGCTCACAAGAGAAGTCTAGCTTAAAATGGTAACTCTTTAAATCCCTTCTCACCATTAGATTTTTATTCTCTTTTCACTGACTTTCATCTCATGCTGTGTTTTCTTTACATTTACTTTATTTTTTTTCTTCTTACTCAGAGAAGGGTTAGGAAGTTTCACTTGTATTAGGAAAGAATTAATATCTTGCTTAGGGCTTGTGGTGGTTATATGATCTTTGCTGGGCTGCGGCTC
>VWYP01008966.1:107353-130569 GCA_013400435.1 Pycnonotus jocosus | reverse complement strand
TTACTACACACTGTAACATAGAACGAGATGGGAAATATGGATAAAAATATCCAATTTCATGAGAAACCTGGACAATGTGAAAAATGAAACCTGTCCTCTGAACAGAATGCTAGAAATTTCCTATATATTAGCTGAAGTTAGATGTCTTTTCTTCTACATAAATAGTTAGAAAAATAATGGTTCCTATTTTTTTTTAAATTTAATGTTAGTGTTTTGAGGTTTTAATTTTTGTGGTTTGGGGTTTTTTTGTTGGTTTTTTCTTTTTTTTTCGTTGTGGGTTTTTAATCGTTGTTTTTTAGGTTTTTTGCTGGTGGTGTTTTTTTTAAAACCATGTGCCTTGCCAGTGCTTTGCAATGTGTTTTGTCATTTAACAAAGCCAGACCTTCCTTGGCTGTATAGCTGCATTTTGGCTGTGATCAGCAAGGACAGTGAAAAATAGAAGACATGCTGCTCCCTATTGATCATCACTGCATGTGGGTCAAAATGTTTGTGTTGTTCTTTTTTGTTTCCTGTGCTGTCTGAGTTCATTCATGCTTGATTACCCTTCTTAGCTTTGACCTACAGCCTTGAAAAATGACAATAGAAAGAAAATGTGTTCAATACAATCACCAATAAAATGCAAATCACCAATAAAGCAACTTTTTTAAAAAATTATTTTATTTTAAAGCAAATGTGTAAAAAGACAAATGTGCCTGGGCAACTATCAGTCTCTCTTGCTCAAGTAGCTGTCAGCTTTGTTTCTTTCACTTCTGACAAGCATTAGACTGTGAGCTGAAATTGTTCAGAGGTGCTTTCCATCAATATGGACTTACCTCTTCTTCTGTGAAACATTCTGCCTTCTTCATGTTGGTATACAGAGGTGAAGGCAGAAGTGGCCTCTTGCCTGCTGAGTGGGCAGAGACGGTGAGGCTGCCTGGGACATTCCTCTGTGGTGCCCTGAGCCACTCCTCCTTGAGGGTCAGAATGACCCAGGGCAGTTTTCACATGGGATTCAAATTTCTGGATTTTAACCAAACAGATGAAGATTCATATGATGACCCTGTGTGAGCAGCCAGTCCCCTGCATCTCTGAGGGCTGCTGCTGCAGCCAGAAAAAGCCCTGAAGTGCTCTGTCTGCCTGAAGCCCTGTGGGGAAATGTGCAGGCAGCTGATCTCTGCTATGTGTGTGCACATGTGTGGGTGCATGTCTCCTCCCCTTGAGACATTCACTTCCCAGCATTCTCAACTGCCTGTGCTTTTGTACCCCTCTTCATCTCCATTTGTGGGTGACAGCTCGCTCCTGTCATGGATGTTAGATCACCCTGGTGTAACATAGTTATGCAGACAGATATTAGATATCATAGGTAGCTGAGATTTGAAAGATCCAGATTTGAAAGGTGGTTGCATCCAGCCAGAGATAATAGAATGGTGCTTTGGAGCTCATTTAGCCTAATAATATTGATTATTAGTATTTAATTAATTACCAGTAATTTTAACAGCTGATCTCTGTCAAAACTTGCCGAGATATTTTTGCAAAGCGCTGCTTTCTGCTATGTGAACTTCCTTTGCACTGACAAACATCAGGTCTTTTTTTCAGTGAGTGACAAGATGTGTTTGTCTCTGCAGGACTATGCCTATGAGAGGAACATGGGTGTGAACAAATCCAGACATCTGAGAGCAAGCTCTGAATTTGGCATGGAGCCATGTGGCACAAGGGCAGTGGGTACCGCTGTCTCTGGGATGTTCTTGTGAGTATCAGCTCTGTATCACAGGCTGGGGCAAAGCAGTGCAATGCCCCATGCCATAGGTAACAAGGATGTGTTCAAAGTGTCAAGAGGACACCTAATGGTTTTCACTGTTTCTTTTTGTTTTTAAGCACTGCTGATCACATTTACCTGGCTGTACTAGTCTGTAATCCTGCATGTATGTCCAGACAGGCACCTGTGCTGGGCTACTTTTCCCTTGCAAAAAATTTGGAACATGTATTGTCTGTCTAGCTTTCAACTGATGCATTTTAAGGAGAAAGATGGCCACTGGAGTGCAAGTGTGTCAACTCTCTGCTAGCTGTAGGAAGAGTCAGAAGTCTGTGTGTGAAAATTTAAAAAAAATTGGAAAAAAAAGCTGTGGTGCACCTAGAGTAAACTGTTCTGATCATATTAGGCTGACTCATGACTAAGCACAGCAGAAAGGTCTCACTCCTTTCTGATATCTTTTGGATATCAGATATCAACAGAATATCTTTTGGATCTGTGAGTTTAGCTAGATCAGCCTTGTGACAGAGCTGAACCCTCATCTCTAGCCCTTGATTAACTTGGCCAGCAAAGTAGAAAAAATTGAGGTCAGACACAACCTCTCTGGAGACAGCATCATCCCAGAGAGGCTTTTGCTGCCTGTAGAATAGCACTGCCCCTTGTCTTTGTTAATCTCTCCTTACTGGAGCAGTGTCAAATCCCATCTCAGCTGCTGTTACACTGTGCAGTAAGACCCCCAGCAGCTGCTCGGTGCTTCTTGTAGTTGTATTTCACCATTCCCGAGGACCCTGTATTGTATGGATGAAGCATTAATGACTTGGTCCTGTTTGTCTGAGGAACCAGCATCCTATACCACCCCTCTGTGGTGAGAATCAAGGAGTAGGCACTGAGAGCAGGACACAAGAGGGAGAGCTGTAGGTAACAACTGCATTGCACCAACTTCCATTCAAGCCACATGGCCATGAGACAGGTCTGCTTCTGTCTGTGGGAGGGTCATTCAGTGTGAAACTATCTAATATGTAGGATACTGACCTTTCTGGTGGAGAAAGCGGACACCTTAACCCAACATAGTTTTTACACTGCCCAGGAAGGTAGTTCATCTTCTTGCTTACTGTATTAAGTAAATTACACATGGGGCTGGGCTGGTGCCACATCACTGATGAAGGCTTGGAGCTGTGCTCTGCTTTGCTCAGGGCCCAAAACAGTCCTGCTGCAGCCAGTGAGCAACACAAATAAAGATGAGACAAGGGTGATGAAGAGCGCAGAGAAGAAAATATACTGAACAAGGCTCTGCTGTCTGAATGTTAGGCAATATTTTAACCTCTGGAAAATGCTGCCTTTTAGTTGAGTCTTTTTGTAAGTTCATAACATTGAGACAGCTGCTTTATCAGCTGCCTCCCTCCCTCCCTTTGCTCCAGTAAGGTAAATCTAACTTTGCTTTCAAAGATGATCAAATTGATACATATATAAAAATACCTCCATTGTTTTCAGCTTGTGCTTGCATTTGCAGTCTTCTACCTCTGTTTTAGGTGCCAAGAGGAACTTATCTACACATCGAGCTGCACAAGTTAGTCTAATAAAAGATACCACCACCACTGCAATTCTTTACTGAGAGCCTCATTCATCTGAATTCCACTGGGGCTGAGCATTGTTCTGTCTTCTTTTGGGTCACAGCTCAAGTAAGGCCTTTGTTTGAGTAATGTCCACTGGAAAAAAAAAAACAAAAACCAAAAAACTTAGTCAAGAACAACCTTCTCTCAAGTACTTAAATCTACTGGCAGCTTGAAATGACAGGTGTGCAGCCCCCTCACTTCTTGGGCTCACTGATTACTAACAGTGTTTTGACAGCCTGAATGATCACTATGGGCCTTCAATGCTGTCCTTTAAAAATCTATTGCAGCTGCAGTGACTTTAGTCTGATGTGTTAAACTACTTGTCACCCTGCTTTGGTTCACAGGTTGGGAATTTCTGGGGGCTGAATAGTAAATTATAGAGCAGATGAGCTGATAGTTTTGTGTAAATGTGGGGGTGTGTGCATAAATAAATTTAATCATAAAGAGGAAACGAAAAAACAAGAGAGAGGATAGCTTTTCATTCTGCACGAAGTAGCTGTAACATGTATCATGTCACACATGCTGTCTGGCACTGGAGAACAACAAAGATGACAGTGTTTGTAGGGCCTTGGCAGCTAAAAGACCCCAGGGCTCTTCTCAGACCCCTATTCCAGCCTGTGGGTTTGCAGCTGCCTGGATCTCAGAAAACTGGAGCCAGTAGCTAAAATGTCACAGATAATGGGATCAACCTGCAAGATTCTGGTTCCTGAGGTGTGTGTGATTGCATCTGCACAGACAGCTGAGCATTATGCCAGCTCTGGTTTGGAGCTGTCTGCCCTGCTGGCACAGCACAATATCTGAGCAGAAAGCTGCTTCATGGCCCCGTTTCCTGGCAGGCTGTGCTGCATTTTGGTGACCAGAGCTGGCTTATGTTTGTCTTTCTAGCAAGCAGTAGACAGGCATTCAGACCTGTCTGCACTTGTTGGAGCAGATGGATGCACCCTATGGCTGTGGCTGAATCTTTTCCCTATAAGCCTTGTTCAGTTAGATTAAAAAGACTTGTTTTCTTATGTGGAGCTCTGCTTAGTTCTTTTATTTTGAGATAAAATCTGGTTTGGAGTCGGCTAGCTGAGAGTCTCCCCACCTGTAGAGCAAGTTCCTCTGCTTGATCCGCTCTTCATACCCTGTGCAAGCCTTTAAATGGAATTTCAGTACACTTAACACTATACTAACACAAGGCTTCCTAAGTAAGTGAAACTGGAGTAATGCTTACCTCGGTCCAAATGGTAGAAGGGTTACGAAGCAGCTCTCGTAAAAGTTGTGTTTCTGGGTTTGATTACAGTGAACTCACAGACCTCTTTTTAATTCCTGTTTTGTAACATTTCTCCCTCTTCAGAGCCTCAGCAATGCAGCTCCAGGAAGGCTGACTGGGCATGATCTGCCATGTAGGCTGCCTGCAACAGTGGGAGCTGCTAAATAACCTACATAAAGCTTTTCACAGATTGTGTGTGTTAAACTTCAGGGATATATTAAAATAGGAATCAATGGATTTAAATTTGTAGCTTGATGTGGCACATGGCCTAGTTGAGATGTTGGGAGTCATATGCTGGATGTATCCTCTCTGGTGGATAAAGATTGCAAGGCAATGATGAGTGCAGTTGCTCTGTGTCCTTAGGGTAACCTTCCCAGGTAGCTGCTAAATGGGATCCTTGATCCTGGCTGCTCTGTGTGCATCGAAACAGAAACCAATATCCTCCCTCTGTTGCTTTTTTCAGTTTCTCAAAGCTGGGTAAACTTCCAAGGCTGCAACATTCCCTTCACCACTGAAATACAGCTGAATCTGACAAATTCATTTCACATACATAACTGAAGTGAGAGGGTGGAGATAGAATGCTGTTCCTTTTGATTTCATATTTGTAAACTTCTGTTGTATTCATTGATGTTATATTCTCTGGCATTATGTTTTTTATTTTCTGAAGTTACAGTTTGACACTGCATTGTATGTATTTCACCATAATCTGTCCCAGACCTGCAGTGTAATACATGTGAGATATTGTTCAGGCAAGTGACCCCAGCAAAGCATGAGCATATCATACCACTGTAAACAGTCTGTCATTGCAGAAACACTGGTGATGGTTTTCAACTAGCTCCTGGGTGAAGAGTACTGTACCTTTGTAAGCAGAATGCATCAGCCCAGTACCTTGCTATGGTTTACTAGATGAATAACCTCACAGTTGAAGGGACTTTTTTCTTCATCCACTACTTTGTGTGTAAGGAGTGCCCAGGACACTGAAAAGGCACGAGTTCAGGGAGAATTTAATAAGGAAAACTCATCAGCAAATAGATTTTAAGTAGCAGTGAAGAAAAAAATTTAAGATGAGGTTGTATTTGAAAAACCCAACACAAAATTAATACGAGAATACTTAAGGGGAATTTTGTTGGGATAAGATTACTTTCACTCTTTTACAGATAAGATAGTCAAATTGGCTGCAAGAAGCCAATTCTTCAGTTACACCCCTTATTTTAAAGTCTTCAGCTCCTGTGGTTTCTTATCCTGCCTTTGATATACTACCAGAGGGACCAATTTTGCCAACTCAGTTCTCTTGCCTGAAAAGGAAGTTTACTTTGGCTTCTTTTTGCCCAGCTGCAGAAAACTACATATCTCTTTAAGTTGTAGCACATTTTACCTCCTATTGCAAGTTTTCTCAGTGGCATGATCTTTTGTGAAGTAGCACAAGTGCGAGGACTGGTCAGGGCTGGAGGGATGTCCTGCAAGGGTCTGAGGGTGAACTTGTGGCAAAGCTGCTTGTTGTGACACGCATGGCACAGGATGGCTTTGTGCACATAACAGTGATCCTCTCCCTGACAAAACACTCTTTCAGGACAAGTTTTTTACAGTTTGGTATTCTAAAAGTTTAGCAGACAATTTATTCAGCTGGATGTGTAAATGCTCTCTGGGAAGGCAGAACAACATAACTTCACAGACTTGAAGTCTACCACTGTTATGATCACCTTCTCGGACTGCTGTGAAGGACGGACAGTGTTTATTCAGTGGTTCCTGGTTTGGGCTCATATCTTCTGCCTGAACTGTGCAGTGTCAGTGCATGTCAGGGCAACACCATGAAAACAAAAATATCAAAATCTGGTGATGGTGATAGTCCCAGAGAGTCCCACCAGTGATTATGTCTGCTGCAGCCTAAAGTTTTGATTGGTCATGGGTTGGATTTTGTTCTCTGTTCTCACCTGCTAAAGTTTGAGGTGTGTAGGAGGCTCCAGGCTGCAAACAAGCAGTGGTTTGCACTAATAACCATTAAGCCTGTTTGTACTAACAGCAAGGGAACAATAAATAGTATTTGTGTGTACTTCTGCAGGACATTTTATCTACCACAAGTCAAAGCATATTGCTGACTACAGGCAGTGAAAGCACCATTGTTTGAGCAGAAGCTGAGTGGCACACAGTCTGGTGGAAAACACACTCTTTAAACAACTTAAGGCATTACCACTTTTAAAGCTGTGAGACAAGTTCCTGTTTGGAAATATAAATTAATCCCAAGGCCATTTTTGCCCAGAGTGGCTGATCTTTGAGCCTTTGCACTGAAAAGAGGAGGTTCCAAGGCAGAACCCCTTTGGTATCTCATTTGTTTTAGCACCTCCTCCTGCTATTGATTTTAAATCTTTACACCTAATTGCTCCTATCAGAGTCTATGTTTTTCTGTGGTTGTTGTAGGACTCTTTGACTGCTTAAATAGAGCAGATGTATTGAGGAACTAGATTTGCTAAATGATAAAATAATGGCATATTTCAGAGCAAATCAAACAAGAGGACACTCCCTGTCACCGGCATTGGAGCATGTTTTCAGGTAAAGCACAGGAGCAGTGGCTCTGCAGTAAAGATTTATATCACCTTAACTTGACCTCGAGTGCTGGGCAGGGCTGGAAGCTGTGTGTCTGCAATATCTGTGAACATAAGCAAAACTGTGATGAGTTAAAAAGGGGAATAGTATATGGGTTTCACAGCAAGTGCCCTTAGAGACCACTGCTGTGACCTGATGAGTTTTAGAAATGTCTGAACACCTTTTTAAGTACAATCTAGATTGAAAAAAAAAACAAGAGAAAAAAAAAAAGGGAAAATAAAAATAAGGAAGATTGAGTGACAGGCTGGTGTGGTAAGGTTTTGTGGCTGGGTGGTCTCTAAATTGCAGACAAAAGAGCTGTATGTGCTGAACAAAAGACTGTCTAGCCCTGTCTTTACCTTTTCCATTGTTTCTGTGTGCCACTTCCCCTTTCCCACTCCTCTTCTGGTACATGTGTCTCTTCAGAGGGAAATCAAATGGATTATATTTCTCTCTGCTTCTAAGCAACTCTCAGTTGCCCCAATTGCTCCTGGAGGGCCAGGCATGGAAAGTTTGAAAATAATTGTGAAGGAAACAGGTTGAAGAAAAAGTGCTTTTCTGAGGCTGAGGTGTTTGGCAGGGAGAACTTGCTGGATAAAACAGATGGGATAACAATGCAGCTTGTGTGTTTTAATTCTGATGGTGTTGCCATTTTATTTTAGCTACTTGTAAGACATTTTTCTTTTGGGACTTTTCCCCCTAGGAGACAGTCATTACACCTAAAGAAGAGAAACCCTGGTTCTGAGGAAGCCGTGCTCACCCATGCACTGCAGGGGAGTCTGGGTGATGTGGATCCTCAGAGAAGTTTTTCCTGATTCTGACTGTCAAAATATCTTCCTTACAGAAGGTGCATTTTTTTTCCCCCAAGTCAACACACTTAAAAAATCTTGCTTTCAACATTTCTTTAGGCAATCATTTCTTCTTGGAATATCACAGCATCTGGATTTGACATCACTAAGGCTAGGTTTATTTATGCTCCTACCTGGAAAGAGGAAAATAAAACCATGCTAGCTTACCCAGTATGTATTTCATTGCACTGAGAACTAAATCTTAAAATTGACATGAATTGAAACTGAAGATAGCAGAGATGGTGGAGCAAAAACTGTGTTGGAAGGGAGAAGGGAGAAGTAAACCAGCCAGCACAGTCAGCACAATATTTACATGGTTGTATTGACCTGAATTTAAGAAATTTACCCCGAGAGTCATCTAAGTATTCAGCTATTTGCCTTGATGGTAAGAGCGTAGTAGGTCAAAATTATAATAAGGACTAGATTTTTCTGAATTCTTAGGACAAATATTTTCCAGCATTTCACCTCACTCTTTCAAGCATAATCATGTTAAAATCATTACAAAATACTAGGAAAATGCAAGTAGTGGTTTTTTTTTTTTTTTTTTTTTTTTTTTTTTTTCACGTGTNTAAAAAAAAAAAAAAGAGAAATTACTGAAAAAGAAAAGGGGGAAGAGTGCTTGAAATTTGTGGGCATTTGAAAAAATCCATAACTGGTAATTTATTCTATTACACTGTATGCAGTGTATATCTGAATACAAAGGAGAAAACAATCTGGATATAATAATATCTCTGTGCAGCCACTATGAGAATGGACACTACAAGTAATATTAACAATATTCTAGCAGACATGGTGAGCAAATTAAGCCTCAGCTCTTTTTTAAAATCTTCATTTAGTTGTCATTCTATGGCTGCTGCAATTTGGGGTTACTGATGGAATTTACACTTGCTTCATTCTATTAATTTTCTGTTTAAATAATATAGCCATGATAAGTCTCTGCAGAAGCTTGCAAGTAGAGCAGCCAGTGCTAGTTAAATATATCAGAAATGAAGATAAAAAAACTGCAGTGTGGTTTTTGGTATCCTTCTTGTGTGGCTGAATTCAGACAGACAGATGACCATGAGGGAAAATTGTTTACTTGTATCAGAGAAAGTGAAACTACAGGGTTTTATTTAGTACACAGGGCATTTTATATTAAAATCAGATGTCTGAGGCATAATAAGCTGTTCTTCCACATGCAATACCTCCACAAAAACAAAACACCCAAGCTCTAGATTCCCTGAAAGGTAAAGTTTATGTGAGGTTATTTCATATTTGATTAGGATGCAGGTTCTTCTTTTTATCCTAAGGAGAAAAAAAAGATCTGTTTAAATAAAAATGCATTTTTCTAAAAGCTGCCTCTTTTCGGTCAAGATACCCTAGATAAGACTATAATTGTTGCAGGAGAAAAAATACTGTGCTCTGGAGGTTTGTTTGGCTGATAGATGTGGCTAAAAAATGAGACTGCAGCACCCTGGGAAACTGGAAGCACAGAAGAAAGCTAACAAGCCACTCATGCGTCCTGGAGTGTGTAATTATTCTGTCTGAATGCAGTTAAAGGATTTAATCAGAAGGCAGCATAGCCATGGAGTCTTACTGACTATTGATTTTTAATAAGCCCAGAATAATGAACTGTCTTCAGGAAAATATTATAAATTTATTTCTGTGAAAAATTAAGGAATTAAGACAGTGTGACCCTGGGGCTTTCATTTTAACACTTTTTAAATCCCTCAGGCAAGAATCCCTTTTCCACTTTTTTTTTTTTTTTAAATTTCTGCATATTTTTGGTCTCTTTTTATTTTCTTTTTAGAGTTTCATGGTCAAGACCTTGCAGTATTTTCTCAGACACTCTTCAGTTAACCTTTTTAATGTTAGTTGTGCCTGTGGAGCTCTTCTGTTGATGCAAAAGTGTATATTGTGTTGCCCTTTCTGGGGAAATGTCTCCTCCTTTCCTGGGAACTAGCTTATGGTCCTGTTGTTGCAATGGTTCAGCCTCATCCCAAGAGTTTGTGCATGCTGGAAGGGAGAAGGGAAAGGTCTGCATTGCCTCCCAATGGCCACAGGACTGGGAATTGGTCACCCCTTGGAATTGCTGCAGTTTGAGTGTCGTGGGAAGCACAGACTCCTTTGAAGAGGTAAAAGTTTTGTTCCTGAAATGTGGTTTCTGGTAGAAATGCTGCCATGCTCTTCCAGAGGGGCTTGGAGGAGGCTCTGATGCTCCTGATATCAGCTCTAAACAGCAGCAAGGTGAGGCTGTGTGAATCACGTGCACCAAGATAGAACTATAAATTAGGTAGACAGTAGAAGCCTGAACTTTTCCAGGAAATGAACCCCTGGACATTTGGTTGTGAGAGCAACAGCCAAAAGAAAAAATCTTTGGGAAGGTGCAATGCCTTGAGACTGTTCAGGTTTTTCTGAAAGGGTGGGGAAATTCATTCAAATGCCAGGAGAAAAATGAAATATATAATCTGGCTTGCAGAGCATAGAGCAAGAAGCAGTGGCACTCCTGCACTGGGCTGTAGATGCTGTGAGGCAAAATGCCTGGGGATGTGCTGGGGGTTTTTAGGGACTGCTTGAACAGGCAGTTGCCAGGAATGTCATGAGCAGCCTGCCTTCGGCAAGAAGAAAGATTAAATGACCTCTTGCAACCCCTCCCAGCTGGTCAGTGTGTCATCCCAGAATGAGTGGACACAGGGTGGGGAGAACCCTTTATTTTGTGATGTTGGGCAGTGCAGGAGTGACTCAGAGTCACCTCTCTCCTACTGTGGGAGAGAGTGCTCTGCCACCCTGTGCAGGATCTGGTAGTCCCATCCTGCAGCTATACATCCTCTCACAGGTTTCCTTAAAGCCTGTGAGACCCCTTGAACTTTCTTCTGTCGGGGAGATGCAGCACAAGGTACATCCTTTATGTTGCTGGCAAGGAACGGGGGCTTTGAGTGTGGAAATTCTGAAGACAAAAGATATCCAGGAGCAAAGGGGAAAAAGAGACTTTCAGCAATTGTTTCACAGTACTGCAGTTTTGAGCACTTCAGCAGAACAGATTTGGTGAAGAGGCTGTGCTGGTGAAGAGGCTGTCAGCAGTGAGGGGGCTGGGAAGGTGCTGGTCCTCTGTAACTGCTCCTTCTTTTGTGGCTTTGTTGTTTTGGTCTTTATGAAAACATGAGAAGGAACATCCTTTTAAAGATATTTTTCTTTTCTAGCAAGTAAACAGAATTTATCCGCATGCAAAAAGACATCTTGATGCTCTATATTCTTGTTGAAAATATTGCCTTTTGTGACTGTTTGATACTCATGGATTGTTATGTCAAGCACAGCTACTCCTGAGGAAACAACTCACAGATCCTCTCGGTAGAAAACTCCTCCTCTGAGCTATTCAGAGGCTGATCTTTTGATAAACCTGTGGGACAGAGGATCAATTTGTGAAATAATTCACTGAAACAATCCCCATGAAAGACATTAACTATGCAGTAATTTTTCATGGCTGTCTTGATACACCTGTTTTATTTTGATAGATGCCTGTTAACCTGGAAATCATTTTAGGCTGATACTTTTGACAGACAGGAAGTCTGTGTAGTGTTAGTCTGTTTGTGGCTGCTCTTGAGACCTACCCAGCTCCTGCTCTCAGTAACAACAGGGTGCCCACCACCTGTAGATGCTGAACATTTTAGTTCTTGTAAGCTCTGCTGTTTTTCTATTCTCTTTTCTTTAGGGAACTGTCACAAATTAACCCAAGTGGCAATGTATGGTAACAATATTTTGTGAGGCTTCCTAGCAGTTTGGCCAGCCAGCATTTTGGCCAGTATGTCATCTGTGTCTTTCAGCATTCCTTCTCTCTACTTGCTCTCACAGCCCATAAAAACTGAACCCATCCCTTGGGTAATAGTGTAACTTTACCTCCTGCTCCTCCCAAGGTCTTCAAATGTGCTCACTTTTAATCCCAACTATCAAAATAGAAGCAATGGTCACAGGAAAATTTGGTTTATTTTCATGCAGTATACTTGTAAGATCATCAGTTCTGGATGGGAATAGGGTATATTTTGTCCCCTGCCTATAGGGATGGGTGACTGTGCTCCTTTGGTCTCAATGAATTGCTGTCAGGGTGCTACCAGCAGCTACAGTCAATAGTGAAGGTCTCTTCTGACACCAGCTCTCTGCTTGCTGCTGTAGATGAGGTGCTTTCTTCAGGCTGAAATGCCACACATGAGAACAGGAATTTGTTGGGCCACCTGTGTCCTGCAGGGGAGAAACCATGTTTTTAGAGACAAGAGTTTGAATAGAGCTTGCACAATAGATGATAATTAGCTGCCCTAGAAATCTCCCTTATGACACAGGCCAGTTAATCTTTGCCAGCCTGAGACATGGGGGTGCCCAAGGAGTTTCTGCTTGGCACTGTGTCCTGCCGTTGAGCAAATCCTCATGGCTTCAGGTGATGCAGATGCACAGGGATGTTTCTCTCTGTGCTGCTCAGCATGCAGCCAGGCTTCTTCTCATTGGGGTTGTCTGCTCATGCTCTTGGATTTATTTCAACTCTTTCAGACTTTGCTTTCCTCTGCCTCCCTTGGCACCACACAGATGCATACAACCATGTTTCAGGCCACCCTAAAATCCTTTCATTTGTAGCTGGTCCCCAGAAAAAATACTTGAATTCTGAGCTTAGGTTGAGGGCCTTTTTTTTCCTTTGCTCAAGTCTTAAATTGTCAGTGATCTGGGACATAAATACCTTTGGTTAAACTACCATGGTGCACAAAGGGTTTTATTTTCCCTAAATGGATGGAGGAATGGTGATCAGAGACCTGTCATCTCTCACAAGGATTTTTTTGACCTCATGAATGGAAGAGAGCTTGAAGGTAGTTAATTTATATCACAGAACAGGTATAAATATATTCTCCAACTAACTTGAATGAAATGTTACATTAATTCTTAGTGTTGCCCTTTATCTTTTGCATCAAATGTCCTGAGTGGCTTTTGGTTGAATTTGCTCCAGAGAAAGCCTAAGTAAAATTAAATTATGCTTGGTTTGGTCTTCAAACACTGAGCTGACCCTAGTTCACTTGACATTTCTTTTCAGTGCTTTGAGGAGACTTTAGACCTTCAAGCATGAAATGCAGTTGGCCTGAGCTTGCAGCTCTGTTTTCTGATGTAAGGAATACTTTCATCTAAGTCCAGCAGAGCACTTGCCTACCTTTTCTATTCTAAGATTACAAATAGTTTCACTGCAGTTGTTGGGACTATTGGCAGGCAATAAGCTGCAGGCATGCTGCAGGAGTACAAAATTGGTATGGTTTGGAGACTATATCTTTGTGCAATTTGATAAACATTTTAAGTTTGGATCGATTTTAGCAAGATTTGGGATTTGTTTTTTTAACTTTTTCTGTAATATTTCATTGTAGCAGAAAAATAAGTAGTTTTATGCGTTACAATCTATTAGTAGAGTAGTAAGCACTCCTAGCAAAATTTGCAATCTAATGCTAGGCAGTTATTATTCCAGAAGATGTTTGCAGACTTAATAAAATATGACAAAGGTCATGAAAAGAAACCTTTTTGACATTGTCTGTTCTACTCTTATAGTGGTCAAAATTCTTCTGACTGTTAAATTGTCAGTAATTTAATCCAGTTCACAGAAGGATAAAATTATGGACAGAAACCCTCCTATCCAAGCTCAAGGCACAGCCACTCAGTACAGGCTCAGTCAAAGAAGAAACTGCTGCAGCACACAGTGGCAACAAAAACAATTACCCTTTATTTTGTTTCTTTGTTTGTTTTGTTTATACACCAGAAATGTTATTTTAAAGCACTAAGCAAGTGATAATAATTCTGCTCAAACACCCACACACTGGCACTATCACTCTGAGATAGGTCGGGATGGAAAGGGAAAGAATTCTCTGCTTTGAGGACAAAAATGGGCAAATGAGATAAGCTGCTAGCTCCAGATTTCATGTATTTTTATATAAGGATTTTGAAGAAAGGAATATGAATTGAGAGGGAAAGTGAATGTGAAAGACAATTACATACCAGTAATTTTCAGGTGGTTTCCCTTTTCTGTGCGTGTTGAAATCTGTTCAATTGCACTTTACTTAATTTTTCTTTTTGTTTAGAGATTTGTGCTTTTGTAATTTTAAGGAAATTCTAAAGACTACCTCTAGTTTTGGGAAAGAGACACCATCTTCATAAAATATGTAATATTGTGTACTCAGTAGCTGTCTGATGTCAGTTGTCAAGCTCTGCCTTTTAATTACAGAGCATCTACCATGTTCACCATGATGATCATGCTAAAGTTCTCGATTCTCCCTTTTATTTCTGTTTAAAATATTAGAGACCACCTGAATGAAACACTTTTACCCATTTTCATTCACTTTGCCATAAGCTGAGCAGTGGTGATTTTAGCTGTAAAATAAAATACTATAATCTATAGATGATTAATAGTTATTTTGGAAATCAAGTCACCAAAATACAAAAAACATAATGAAGGATTCTAGAAACATATATATATGTGTGTGTACACATATATTTAAATAAAAGTGAAAAATGCATGCAATATTCTTGTTTTCTGGTTGGTGTATAATACCTTGAAGTGCACAACAGCTCTTACAGTCTGTTCAGTGTTACTGCTGGTAGGTGAGACCCTGTTTTGGGTTTCAGCTAGGATGAAATAATCTAAAACTCTGTTGGGAGCCAGTGTTCTCCTTGCCAGCAAAGCTGAGATTTTATGTGGAAATAGTTTGCCTTTGGAAAACTTTGCTGTGACAAGAACTTTGATCCTGCTTCATGGAAAAAATAATCTCAGGAAAATCCTGTAAGTTAGGAGCATTAATTCCTTTCTGTAGTCTGAGAGAGCTAGCTTTTACACTTAGCAATTCTTCACAAAAATCATACAGTGCTTCATTTTTCTAAGCCACGGAGATTGTGAAAGGCCTCTGGAAAACCGTGTAACATTTTAGATGAAAAGTCTGTTTTGTCTCATCCAGCAGGAAGTATGCTTATCAATGTAGCTGTTAAACTTGAGTTTTCTAGGGAGCACTCCATGGACAAGCTGATGATCTTGATCTATAAAAGCAGGCTCTTAGACATGACTCATAAACTTGTCTGTGATTCAAATGTGTTCTTCAGTTTTGAATAAATGACTTGCCCAATGACCTAAATAGGGTCTGTCTACACTTTTATCTACATCCAAATAATGGGGTTAACCTTGTGATAGGTGTAGTTGTATTGCACGTGGTGGGCAGTGGATCAGTCTTACAGGGGCATGAGTAATTGCTGTAGCAGTAGGTTATAATTACAAACACTCTATCTGTTGATATGAACATGTATCTTCCTCTTTTGAGTCTTTAGTTTTCTGGGAAAATTACCACAATGTTATCAAAAATAATTTCCCCCATGTGCATGTAGTGTGTTGATTAACACATTTAATGATTTTCACTGTTTTTATAGCCTTCTAAAGTCTTATCTGTCTTCCTGGATTTTGTGCTTTTTCTACTCATTTAGAAAATCCTGAAAGGAAGACAAAACAAGGGGTTTTGAGACAGTGGAGTGGGACAGCTGATTAGTCCTAAGGAAGCTTCAAAATAGATAAGCAGACTCGGTCAAGTTTGCATTAATGACAAAGATAAATCATTCAAAAGGATCATTCATTCTGGGGTGCAAAACATTTTACTGGAAGATTTATGGAATTTATAAAAGAGCATGCTCAGGAACATTTGTATTAATAAATAACACAATTGAAACTTGTATGTCTTCAGTTCATGGTTTGTTCTTGAAAAATGGAGAGTGCATTGAACTATGAAGTTCTGAAAAACGCTTTTTAATCTTTTTTTATTCCTTTCTTTTGTGTGTGTAGGATTTTGTTTTGTTTCTGACTAAGCTAAGTATTATTTTTGTTTTTGGAGAGCTGCAAAGAATGGGACATAATAATGTTTTTTTTTCCACTGTGTGAACATGCTTTTCATGATGTCAATCTGTTCTTATCCACATTGATAATGCGAGTTTGTAGATATTTTTCCTTCTCAAACCATACCTCCACTTTTCCACTCAGTGTAACTCACTTGGGACAGTTAGGTTTTTCAAATATTCATGTTGATATTTTGGTTCTTCTCCCTGAGTGAGAGTGCAGAAAGGGACGAATGTCTTTCTCTGCAAACCTGGCTCTTCTGAGTGCATCAAGTAGGAAGAAGGGCAACATCAATATCTCTCAAATTACCTGTTAAAATCCATATTAGCAGGATTTTTCTTAAGGAATTCTCTTTGAATTTAAGGAATGAGTAGCAGCTACAATTTCACCCCATCCACTGAGGCAGAATCTCTGCATAAATGAAGACTTTTGCAATTCTTTAAAAATCAAGTCCTGAGTAGAAACTACATAACTTTACTTTAAAAGTGTATTTAAATTTGACAAATAAGACTACTTGCTTTCCATTCCCCTGTCAACGTCTAGTAATATAGGTAGGTTTTTTCTTACTACATTTTCTTACTACAAGTTGATCTCCTTATCCCTTATAGTCCCCACAAAGATTCTAAAACCAGACAGCAGATAAATACATTAAAAAACCAGAAATGACTCAACTATCTGAAATTGGAGAGAGAACAACTGTGCCATCACTGACTTTTATTTTCTGCGCACTGAAGAGGAGTTGTGTATTTTTTTTTTCCCTGCCTGGATGGTCAATACAATGTGAGCCATTAAAATTTCCATCGCAGACAGAAATTTGTTTTGAGTAAAAATACCTGCTGTGGAAAAGCACATATATATTATATGATCTATAATTTCGAAGGCAATAATCACCTGCTCTGAGAATTGTGTCTTTGAAAACACTCCCATCCTTCATAACTCTCTGCACTGCCTTCAGATCACTACTGTCTTTATTTGAAAATTACAGTACCTCTGAGAAAAGCACTAGCTGTGCTTAATCACCACCTATACGGATTTTTCGTGAGGATTGTTTAGCACACAATATTAGATCAGGCAAATTATGTTTATGTTGGCTGCTGCAGCATCAGCATTGACTGGGCAGCACCTGTCTGGTGATCGGTGCACACGCACAGGTGTGTGTCCACACCTCAGCAGGTCACTTAAAGCCGCTTTATCATCAGTATAGGAAAACAAGTGAAAATGGTCAAGCATCAGTCTAAATTTCTGGTAGGTGAGTTTAATTTTGCACATCACTATTACCTGGTATAGTTACACTGCAATACTGGGTTGTTTCTGCAGGCCACAGTTCACTGAAACAGTTTTGCAGCTTGGAATTAGGGTGTTGCTGTTGCTCCACTGTGACAAAGCCTTGTCACACCTAAGGCTGTAGCAAAACTGTGGTTCCACAGTTGAAGCTCTTCCCAGTTTGAGTCATATCAGTGGATATTGTGTGCAACCACATGGCACCTGGCTCTGGGGATGGGAGAAGCAGGCTGTTAGAGGCAACAGTGCTGCCTGCATCACCCAGCCATTGTTTTGCATCCTTGATTTGTGAGCAGACATGATTCTGCCAATGGGACAATGAAGGCTTTCTGACTCCTTCTCCTCAGGATTTCCCTATGTCCTTCTTCTCACCTCATCCTTCCTGTCTCTACTCCCAAAGTCAAGCTCCTGCCTCATGACTGGGGTGTCAAAACTAAATTCTGCTGAGAGCAAGCACCTAGATAAATTTTCAGAAAGACAAACCAGCTTTGAAACAATTTCCTTCCTTGTGCTCCTTCTTAGTATTTTCCTAGTTTCCAGTATGCATGCACCAACTTGCAAAGCCTGGGATACAGGATATTTCTCTGTTCTAATCTAGGGCAGATGACAAAGTTGCTGTGCCTTTAAGGGATGTTGTGCTCTGAATTGATTTATAAAGACCAGACTTGCATGATATACACATAATTGTTTTCAGATAACTATCACAACATATTTCAAATATTTAGAAATGCTCTTCAGTATGTTTTCAGCAGATAGAAATTGTAAGGTATTAGAAACCAGGCCAAAAAAGCTGCCTCCTTCCCTCTGCAAATGAATCAGAGCTTCTGTAAGTGAACAGGCTTCTTCTGATAAAAGTTAGGGCATTCACTGGAAAGGGAGGAACAGCACTTTATTTACATAACTTTTTCTTCCTGTCCAGGCTTGAGTTTTTATTCACTGGGATTTTCTAGTTTGAAAAAATTCCTAACCTTAAGGAAGTCCAAGGACTCTTTTTACATGGTGTTGCCCTCATGTCAGTGTTTTTTAAACAGCTAAACAGGTTGATGTTCCCACTTTTAAATTATCTCTTATTCTTAGTTTCATTAATTTTTTCTTGACAGTGTGTGTTCCACTGGTGTGGGAGATTTGTTGGAGTACTCCTTGCTGCATTGCGAACAAACCAGATGCAGTTGGGGAATTGTTGCTAGAGAGATTCTGGCATGGCTGATTGTGCACTGGACTTTTTGCAGCAACCTGAGGTGAATAAATCCCAGTGAGCTGGAGGATTGCAATGTATTTACACAATGTATTCACAGTCACTGGTGTATCTATGAACAACTGTAGTGTGAGAAGAAGGAAGATAATCTAATTTATAGAAAAAATTGTACATTGTGTTCTTCCTCTGCTTCCCAGTTGAGAAACAGCAGGCACACTCAATGTACATACAATTTTCTCTCCCAAATCCTTTCTTTCTTTTATGATAGCTTGGCTTCTTTTTTATGTTCTTTCTTCAGCTTGTAATTTCATTTGGATGTGGTTGGAAATAATGTATAGTTCACTAGAGGGAGAGAATTCATAGTGCAGTGTGTTGGGAGGAGGAAGGGGGAGAGAAAGACAAAGAAGAAAATGTATTTAAATTTCACCTGTACAAGAAGATCCAGCTTTTCTAAGCTGTGGTGGACACATAAGGAGAAAATGAGGAGAAACAGATTATTATTGCATTTTGCCATCTGCTCAGTATGCCACAAATAGTTTTTATCAGCAGAGAGCTATTACCACCAGTTAAAAACCATACCTTCTTTAAATAATCTCTCTCTCTTTTTCTCTCTCTTAAAATAATAATAAAAAAAGTACAACAAAAAAAGATAATTTCCACCATTTAAATATATTTGTCTATTTCTTCCCTACTGCGCTGAGATTTTGTGCTTGCAGAAGAGGCTCTGTCTCATGTCACACACTGGGTTGTCCATTGTCGACTGTGAGGGATTGTGAGACCTTCCCAGCAGAGCCCAGCCAGCCCAGCCAGCCTGGACATGGCTCCAGCTGCTCTGTGCCAACGTGACCTGGCTTGGCAAGGGTCATGCACTGGACTGTGGTGCTGCCACTCTGTAACTCTGTAGGACTTTGCTTTTATAACCCTCCACCAAGCCCCAGTTTATGTGTGGGTGACGCTGAGATCACTGTCCAGCCACATTTCTGATCCAACCATTTCTGGAGCTTAAGTTACCAAAAGGGGAGTGTTAAGATTTATGCAACAGAAATGTACATAAATCTGTTCCTCATTCCATATTTTTATCACAGCAGCTGCAACAGTGGATCTCTCCATAGATATTTGTTTGCCCTTTCCACCAAGATCTCCTCTTGTCCCATCAATACCTGTCTTCATTTTGGAGAGACAGAGATACTTAACTGCATCCTTGGGTAAGGCTGTGTGTGCATTCCCTGGGACCCTAACTGCACTTGAATGTAGCTCTTCCCCCTGTTAATTCTTGTTATATCTCCCTGAGGCTGTTCCTTTACAACAGGAACGACTCCATTTCAAATCAAACAAGTTTTCCCTGCACCAAAAATTTCCCAGTTTAAGTTAAGCAGCTTTGTTTTCATCCTGTATTGCTTCAGATGCACTATTTCCCCAGAAATTTTAACCAAATCCCTGTGTAAATGTTCTCTTCTTGCTTTCCATGTGTGTACCTTAAATAGAGAACATGTATATTAGCCTGTGTACTTTCAGCAGATAACTTCTCTAGAGCGGCTACTGTTTATTTTACCATGTGTGATGGTAAATTTACCATAAGTGATGGCTACATCACATTTGGAGAAATGTACGACTACAGGTAGGACATTTTTGAATTAAAATAATACTAAATACATAGAAAAAGATAGAAAGGGTAGTGGTACTGGCTCAGTTTTTTGACAGAACCCTTCAGAGATTACTGGTCCCAGTTCCAGTTAGTTTCTCTTACAAGATGGGACAACAAAACAAAACATAACAAAACAATAAAACAAAATGTGTGTTCATTGCTCCTTGTCCTTGGATCTGTCATGAGTGATATATGATAAATGGAGGGAATTAAATGCTAAAGGAAAGTTACTATGTTTTTATTTGTAGGTTCTTTTGGAGAACACTGATAGCTATTTTGATCTTATCTATGTGGACTGGACCATTGAAGATCATTGATGTTGTTGGTGAGGGCTTTTTTCTTAAGTTTAATCCCGCTCTCCACTGGTCTGAACATTCCTCAAAGGACATTGTGCCATGCAGCTCAAGTTAATTTCTATACTAATTGAAATCAGTTAAATGATTCAGTTCTCACAGTGACATAGCCCCTGTCCCACTGGAACTTCTTTCCCAGCTAATGCAAACTACAATAAGTACATTGCAAGACTTTATTTTTTGATTGTTCTCCTCTATTCTAGGAATGTCAACATTCCTAATGAATGATTAATGAAGGATTAATGAAGACTTATGAAAACATATATTTATTAAAAATCATACTTCTATGAGATAAGGTTTGTAGAGACTTTAGTCACAGTTATCTTTTGCTGTGGATTTTCTCAGTGTGGTTACTTATTAGTAAATTTTTAAAAGAGCAACATGATTTGCCAGATATGATGTGAGTCTCAAGGATATTGACCTCAAAGCAAAATGAGGTTGCTGAGAAATTTGTCCTGTTTACAGGATTTCTATATTGGATAACTCTCAAGCTTCTTATTCATGATTTTTTGTAAACATGAAAATAAGATTTTTTGGTTGCAAACCTATATAAATTAATTGGTAAAGATCCTTTTTTGAAAGAGATCCCAAGGCAAGGAGTATAGAATACATAATGATAGAAAGAAAAAGTGTTTCAGTTTTGTTTATTCCTTATGATATAGCTCTACAGAAGACCAGGACCCAGTTACAAATGAGAGTAGCCTGAATGCTACTCTTGTATGGGCAGCATCTGACACCAATGCACCAAGGTGGAAGCTAAGGATAGTTTTGGAAAAGAATTGTCTTGGTCTTCAGATGATATATGATGTCTCAGTGGGAAGCTTCCTCCTGTTCATGCAAACAGTGATTCTGCCTGTGATGGATGTAGAAATGATGTTGAGGAAGCTTATTTGGAGAACCAGAACTTAGCTTTCACAAGGTAGGTAATTTTCTAGTCTTCATTCACAAAGTAGGCAACTGATCCAAATTCTGTCTTGTCACTTTTCTCTTCATCTTAGTAGATATGATTAATTTGTAACATATAACTGCTATAGTGCATATGACAAGTGTTTCTCATAGTGAATATGGTCATTTGGTATTGCAAGGCAAAACGTCTCTGCTTTGACTAAATTACATACCAAGGTCTTTTTCATTTGAATAATTTTATGACACTGTATATTTTACTGTGCAGGCTTTATGAGATACAGTAATGCCATATCTGGCTGCTCAGCTAGGTCAGGCATTTCCTGGTTGCACCACCACCATTTGCTGTTTCTGGAGAATCTACAACCCTGGCTAACCAGTATTTGTAATTTATTCTGCTGTCCCCCTCGAGAGTGCTACCAACATGTGAGCTGTACTTTTCTTCCTTGTTTTCAGTTGCAAGTCCTGCAATACAGATAGAATTAAAAATCAAAGTAACACTCTGCCTTGTGTCTGTACTGCCTTTGTTGAACTGTTCTCCCATTGTATATATCCCTTCTGTTTCTCATCATACTCTGGTAGGAGCTACAAGGACACTGTTGGGTAAAGGTCATATGAGAGAGCTTGTCCATCCATTCCAGAAAAAGGAATTTGCCTAAGTGATGCATTACTTTTATTTAGTGGATCTTGCTTCCATATTGTTTTAAGAAAGGATTAAGTCTTATGCTACTGGTGTTTAAACTATAACGGTTTTATTATCTAAACTGCAATAGTTTACCTATTGTTTTGAGAGTATTTGAGACATGTGAGCTTTCCCCCTTGCATTACAGTCTCTTCTCTGTCTGATTGCATTCTTTTGGTTCCATTGACAGTAGTTTTTTAAAGTTGTGCTAGCTCTCAATAGATGCTAGAGGTGGCCACACTATGCAAAACAAACTGAAAAGTGGCAATGTTCCCTCCTCCTATGAATGAGTAGCAATGGTGAAAGCAACTCACTCTATACTCTTCCCAAATCACAGAATTATAAGGCTACTTAGGGTAGAAAAGACCCTTAGAATTGTTGTGTCCAACAAATGCTGGGCTTTCTCCTGAGTCTCTGGGCTGGTTTGAAGCCATGCCAGCAACCATGTTTGGAGTGCCAGGAGGCAGCTGGAGCAGTGTTTTGGGTCTCATGGCTCAGGTAATTTTAGGATAGGCCTTTCAATTTGACTCACCAAACACTGGCTCTTTTTCTGCTAGCACAAAGAACATGTTTTTTCAATAATGTATTTATATGCCAGGCTAGATTTTGTCTCCACGTGAAATGTTAAAATATTAATCCTGCTCTGTGCTGTCAGAGTTGAACGTGGCTGACAAGATCTTTAGGGCAGAGCTCAGGAAAGATCTGATGCAGTACTCATCCATGGGCAGGGAATCCCTGCCCTGGGATGACCTGGGACCACCAACACCTTTGCAAACTCTCACTGGTGTATCTTGCAGCCCCTTATGCCCCCTTTTGTGGCTGTGTCCACCTGAAGATGGAAACTGAGCAGTGTATCCTAATCTGGCTTTAGCAATGTTGCAGCTATTCTGATGCCTGCTCTCTTCCTGGCCTGGTTCTGGCATGTCATCACATCTTATTACATCTGAACTGTGGTGCTGTCCTGCTAAAATGCACAGGGAATGAATGTTTATGGAAGTACAGTTGTCCTTGGGTATTTTACATAAGCAGGGCCAGCTGCCCCTTGCATTTTTCATCTTGTCCTGCTATTATGTCTCTAGGATGGTACACCTGAGCCTGTGTTTTATATACCTCCTAAAAAGAAGGAAAGATAGCCTGTAAGAATTTTTTGGGGAGAAGAGGTGAGTTAGGAGTAAAGAGCTGACAGAGTTGATATTTATCCAAAATCCTGGAGTTTTTCAGGAATGATAGATGTTAGGTTTATGCTCCAGGGTAATTTTTTTTTTTTTTTT
>VWYP01008966.1:95535-107328 GCA_013400435.1 Pycnonotus jocosus | reverse complement strand
GTGTCTCAGCTTTGGATTTGTGTCCCAGGGGTTGGGTTTGAGCCCCAGGATAAAATGTTTTGTTCTTTTCAGAGGGATGTCTCAGCTTTGGAGAGCAGAGATAATAAAATAGGAAGAGCAATTACTACCCATATAACATTATCAGTCTGCCCAACCAGGTGCCAATATTTATACCATCATGTCTATGTAGAAAAATCTCAAAATGTTTCTCAGCATATTTGGCAATATTTGCTGTGCTCTCACTGTTTTCAAGTTTAAGTAACATCATTCTGTGAAGCAGCTGTTGGGATGAGAAGGGGGAACTTAATCTCATATACACAGCATAACAAATTTTGGATTGTTAATCTAATCTGAGCTTCTGACTAGAAAATTTCAGGGGAAATGTCACCCTGATATTTTACAGACTTCTGATGTTTGCATACAGACTTCTGATGTTTGCAATTTCACAATGGAGCTTCTCACAGATTTTGTTGTAAACAAGTAATCTTATTGTAACTGTCCCTTTTTGTTTTCATTCCTCTCTCTAAGGAGGGGAGAAATGATGGACTGTTAGTTTGGCCAGTGAGGTTGGAGAGGTGGCAACCTCATCCTCCAATCCATAATCTTTGTCAGAAATCTATATAAGAGAAGTAGAAAAATAAATTTCCCTCTTTTTGCCCTGACGACTTGGCTGTGTGCGTGTCGTTTGTGTCCTATAGCGCCAGGTATATTTTAAAAATCCCTAAAAAAGAAGATTCTGAGGAGAAATACTTCTGAGAGTTGAAGGAAAAAGAGGGATAGGTAAGAGGAAACTAGGTCAAAGAAGAAATAGTAGAAGGAATAAATAGTGTTATGGGTTATGGAGAGGAATAAAATTAACTTTCAAACAGTAAGTACCATGACAAAAACCTTTCAGATTTTAAGGAATTTGACTTGAATGGACTTGAAGGAGCAGCAAAGACGGCAAGACTTGGATAAATCCCAAAGCTCTCTGAAACAGATGTCTGAGTACACGCCCTAATACCTAATGGAAGCAGTGATTGTCTGCTGTGTTCAGAGACCAGGGACACCTGAGGGGCTGTTGCCTCATGTTGGGGTGTTGGGGAGCAGTGGTCCTCCATATCCTGCCTTCAGGGTGTAGCAGTGCTGAGTCTGTTTTGGCCTTTTTGGTTTGGCAGGATTTGCAGGTGTAGTGAAGGGTGATGCTCTGTGCCACAGATTTCAGGACTAGAACCAAGCTTGTAGGAAAGCCCAGTTCCTGCTGAGATGTCTGTCTTCAAAAGCACTGCCATTCAGACAGTTCAGGCAACAGCCTGGGGAACTTCTTTCTGCATAAACTATGCTGCACTCTTTAACCTTTCCAGTTTTCAACCTCTTTTCTAATCCTGTATACTGTTCTTTATAGCACCTTGGGGGCTAGCTTGTTTGGGAGCTTTCCTGGTGCTCAGACTTCCTCACACCTTTCCCATTTTATTCTCAGAAATCTTCCTGATTGCAATAACTGTGACAACATTAGGCAGCTGCTTAACCAAGTATGCACTTGTTTACACCTGTGTCTATCTACTCCTCATTACTCAGTGGTTAATGATTTTACACCTACATAGGAACTGAATTCGCAAGACACTCCTCTTGGTTCTGATACTGCTCCTTTGCAGCTACTAGATGAAATCTACTACAAAAGACCAGCATGCCAGTGTCAGGCAGCATCTGCTGATTACTTCAGAAGAGACTTGAAGACAAAATTAATTGAACAAATTAGCTTTAAAACCAGTTTCTGGATCCCCTTTTCAAAGTTTTCTTTTGAACATGAGAATGCTTGCAAAGCTTATATTTCCTGGACATGGTTTTTAGTATTAGCTCTGCCTACAGGTCATAATCTGAAGCTCCAATAACTCTTCCCTTAATGTGTCAAAGAGATCTGGTGTAATGGAAGTGTTTAAACATGTCCAGAAATTTCAGGATTTGAAGCTGGAAACTGAGCATTGAGGAACATTACTGGAGGTTCTTCCTGTTTCTTCAGACCCAGTGAAACATTTGGAGCTTTTTCCCACACTCAGACATTGCAGAGAAAATATATTTTTTGCACCTTTTCTGTCTGGACAGGACCATGACTATAAGAAGAATTTATGAAAGTGCCCCATCTCTTCACAGATGACTGGATTTCCTTGCTAACAACTGCCCACTAATCTGCTAAAATTATTTTGGATGTAAATTGTTAATTGCACAGAAACCTCCTAAAAACTACCTCTAGTCTCAGTGAAGCAAGCATCCATGGGACTGGGATTTGGATAGGCAGAGAACTGCCACTTTCCCTCAGAGTACCTTAATGTTTTGGCACAGAAGACATCAATTTTCCTATTTTCCTGCAGTGCTTTATGGCTGTGATAAATTGTATACCTATTTCAAGAATAATCTGCCATTCCCATTAAATCCATTAACTTGTAATGCATCAGTGCTACCTGTGACAACCAAATAACAGATACTAGTAGCTAAAGGGTATTTTTTTCCCTGACACATACAGTATAACTTTATTTCTATAAAAGTTTAAAGAAAGTACAAGAACTTAGTTGGTTTGCATGAATTTGTGCATTTCAAAAGGTGAAAGAGAAGCCAGACCAAAATCAGATTATAAGCTTATTGTGAGTATTATGAGCTCATCCTTAGGTGAGTGTCACTACAAACTGTCTCAATGTGGGATGGTATTCTGGTGGTCTCTTTTCATGGCTGGATGCATTTGTTGAGTTGTGCATCTTCTGGGGTGATTTGCTCCTAAGAGGTCAAGTCAACTGGATGTGGCAGCAACCAAGGGCTTTCGTTAAAAAATGATTCCTTTTAAAAAGGGAACGTGATAGGGATGAAGGAAAGAAAAGAGGACTTGTTTAAACACTATAGACCTTCAAGCTACACTAATTAAAGAGCCTAGCTTAATAAAATATGGAATTGGATGATGGCGTCAGCTGTTCCGTCATAGTATGTTAGCTACCTCTGAGATTCTGGGGGATTTTGTAGAAGAAAAAAGTCATCAAGATATTATACAACACTTCAGTCTTTGCAGAGACTTTTAAGAAGGAAATTACTGACCTTTTCTCTCAACCATTTTCTCTGAGATGTTTCCATTCCATTTTGCTTTTAAATTAATTAGAAGCATTCCTAGCAACCTGTTGAAACATCACAGAAATGTAGTGATGCTGTCACTACAGATGTGACAGACTGACAGGATTGTTTCCTGTAATGGTCCTTGCAGTCCTGAAACATTTCTCCCCCCATAGCAACAATTCTTGAAAATCCATGATCATACAAAATGAAGCAGAAAAAGATGAGCAGGTTATAGAGGTTCAGTGCTACCTTTGGATCCTGTGTCCCGTTCTTGGCTAGCTCTTTCACCCACCCGACTATGATAATCCTCATTTGTGAGTTCAAGCTTCTAGCGAAGCATGGCTGTGGTGAAGAAATGAAAGGAGGACTTCTACAGGGGTAGAAGATGGTTTATTCCACCCAGGTTGTCATGGCAGAAGTGACTTTCCCGGGCTCCAACATTACCTTTTCAAGTGGGGTGGGGAAAAGAGGAGATACAGATTTAGGACCAATTGAGGACATTGGGGGAGTCACTCAGAAACCAAGGGAGTACCTGAAATACAATCTAATGAATAGAAGGAGGAGGGGAATCCAGAATCTGTAGAATGGACAATGTTATTCCTGGAATTTCCCAAGTCCCAGGGTGTAGGCTTTGAATGGTGAGGATCAGGCATACAAAGGAACTTGGCAGGGATAGTTAGGAACATTCTATGGAGGCGGGTGAAGACAATGGGTAACTATAACAACACAATATAGAACCACCCATCGCCCATTAACAAGGACAGGAACCCATCAACTAACTAAAGGCTTGGACTCTATGTCCATATGAAACTGATAAACTAGAAAATGCACTGTTACAGCAGGTCTATAGCTCAGTCTCCTATAAAAGAGGAAATATGGCCCAGGAAAATATTTGCAAGGTGCCTTTGAAAACAAAATGGAAGAAGATGCTTTTAGGCTCAGCACCAGTAGATGGAAGTTGGAGCTATTAGTAGCTAGTTGTTTGATGTTTATTGCCACTGAAGTTTATCAGTACTTCCTATATTTTCTGTACAGAAATAGTATTGCATGAGTGAAATATCTTTAATTTATCAGTTTTTCCTTTTAAACCCAGTGATATCTCCCACTGAACTCTGTCTAATGGGCTAAAAGTAGCAATGTGATGTCATGCATGGGGTGTAGCATGAGTATTTCAGACTGAACTCTGTACAGCTGGAAAAACACTTGCCTGTTCTCTTTAGAATGAACAAATGAATCAATTGTATCAGGCACTCCTCCTCATCTCGGCCAGGCTGCAACACAGCACGTTTTCCAGATCTCTGGAAGATGCCTGGGCTGTGGCCCCACAGCCACTGGCCACTCCTGGTGTGTTCGGGTGAGGTTGGTCCATCTCAGGATCCTCTCAGCTTTGGGATTAAAGCACCCAGAGGCTGTGGCAGATGTTCTTTCTTGCACTGCAGTTTGGTTTGATTATAAACCCTGAGCTGGTTGATTTGCATGACAGCTCAATGGTGTCAACACTGCTGCAGCTCTGCCTCTTGGGCAGCACTGCAAGACTGAGGTCACTTACTCTCCTTGGTGTTACTCACATCCACCCTAGCCCTTGTGTCAGATTCCTCAGAAGGAGGCAGAAGAGTGTGGTGGGCCAAGGGGGCTTCAGCTTTTAAAGTCTGCAGCTCCCTGTCTGAAAACTACCATCCGAGATTTTTGCTGAAGTGCAGCTCTGCCCTTGAGGATCTGCATAGACTCAACAGAGGAGACGAAATAGAGAATCCTGGTGGATCTTCCAGTCTACTGATTTCTCTGATAACTAAATTTTTTAATGTTGTAGCCCATAGTGTATATGGGCCTTATGTTTTGCCTTTGCTTTAGTTGCAGCCCAAAGAATTTCCATTTGAGAACTTAAAGCAGATGTTGAAAACAGCTTTTTGGCATGTCCATAATCTGAAAATGAGCTATGTATGTATAACATAGCCTTCTCAAATTTGTTTGAAAATACATTGTTTCTGACTTGACCTTTCTTGTTCCAAAGCTTTGAGTCTGACACATTTTTTCAGCCAAAGCCCTAATCTAACCCCATAAATTGTTTTAAAAATTGGAAACATTGAGCAAGAGTTTATTGTATTTTTATAGTATTAATATCACATTAGTATTAAATGAGAAATTATCTGTAAGAAAATAGACTTTTTATTTAGATAGAATGAAAGTTCTGAGTACTGTCCTTGGAAGTCTGAAATTCATGGCATTGCTCTAGAATGGCTTCCCTTTTGTGGGAAAATCTCATCTGTGTGAGTATGAAATTTATGCTCTATGCCTTTCTAGGCTATGTCTCCTACAAGTTACTAATAAATACTGATTTAAAAAAATTGGGGCTGAACATAGGGATTAAGTAATACATAGTTCTTAGGATTCTATGGGAAAATTATATGTTCCTGTATAGGTTAACTTCTTGGACACTGTATGCAGTTACCTACTCAAGTGTAGTTTTCTGAATTGTAGTTTGCTTACAAGCCTCAACATTTATTTTTTCTTAAAACTCCACAAAATTTCAAATGAGTTTTTGCAACAAAAGTCTTGTTCTCGTGGATTTTAACAGTTACATTCAGATTAATTTTTGAAGCTAAAAGACTTTCCATTTGAGCCATGCTTTGAGAGATTCAGGCACATTCAGTGAATAATAGTATATAATTGCAGTGTATTGTAGAGTATACAGGTAATTTAGGATATAATTGCTTTAAAGTATATACAAATGGATACACTTTGCTGAAAATGCATATGTTTAAGGGTAAGTGTTTTCTTGGAAATGAAAATTATTAGTTTTGTAGGGTTTCACTAGTATGCCCTCCAAAACCTCTGATAAACGTATACTCGCTAGATTTTTTTTTCCAAAATGATGATCCATCTTTTTGATTACAGAGGCTTATAAATCATATTACCTTGTGCATTTGCTGATACTGTATTTTGGCTCCTATGGTAGTAATCATTTTAAGCTGCTGGGCTTTTTTTAATGAATATTGAGTTATTTTTCTCTGAGTTAAAACAACTTAAAAAAAATCTAATAGAAAACATGTGCCTCTCTGGTACTAAATAAAATTAACTTACAAATGCCTGTAATTTAGGCAGAAGTCTGTTTTTACAACCTTCCAGCCTGAATTTATGAGATGTGACACAAACAACAGAAAAGGTAGGCATGAATATGGAGAGAGTGCAAGTTTAGGATGGGAGTGAGGCAACAGAAGGGTTCCTCTAAAGGAGGAAGGCTGCTTTCTGGGCTTCAAGTCCTGTATTTTGCATTTCTGTGCTTCCAGCTTTCTTGCCTTTAGGCTTGTGAGAGCAACTATTTGCATTCTTCTCCACTAGCAGAGAAAGCAGAAGATTCTTTGAACAATATGAAAGTGGAAAAAGTCTTTTGTGTATGATAGAAAGCATTTCCTGGATGGGCCTTGTATCTCCTTCTTCTCTGCTGATCTGTGTGAAAAGCAACAACCTGAACTAATGTGAATCTGCTTTTGGCTCTTCCTGGGAAGTTGAGAAATGTCTAGAATTAAGGTGCAGATATCACAAGTTTAGAGGGGAAAAACCCAAAATCTTAAAAGTAGAGGTGAAGGACAGCACTGAGTACAGCTAATATGGTTTTAGAGGTAGAAGAAAACAAGCACCTCAGCATTCCCCATATTCCTGATGATCCTGAGGCTTTCTGTACGTTGGCTGCAGAGGATGAGTGTTTAGCCAGAAATGTAGGGTGACAGGCAGGAGAAATAGGAAAATAAAAAAAGCAAATAGAAAATCATACAGTTGAGATGAAACCCCTGGAGGGCCAAATTCTACAGGTTTTCTTGTTTTCCAGATTTCCTGGTTTAATTGGAAATCAGGAAAACTTCTGTGGAGAGGAATAGGGCTGTAGCAATTACAGAAACATGGCATTAAAGAAGATGTGCACTTAAAGGCATAGTGGATAATAAAACATTTATTTTTCAAGGACCTTAAAACTGATGTCCTTGAATCTAGAATCCCTGGGGCAGTCCTAAACCAGTACTGTTTATGAGACAAATGAAAATACATATGAAGAAAATATCACATATACCTACCATGCTCCTTTGCAGTGTATAACAGAACTACATTAGAGCAATTGAAAAAAAAAGACAGCTTTTGCATTTCTGACTCTGTGTACTTTAACTCAATATTTTATCTGAGCTGTGAATTTTAATGGCTGGATCTTAATGATGCAGCTGAAACCCCATGCAAATATAATACACTTTCTTTTATATTTATCTTTATTCAACCGTGTTTACTGGTTTCTTTAATTTCTTTGTTTGAGTCCTTATCTATCTGGCTTCTTTTATGCTACCATGAATCATGATTCATATTTAGCAGAATGAAAATGCTATACAGAATCATAGAATCATAAAGTCAAGGAATGGTTTGTGTTGGAATGGACCTTAAAGATCAGCTAGTCTCACCCCCCACCCCATTGCTATGGGCAGAGACACCTTCCCAAGAGCCCCATTCAATCTGGCCTTGACATGGCCAGGGATGGGGCGTCCACTGCTTCTCTGGACAACCTGTTACAATGCCTCACCACCCTCACAACAAAGAATTTACTCCTAATATTTAATCTGAACCTACTCTTTCTATTTGAATCCATTCCCTCCTTTCCCATCACTACATAAAAAAGTAAAAAGTCCCTTTCCATCTTTCTTGTAGGCTTCCTTCAGGTACTGAAAAGCCACAATTCTCTCCAAAAGCTACTCTTTTCCAGGCTGAACTATTGCAACTCTCTAAGCCTTTCCTCCTACAAAAGGTGTTCCATCCCTTTGATCATTTTGGTGTCTTTCCTCTGGACTCTCCATGTAATTCCTGTACTGGGATCCCAGAGCTGATGCAGCCCTGCAGGTGTGGTCTCAGCAGAGCAGAGCAGAGGGGCAGAATCCCCTCCCTGGCCCTGCTGTCCATGGGGCTCTGAATGCAGCCCAGGACATGTTTGGCTCTCTGGGCTGTGAGTATCCAAGGCTAGGTCATGTCCAGCCTCTCACCAGCAGCACCCCCAAGCCTTCCTTGGCAGGGCTGCTCTGATCTGTTCATGCCCAGCCTGCATTGGTACCTGGGGTTGTCCTAACCCTGGTGCAGTGCCAGCACCTGGTCTTGCGAGCTTCTTCTGCCCACTTCTCCCAATCCCTCTTGATGGCATCCCATCCTTCAGATGTGTCAGCAGTACCACTCAGCTTGGGATCATCTGCAAACTTATGGAGAGTGCACTCAGCCTCTCCATCTATGTCACTGATGAAGATATTTAATAACTCTGGTCCCAGTATAGACCTCTGAGGGCACCACTTGTCCATTAGGACACTGAGCCCTTGATAAAGAGCCTCTGGATGGGACTATACAACCACTTTCTTATCCAATAGTTCATCTTCTGAATCCATCTCTCTCCAATTTAGAAAGAAAGATGTTCTGGGGCTTTACAGAAGTCCAGAACATCCACAGCCCTTCCCTCATCCACTGATGCAGTCAGTCCACCACAGAAGGCCATTGGGTTGGTCAGGCAGAGCTTGACCCTGGTGAAGCTGTGCTGGTGTCTCAAATCACCTCCCTGTCCTCCTTGTGTCTTAGCACAGCTTCTAGGAGGATCTGTTCCATGATATTCCAGGCACAGAGCTGAAGCTGAGTGGTCAGTAGTTCCTAGGGTCTTCCTTTCTAGACCTTTTTAGACATGAGTACAATGTTTCCTCTTTTCCAGTCTCCTGGGACTTTGCTTGACTGCCATAACTTTTCAAACACCATGGAGAGTATCTTGGCACCTACATCAGTCATTTCCCTCAGAGCTATGGTATGCATTTCAGTGGGTCCCACTGACTTTTGCACACTCAGGTTCTTCAAGTGGTCACAAATCTGATCTTCACTTACAGTAAAGGGACTTTGCCCCAGTAGTCCCCAGTCTGCCATCCATCCGGTCAAGAGGTGTGGGAAGAAACATTTCCAGTGAAGACAGTGACAAAAAAAAGTTGTTGAGGACATTTACATTTAAAAATTTTTAATCCCTACAGTGTCTGTCACACCATTTAGGCCAAACACCAGACAGATCTCAGGTATGAGTTAACATCCTCTGATCTCGGTCTGTGAGATGGGAGTAATAATGCTCATCATGCCAAGGAGGCAGTGAAAATTACCTGATATTTGTAAATATGAAGGTTGAATCCCTGCACAAAATCTGCACATGTTGGTTGTCCCCACATGTCTGCGGATCTCAAAGCATCAAAAATACTTTCTACACAAAGTCCGTGGTTTTGCCCCTTGTCAGTGACTATCTAAGACTTCTGGAACCAACAAGTGTTTTCTAAGAACTTCAATATTTAATAAAAGCTTTTTTCCTTTATCTCTCATGGTTTTTAATGCTTGCAGTTCCCTACCCAGTCCTCTAGAGACCATATGGCTGTCACAATGAATTTAAGGTGTGTATGTCTATAGAAGCCAGGGAGCCAGCACAGTAATCTTTGAATCCAGTATTACTTGTTTCCATTCCAAAATATTTTTTCAATAGAGGTGGAAAACATCTGGATTTTGATAACTGCTGCTTTATATAATGAAGAAAACAACAAAAAAAAGAAGACAAAAAAGGGAAAAGAGAGTAGGAAGAAACCATTAAATCCCAAAAGAGTAATATATGATTCTTCCTTCAAGTGCTTAAAGTTTTCCATGAAATATTTTGGGGATGGGAAAAATACTTTTCCCATTACCATCAATGCTAAGGAAGAAGCTAGCTGTGGGAGCAGGTATCTTTGCCTTCCAGTTTCAAATTCCATAAAAATTAGTTTAACTTCATCTGGTTAGTAGTCTAGCTTTTAAATAATTCTTCACCACCACAGTCTCAGTCCATAGCTGAAAACAGGTGCTCTTCATTTCTAGCCTATGTTAAAATGAAATAAATATATCCAGTTATTGGAAAATTGTTACTGTAAAAATATTTCTCTCCCTCACTTTGTGTCAGGACCAGAAGTAAAGGCAGAGCAGGGAAGGCAGCTTTGATGGCATTGCCAGCACAGGCAGTGCAAATCCACAAGCTGGGACTGGTCCCAGAAGCTCCTTATGGTCTGTAGCCCACAGGGGTAAACTCAACCTCCCTTCAGTAGGGAAGACCATTTCCTGGGCAGGCTGCACAACCTGAATCTTCCTGGCCTTTAGTGCCTATCATTCAGCATTTCAGTGTGGCCTTTTAGTGTTTGCAAAGCCTGTTCATCATTGCAAAGGAAATAAATTGTGAATTTTTAGTTAGGCATGCTAACATTGCAAATGTTGTTTTCCACACACTAAACCCCATCCCTCCATTTCAGCCAAAGTAAAGTGGGATGGACACCTAGAGAAAGGAAGCAAACAGGTTTTTTTTTCTCATGTAGGAAGATTGACTCTGAGAGAGGGAGGTGGTAAAATGTAGCTGAGCAGCAGATTGGGCGTCAGAGCTATACCCAGTGGTTGGCTGGGCGCTGCTGAAGGGACAAGAGCCCTGAAACCGACCTGTGTACACCAACGTCCAACAGAGGATGGCTGGGAGAGAATCCAGACCTAGCCTCTGGGACAGGGAACACATCTGTCCTGTGTCTACTCAGACAATTGTGACTGGGATTTTTCTTGTTCCAGTATCCTAGATCCAAGCTCCTGGAGATACCAGAGAGCAGCAGCTGCTCCCATGCAGCCTGTGAGCAGCCCACTCCTTCTGCCACAGCACTGCCCTTCCCTTTGAAACTGGGTGGGAAGCAAGTCACAGCAATAACCTATTTCTTTGATCTCTTGCTCCAGCTGAAACTCATCCTTGTTGGGGAGGCCTTTGACAGGCCTTTTCCATCACAAAGACTCTCTCCGTGGTCTCGGGCAGGCTCTGTCCCAGTGGCAATGAGTTCTGCCCTGCAGAACTGAAGCTGGAAATTCAAGATTTTAACCTTTTTGTGAAACAACAGATTCAACAAATGAAACTGTAAATTTTACTCATACTTTCCCATCTAGTTCGAAAACCCCCATGATTTTAATCACTCAGTTCATTGCTTGGGTCACTTCACTAGACTTCAGGAGAATTAATAATTAATAACTCAGAGTAGGCTTTCTTTTTTAATTTCTTATTTTTCCTTTGAACTTAGCATTTTTTTCTCTATCCCAGACAGCATAATTTACATGATAAACAAGTGGTATATTAATCTTTTGATATGGATCCATATTATTTATCAAATTTCTCATAATCTTATACAAGTCTGTCTTGTTATGTTTTTAAAGATATTAATCTTCAGCAGAGAAAAAAAAATGAGGCTTTCCTCTCTGTGTCTTATTATACCTATGGAATCACACTACCTGTACACTACCACAGACCTGTCATAAAATCCTGATAGTGATAAAGCACTCTAATTTCCTTACAAGACAAGCTAGCAAATTCTGGCATGTTTAACTGATATCTTGTGGTAGGTTTGCTGATTCCTGTCCCCATTTTATAGTTTGATTAGTAACTGATAATTAATTACGCAATAATTTCCTTGTGGAACACACCATGTTTCTGGAAGTAAAAGCAAAGGTTAATGATCATGAGAAATACTATAGAAATGTTTGCATTTAACTAGAACAAAATTTTGGCTGCAGCCACAGCATTTCAGATTTGTTTGTATCCACAGCTTTTCAGATTTGTTTGTATTTTTGAGTAATTTTTTTTGTGCACAACTCCTTTCATAACATTTTGGGTAAGTAAACCTCTTTTTTTTTTTT
>VWYP01008966.1:0-95520 GCA_013400435.1 Pycnonotus jocosus | reverse complement strand
CTCCTTAGAAATGTGTGTTTCCCTCTTTTTGGACAAATGTGTTTGCACGTCAGTGACTGGAAGTGGCACATGCCCCGTTCAAGGTAGGGATGTGTGCTGTGGCTGGCTGTTGTGGCAGCAAGCAGGGCCTGTTGTCCCTTGGGTGAGTGAGCTGATCCTCCACATGAGCAGCATCAGCAGGAATGAGCACCTTCTAAGCACCTTCAGCTAAGACAAATCCACAGTTTCCTGAAGGCTGAGATCTACACTCAGCTTTTGGCATGCACTCAGATATTCTAGGGATGAGGCTTTTCTTGTTGTCTACAATATATAGAGGAAATCAAAGAAAAGCAATAAAAAGGAGGGTTTTATTCCATGTCCAGAGGTATGTGGGAAGAGTGGACTCTCTCATTATCTGTGTGTGTATTCAAAGGACAAATATTTCTCCTCCTTCTTCAAAAAAAGGAGAGTCTGACAGACTTTAGAAGTTTAGTTCATCGTGCTCAGCAGATCATGGAGTTTGAACCAGGGTAGTGTAATCATGTAGCAGAAGTGAAAAAAATCCTATAATAGTGTTTTTATTGCTGGTTCATCTTGGTTCTTCATTAAAAGTGCCTTTTTAGTCTTTCAAGCAACAATGGTCTGCTTGCCAAACCAAGTCCAAGAGTGTGGATTAATTATTTCTGCCACATAAACAGGCTGAGTTTTAAACAGGAATGTTCTTGCTGCCTTTTTGCAAAGCACATTGGCCTTGGCTGCTGGTGTGCCTTGCTCAACTATAAACCAGCTGATAATATGAGCTGGTGGAGGGATGAAACCAATACTCAAAGAACAGTATTAATTCTAGTATTTAAATACTAGTATTTAAATACTAGTGTCTTATAGCCACTGCAAAGTTGAAGAAAATATTTTTCCCTTCAGACATTTAACATTTCTAAAAACCCCCAAACTGAGTAGATATGTTTGATTTTCTGGAGCATTTCAGGATTCCCAAATGCTGTCAGGAATCGTTGTAGACATTGAAGTGCTAACTTGGGACTAGATGTTGTCTTTTTATTTCACAATGAAACCTTAGAACTGAGACAAAAAATGATAGCTTCTTTGTATAAGGAAAGATGAATAGAATCTGTTCTATTTGTGAATACTTTAGAGGTTGGATTGTGGTTGAGCTTCCTACATATAATTTACAGCCATCAAGCAGCTGTGATATGTGTGGGCAGTCCTTTGTTACATGTGTAAGGATTTTCACATATTCAACATATCCATGCTGACCTGTATGGAAATACTTGGACACAATTCACCATTAGGATGCATACCTGTTCTGTGACGTCTGTAGGTTAAAGAAACCCGTATGTTTTGCAAAGTTCTTTGGGTCTGTATGACTAGATGTCTGTATGGCTTTCCTATATTGCTTCTTCTGATGCTCCTTGAACCTCGTAACATCTTGATTGAAGTGGCTCTGTGATATTTTTATATTATGGTTATTCTTATGGTTATTCTTGAAAATTTTTATCTCTATCTTTTGAAAATGTTTGGGAGAAAACATATTTATTTGTACAAAATTTTAAATTTTTTAAATGTTTGTATTAGAAAGCTGTATTCATTGAAATAGAGAAAAATGTTTATCACAAAGCTAACATTTTTTTTTTGGGACTATTTTACAGGCCTATTTTTATCTTTGAATGTTATCACATAGATTTTGTGCTATCCAGCTGATTTTGTCTAAAAATACCTTAACAGCCAAAGTGGTCGTTTATCCCTTTTGGCAAGTCATAATACCCAGACCCAAAAGATTTATGTAGACAAGAGTTTCAATCTTTGAAAAATCAGAGCTCCACAATGAGGATTGAGTTTGCTTTTTGTTTCTGGAGGTCTTTATGAGTTTGTGAAGGGATAATCTTCACTGACTTTTACCTGTTTTTCTCTTGAGGATGTCTCCTAGAAGCTGAAAGGAAAATACAAGACATAAAGCCGGTTACCTTGTCCCCTCCATTTATAACGTTCTAATCCTGCCAGGTCCTGAAAACCCAGAGGCATATAATTTGTTCCTTTGTAAAAACACCTATTCCTTGAACCTGTGTCTGCCTTCAGTAATGGAGCTTTTTTGCATCTGAGTGCTAGATTTTAAAATATTTTACGATTCTGCTGGCTTTGAAACATGCTGTTCTTATGTTCATTCAGTTGTTTTGGCTTTGTTTTATGGCAATTTGGTCTTCCTGGGGCTCACAAGGTACTTGTGGCATCTCTGGAGGCTGAGCAAGAGCAAGGAGAGAGCAGGTAGTTAGAAGACACTCTCCCTTTCCTTCTCAGGAACTCCTTTCCATCAGAGCAAGGGGTGCAGGATAGAGCTGCCTTTCAAGGGAAACCTGCAGGGCCCTGCCTCTGTGTGCTTCCTTTACACTGCCACATCTCAAGCTTGCCTTCTCAGAGGCACCCTGTGCTTCCCCTAACAGCTGACAGGAGCTGCAGAAGACATGCAAAGTAGGGCCCTTGCATGGCACGGGTTCAAAAATAACAGCTTTATTGGAATGCAGTAATTACTGGCACCTTGTCAGGAAATGTTACCATTGAGAATCTTCCTGTTAAAGTCACTCCTTCCATAAAAGTAACTTCTTCCACAGTAGGTGTGGTGATATATGAATACCATTTTTTTCCAGACAAAACCCAGCCATTTTTCATAGGTGCCTGGGCTCAAGCCTGTTTATTTTCCCTTGTCTCTCTTTCTGCTGGTAAGTCTGGCATGTTAATCCTCTCTGGTACTGTGCTGAATACTTTCACTCCTAAGCTTCACTCCAATACTTTCACTTCTAAGCTTCTTTGCTTAGAAGAGTGAGTGGGCTTGGGGGGTTAATGCTGTGAGCTGCCCAGTCACTCTTTATGTATGCAATGGGTACAAAAAGGGGATGTGGAGGCAGATTCAGTTCAGAGAAGATGAAAGTTGTTACCTTCATTCTTCCCCACTTGGGTGAAGTCAACAGCAAGTCCTTGATACAGTGATCTAAACACTGGGACCAAATTTGCTTCAGAGTTTCTTTGTGGTCTTGGCTCTCTGCCACAGTTTTCACTTACTTTAGAATAGGCAAATAATCCTCTCTTGTAAAGCCTCAGAGAGCATTTAGAGGACTAAAAAAGTATTGTGTGTGCAAAGCTGGAGATTGGATACACAGAGGTATGCAAGCAGCTGGTAGCATGGGATCTATTGCAAAAAAGTAAGAAAATGAAGATAAGTATTTATGATCTAGATGAAACACTTAAAAAAAAAAAAAGAGGCCATAAAAATGGGTCTGGTGTTCCTCAGGGGTCTGTGCTGGGGACAGTTCTGTTCAATATTTTTACTGATGACATGGATGAACTTACTGAGGCTTTCATTAGTAAATTTGGAGATGACACTAAGCTGGGAGCGTGTGTTGATCTGCTGGAAGGGAGGAGGGCTCTGCAGAAAAACCTGGAACAGTTGGATGGATGGGCAGAGTCCAGTAGGATGAAGTTTAATAAGTCCAAGTGCTGAGTCCTGCATTTTGGCCACAACAACCCCCTGCAACCTTACAGGCTGGGGACAATGTGGCTGCACAGTGCCCAGGCAGAAAGGGACCTGGGGGTGCTGGTGACAGCAGCTGAACATGAGCCAGGCTGTGCCCAGGTGGCCAAGAAGGCCAATGGCATCCTGGCCTGGATCAGCAATGGTGTGGCCAGCAGGAGCAGGGCAGGGATTGTCCCCCTGTGCTGGGCACTGCTGAGGCCACACCTCGAGTGCTGTGTCCAGCTCTGTCCCCTCAGTTTAGGAAGGACATTGAGACGCTTGAGCGCGTCCAGAGGAGGGAACGAGGCTGGAGAGGGGCTTGGAACACAAACCCTGTGAGGAACAACTGAGGGAGCTGGGGGTGTTTATCCTGGAGAGAAGGAGACTCAGAGGTGACCTTATCACTCTCCACAACTTCCTGAAGGATGGCTGCAGTCAGGTGGGGTTGGTCTCTTTCTCCAGGCAGCAACTGACAGAATGAGAGGACACAGTCTCAAGCTGTGGCAAGGGAAATATAGGTTGGATATCAGGAAAACATTTTTTACAGAAAGGGTGATAAAATACTGGAATGATCTACCCAAGGAGGTGGTGGAGTGTTTAAAAAAAGTCCCTGGATGTGTTTAAAAAAAGACTGGATGTGGCATTTGGTGCCATGGTTTAGTTGAGGTGTTAGGACATGGGTTGGAGTCAATGATCTTGGAGGTTTCTTCCAACCCAGTGATTCTGTGATTCTGTGATTCTGTAATGATAAGGAAGTCAGATATCACATGGCCATCTGATACTGTCAAGGCAATGAGGTGTGCATCCAACCAGTCCTTGGGGAGTGTGTCCATCCTGCCCGCTGTAGGCAGTGGGAGCCATCAAGGTCACTGTAGGTGAAACAATGGGATAAAAACCTGTAACATGATGCTGGGTTATCCAGGGGCCCAGAACAACAAGTGGTCTAGCAGTGTGGAATTAAAGAGGTAGAGATATCCAGAAGCAGCTTGAAGATCTGTCTTTGGACTATGGGATTAGGAAGGCTTTCAGCCTTGCAGGTAGGTGCCACCTTTCCCTCCTGGGCAAAAAGTTTTGTTCTGAGGCAGGCAGGGCTGCTGATAGTAGGATGGGATGCCTCCTCCACTACTCCAATGGATGATTTGAAACTTTACATTGGAGTTGTTATGGCATGTTCTAGGCTATCCTGTGTGCTGAGCCTCAAGTGTCCTGCTTGTCACTGAAAATTAGGGTGGATAAAGCATCAGTTATCTCCCTGAGCCATTATTAAAATTAGTTTTAATATCTCCAAAGTAATTAATATTTATATGCCAGCGGAGGGGCTGGGATCATTCTCTCAACTTTCACACAGAAGCCTTGTGTGTAGTGCCTGGAGCATCTAAGCCATCTGTGTCTGGGGCCAAAATCTGACCTAGTGTGAATGGCACGACTGTAGCACAACATGTGGTTATATGTTATGCACTTAGACTTGGACAAAATGGCAATTCATGAGGAAGTCTTTGTTTAAAGAACCTCCCCCATCTTGCTGATGAGGCCAGGAGGTTGCACAGCCTGCTCTGGCCCTGGGACAAGGACTGTGCCTCAGTGTCTTTGTTTTGCTTAGAGGAGCTCTTGGGGCTGGTTGCTCAAGGCATGGCCACCAGCTATGAGGCCAGCCAGGATTTCCTTGGCTGTGCACCATGCCGATTACTTGCCCGCTTCCTGCGCACAGCTTACGTGGTGCAGGGGACTTTGTCCAAGCCTTCTACGTCAGAAGGGAATTAAATTTCAATGCAAACACAGGTTTGCATAGTTGAGCCCTTAAGCCTACAACAAACTGCAGTTTAATCTGCTGCTGCTGTAGACAAGCTATCCTTGTTAAATAGTTTAAATTTAGCTGGTAGAGCCCTTGAGAGATTATTTTTGGGGCACATTGTGTTTACTGATCTCCAGTAATCATGTTATCAATTAATTCTGCTGTTCAAGAGCACATGCCTAGACCTTGTACTTTGTTGCTAATTTGTCTCTCTCTCACATGAAGCAGAGACTCAAGGAAATTAGAAAATTATTCCTACTGTTTCTACCAGGTCTGTTGATTAGTGCTTTGAGCAGTAGATCAGATCTGCACAGCAAGGCTGAATCCTGGCTGACCTTTTCTCTGCTCTGAGTTTACAAACATGAGAAGAAACTTTGTTTACTGCAGATGTGCAGTTTGCTGGATGCACTAACAAATGTCAGCAGCCCAGCAGCCAGTGCTTTCCTCACTCTGCTGCTCAGGACTGTGTTGTTGAGTGAAGGTGCTCAAACTGTGGTACTGAGCATCACAACACTCCCTGCACTTTGTCCACTATTGTAGCCCACTTTTGCAAAAGTGTTTCTTGCAGGAGAAGATCCAATACTTTCTTTTTTCCTGCCTTTTTTTTTTTTATAATTATTATTATTTTTTTCCTTAGCAGTGAACCAAGGCAGCCAAAACATGAAGGAGTGCCCTGGGAAGCAGATGAGGATGCTATACAGATATAACCAGGTGTGATTTTCTTTCAGGCACTGCTGGGGAGTGAACCTCTGCTTCTGTCAGGATATAGATGCTATAAACTATCCCTGTGATGGAAAGGGTATTTTCTTCCATCCTTCTGCTCTGGGAGACAGTGCTAGGTGTCAGGACAGTGCAAGCAAGGACAGAAACAGTTTGGAGATTAATTAATAATGAGGATTTAGTTATAAACTGACAAACTGTCATGGAACAGATACATAACTGCTGTGATCATGCTGCTGCTGCTCCAGCTTGTGTGCTACGGTTTGTCCTTGGAAAATCCACCATGTAGTGTTACATACTCACATACATACTGTTTGGGAAATTTAACATATTATACTGTCTCTGCTTAAACTTCCTAGTCAAACATAAGTTTAAAATCCCAGTTGGAATATCCCAGACCTTATGAAAAAATATTCTGGTTTACTGCACACCTTGGAAAATAGTACTATTACAGTCAAACTATCTCAAACTCCTCTGTAAGGTCTAAATTTCCCTTTTTTTTGTTAGCAGTACAAAGACAGCTGAAATATGCAGGTATAAAGGTAAGAGAGGGAAAGAGTATATGAGGAGAAAATGCTATTATAGAAATTATTTCTGCAGATACGTACATTGGCAGCTCTTCTCTGAGTTCTCTGGTAGGCTGTGGAAACAAACCAATTTGATTTTCAGACAAGATGATCAAGTATGGACAAGGATGTGTGGTGTTGTTAGGGAACGAAGGGTTGTTAGGGAACTCTCTGGGCCCCAACATAATGAAAAGTAGCTTTCTGAGAAGGGCACTGTTGGAAGGGTGAGAACTAGAACTGCTGTCAGGAAGACTTCAGTCTATTTTCTGCTTGTCCTGGGGAAATTATCTTGGAACGAATAGAATTAAGACCAATTAAAACCTGTCCAGTTCTTAATTCTTAATTCTATTATTGGATAAGAATATTTCAAATTATCTATTTGTCTTTACATTACAACTGAGGAAGTCTCCCTTCCAAAAGTGGTAGAGGTCAAACGCATTTTCTGTTTGCAGTTACAAACTTTTGCTTTCTTTATGCAGCGTCTCGTAGAATGTTTTTCTAAGAGTGCTTCACACAAAATTAAGAAGTAGCATTAAGCAAATGCCTTTGCACAAAGTAGAAAAAAGTATTATGTGTATCTCCTTAGTAGCTAGTACATTCTTATGCAAAAACCTTGACTGTATCTCTTCCAGTTATTTTATTTCTGTACTCTTCAACTCCCTGTATATGATTGTAATGCTTTCAACAGAGCATTTTTCATGGACAGACCTTGGTGATTGAAGAGTATTGTGCTGAATAGTGAATTATATAAGTGTGAATAGGTGCTATTTTATCTGAAGAGAGAAGTCTTCCTTTCCTCTAGAAGGTCTGCCCAGCATAAGACAGAGTTTCAGTGAGCTTAATATTCAATCATTCATCAAATGGGCTGATGAAATGGGACTCCAAATGAACCCTGCAAAAATGAGTTAGTAGATGAGTTCAAAGGAAATAAATATAAGGCCATGAATCTAGGAAATACAATCTTAACCATGTCTACATAATGCTGAACTTGGAAAGAGGTCTCAGAGTCACTGTTGAGGACTTTCTTCAATTAATTTTCAGTATACAACAGCAGCATGCTAACAAGCCTGAGAAAATGTTGATCAGCATTAGAGGAATGATGAGAGGGAAAAAGACACACTTTTATTTAGCATGTGCACAACTTAAGTTCTGTGTGCAATTCCATTCTCTACACTGCAAGAGGAACTTAGAAGAAGGCAGCAATCAGGATCACTGTCTTGTAAGGAGATATTGAATTACAGGACATTAAAGAGACTTTATTTTGGAGCAGAAGAAGCTGGGGTGATATGCCCGAAGCCTACAAAATCAGGAGGCAGGTGGACAGGCCTGATGCACAACTAAATTCCCAAGTACAGGGACTTGGGTCAGTTGCTGAAGTTGGTCAGAGATCAGATTAAATCTGAGAGAAAACATTCCTCTGTGTGAGTAGTGAACTTCTGGATTTGATCTTGTAGGAGACTGTAGAAACAAATGGTATCAGCATATTCAAATATACATTAAACAATTTAATGGGTGATAGGCCTGGAAACAGTTAACCTAAAGATCTAAGGGACACAGAAAGAGGCATGTATCCTCTAACAGCCCTGACACAGCATCTGAGGGTGTGGAAGGAAGGTGCAAGAGGAAGGTGCTGGAGAGGGAAGCCAGGGGAGCAGCAGGCTTGCGTGACTGGTGTCTCCTGTCGTGCTGCTGCACCCATGGCCTGACCTCTGCCTTCATACCCAGCTGTTCAGCTGGCCAGTGTCCAGGGAGACACAACTGCAGCCAGGGCTCCCAAAAGGGCAGTGAGGGATAAAGAGCTGGGACCTCACGCAGCTGACAAACACAGACTGCTTCCAAACCAGCTTTGCCCTTTGAAAGGAACTCTTTGTCACTGAATGCTTTGCTCCAGCGCCACGCTGGGGAGGGAAGAGGTGGACGACCAGTGCATCCAGTCTGGATGTCTAATGGATATCTAAAGTAAATGACATAAAGTTCAGCCAGGCCAATTTAAACTTATCCTTATGTGCAATGGTGAACTGAGTTTAAGTAGGTCCTACTTAGGAAGGTAAATGAGATCTAAAACCTTGCCTCCTCTCTTCATAGGAAATAAGGCACTCAAAGGATTAGATTACTACATATTGAATTTATATATATTTTTATTAGTAATCTTCTGAATTATCTTTTAAAAAAACCCTATTTTTCTTTAAGCAGGAAATATTTGTTTCTATTGCTGAAGGTTACACTTGATGCCTCCATTTTTTTAGTGGAAATGTTTATGTTTTCAAGAAAATTATTTTCTTCTCTTCTCATGTTTTGTTTTGGAAATTTTAAGGAAAAGTTTCAGCAGAAGTGTTTTGGGTTTGACTGTCGAGGTCATGCTCTGTTTTGAAGTGGTTGTTTCCCCTCTGACAAGCCAAAGCTGAGGACATCTGTTACCAGGACGGATCTGTTGTGTCACTGAGAGACTTTGTGGGGAGCTCTGCATTGCTGGATACCTACAGCAAGGCTTCCCCTCCTGCCTGCACGTGAGTTGGGGCAGAGAGCTGATGTGCTAAAAGGACTCCATGTGTGTGTATGCAGCTCCCTCTCTATCTATAAATGCAGTACTTTAATGAAATACTCTTCAAGAAGCAGTTTTCAACCAAATGTTATTTTGTATACAGAATGAAATGCAGGAAAAATAAAAACAAAGTAAAACAAAACAAGACCATACAATAAAAGTTCCAGAAAACTTTGCAACTCTACGTATTCTGTGATCTGCTATAGCTACCTGGGAAACCTAAGAATTCATCAATGAAGAAAGAGGCAATGGATTTGACTTCAATGTATCACTTTTGGAAAAGCAAGGTGATATTTTATCCTTGGCGACAACATCAACTGAAAAATTTTTCTATCAAAAACAATTCAGTAGACAACACATGTTGACTCATAGGAGTGACTGGTCAACAGAAGATGGGGTTTCTTTTATTTATTTATCCCTCTCCTTTTTTTTTTTTTTTTTTTTCTTCTCTTTTTTTTTTTTTTTTTTTTTAATTAATCTTGGAACTCCCTCATCTCGTGAGTTCATATTGGAACCCACTGCTATATCATCCTCATTTACTGTTCCACAAAAGGGCAGAATAAAGTTAAAAGGTGGGGCAAAGGTTTGTGATAGACTTTCCAGCTGAGACCACCTTGCCCTTTGGCATGAAGAGGAGTGCTCTTTTCCTCTAGTTGTAGACTGCACCTCAAGTTTAAAAGATGCACACTGACAGGGCATTTCATCAAAACCATATGTTAAAAGAAATACTCTCATGATTATTTGTCCAACGTTTTTATACTTTTAATTATGGTGACACTGAAATCAGTTCTCTTCCAATTTCTATATTTGTACCTCACTCTAAGAGATTCTGCAGAGCCTTTCCTGCTGTAATAACTCTACTGCTGTAACAATTCCTTTAAAAACACATCAGCTGCTGCTTGTCACTTCAACAAGCCCTTTATTCAGCAGCCTTGTCAGGAGTGTGTTTGTTGGAATAGAAAATCCGTTTCTTTTTCTCTAAATGTCTGACCTATTAGCAAACTATATTCAAAGCTTTGATAGTAAGAAGCAGAATAGCAAGAGTTGGCTGCCATTACTTCATAAGGACTCTTCACATCCATGGAATTTTTGGTATTTGCAGCAACCTCCTCTGCCTTGTTTTTCACTGCTCATTCCAAGAGTACCTGGTACATGTCAATAATGAAATAACTTCCCCTTTATTAAAGAACAAATTTGGATATATACATATATGCCTTGTTTACATATTAAAAAATGCATTTCTTTCAGATTTTTGGCTAATCCTCCCTTAGTCTTCTGAAAATATCAAGTTTTTAAAAAGTTTTGAAAACAAGCCCCATCCATCCCAGCAACTGTGTCTTGCCTCCTTCCCTGATTATGTCCTCTATTTCTTTCTTCTTCAAATAGAAACACATATGGCTGAATTCTCCAGGCACTCTTTGCTGTTCTCTCTGGTTGTGATTCCCTGAACAAATTACTCTTGTGGGTAGTTTGTAAGGGAATCACAGTCAGAGAGAGGAAGGAGGAGGAGCAGTGACAGAATGGATGAGTTTTCTGAGATTCTAATTGAAATTATCAACACAATATCACCACAGCTGGAAGAGCAGTTTGTCAGGGACAGCAGTGCAGGTGTCTGCTGAGAAAGTTTACCTAGTTATAAGGGCAGTGAAACCCCTGCAGCTGGTTGGGGCCACCATGAGCTCTGCCTGGGCAGAGCAGTGGCTCTCATGGCAGCTGGGATGTCTGCAGGAAGCTCACTGGACATGAGACATTCCAGACATTTCGGATACAAGCAGGAATAACTTCAGACTGTTTTAGCTTCTGGAGAAGGTCATGAAGGTGCTTGCAGCGCTGAACCACCTTCCCTACGAGGGCAGGCTGAGAGAGCTGGGATAGTTCAGTCTGGAGAAGAGAAGGCTCCAGGTGGACCACACCTAAAGAGCACCTACAGAAAAGATGGGGAGGGACTCTTTATCAGGGACTCTTTATCAGGGACATGGGGCAATGATTTTAAACAGAAATAGGGTGAATTTAGATTAGGTATTCTTTACTGTGAGGGTGGAAAGGTGCTGGAATGGCTGGCCTAGAAAAGTTGCTGATGCCCCATCCCTGGAAGTGTCAAGGCCAGGTTGTGTCCGGCTTTGAGCAATGTGGGCTAGTGAAAAGTGTCCCTGCCTGTGGCAGGGGGCTTGGGACTATATGATCTTTAAGGTTCCCTCCAACTCAAGGCATTCTATGATTCTATGACCAATAAAAGACCCTTTTTTTCACCATTTAAGCCTTGTCAATACAAGTTGTTGATAATTTTTTAAAGTTATCATTTATATTAGCTAGGTACTGATTTTTATGGTTGATTGCCTGTGGTAATTCTACTTCAGAAAAACTTGTGTCCAAAGTCATGTTTGTTTAAACTGGGCTGAGATTAATGCCTCTTTCTGTATCTCAGAGAAAGAGCTTTGTTGTTGAAGGAATAGACCAATTTGAGTGAGACTTTAAAAAAGCTATTTTCTATTTTGTTTGATAGAGTATTCTGTGTCTCTGAAAATTCAGAAGAAAACCACTTTGTATAAAAGGGTTTTAATTTGAAATTTTTGGATTCTGATAATGGCTTCATTACCTTTTAAATTCTTTTTCTTTTGTGCTTACAAAAATGACCAAAAATTTAGAAGAAAAACATATAAAGAATCTCTTAATCTGAAGGCCAATGTGGAGAGAAGAAAGAGAAACTGTATTGATGGTGAGAGCTAGTGACTGAATAGAGGTGAAATCAGTATTAAACACAGGGCTACAGCCTGGTAGATCTTCACTACATAAAGAGGAATGGGGCAAGGTTTCTTTTTATTTTCCTATCTTTTTCCATTGCAGGGTGGAGAATGAGAGCAGCACTCCTCCTTTTTTAAGCACCCCTCCTTTTTTTTCCCTTTTCACAATTTTTGAAGTCAAAACAAAAGTAGAATTAATCTAGCCACTGGAAGAACTGCAGTAAATTTCTGTTCTTTCATATTATCAAATGACAACGTAGAGATATTATACGTAACTGTTGGACTACATGATGTGCAAAGGTTACCATCAATGGTAAAAAATCTTGCTCCATTGACTCATTGAAATGTTGATATCAGAGGAATGAGGGGAATCAGGTGGGGCATTGGTTCTAGAAGTTATGGATCTGCAGTGAGGAACAGGTCCATGGTTTCACAGCAGTTTGGAGGGTGCCAGGAGTTCAGTATTTGTGTTCACTAACATGTGTGCTTCTGGGTGCCTGGCAGCCTGACAGATGTGAAACAGACCAACAGCATTGTCATTGCATTAGCAAGTGTGGATAACACAGGATGTGCTGCCTGTTTGCTCCCCTGGGAATAGGGATTGTACACGTCAAGGTGTTTGGGGGCAAAAGTTACCCCTTTAGACGCTTTGGAACAGGTTTGTGTCAGCAAAAGTGAGTTTGCACCAATTCAGCATCTTGCACCAGGCAGCTGTGTTTTGGTTTTGAGATGCGATGACAGATGATGGTCTATACAGAGCCCAGAGATGCCAATATGGGGCTTCCATGTCTCTGATTGTAGTAGGAGCTGTTGATATGGGGGTACTGAGCAGGGTGAAAGGCCTCCTTTGAGGATGCTGGTGTCCAGGAGGCTGCTTAGATCCTGTTTGTGCTCTGGATGCCATGGGCTGCCAGCCCCTGTGCTGCTGGGGTTTCCTGGATGAAAAATGGGCTGCAGAGGTGTGTGTCCTGCACTGCAGACCTGTAGGGCAGAGCACAGGCTGTCCTTGTAGACAGCCCCTGCGTGGCTGTGAGCAGCTTGCAGAGGCTGCAGGCACCTTCTGTGGGGGGGACTGGAGTGCTGAAGGACACAAAGCTCTTCTGTTGGGGACCAGCAGAGGACTGGCCTGTGTGGAGTCTGGGCCCCTGAGATAGTACAGGTAGAGTGAATTCCAAAGTGAATCTGCTCTTGTCTCATGAAACAATTGCACTTCTGAAGGTGTGTTCAGATTCTTACCTAGCTTATTGGAACAATAAAAAATTTGTCTGGTGTTGTGTGTTGTACTAGGTAGCTTTTTGCATAGGAATTGCATCTTACAGAAAAGCTCTGGTACTAATTGCATATTTTCCAGAAATAGTGCAAGTGATTATGGCCTAAAAGTTAGTAAATCATACTCCAAACACTCAGTGAAAACTCCTTATGGATTAATATCCACTTTTATAATTCTTCCCTGTTTTTACCATGCAACACTTAAACATTTTAAATGTAATAATGGTGTGGTCCTAGTAGCAGGAGATGGACCTGGGTAGCTGTAGTAAAATCTTTGTTTAACATGATCCACTGGACATAAACTATCTTAGAGTTTTACCTGCTTTTGTGGTTAGTAACACAATGAACAGACGATGACTCTAAACACTGCCCTGAAAGAGCCTCTCTTCCCTTGAAGTCACTTGGCTTGGGAAAATGCTGATGACAACCACAAGTCCCATTAGCAGCCCACCTTTCTAGCAGCTTTCAGTTTGTAGCTATAGCAAAGAAACTACTCCCATTTACCCATGGAAAAGATATTTTTCCAATGAACTATGTGCTAAGTTCAAAATTTGATTTCCACAAGTTATTTATGCAAACAAAATCCTTGTATTGTTTCTTGGTTGGATGGACCTAAAAGCTTGCTCAGGAATGAAAGGTTCACACAATTATATCAACGATTGATTTTTTTTTTCTGTATTTCTTTGGCTTTTGTATATTTGAAGGATGAAGGAAAATCTTTTCTGACAGACCTGCTGACTTTTCCAGAACTGACTACCACTAGACTCACTACTTTGAAATTCCAGGTGAGGAAGGAGATGGATTGGCTTAACAGTACTTGCATCATGATTTTTTCATACTGCTACACATAACTGCATAAACTGTTGTAGTCCATTAGGTGCATGTCACCTCATGAGAACCATAGACATGCAAAGAGACAGTGATAAAAGGAGTATCTATGGTAAATCCAAACTTGAGTTTGAATTTTTGAGAACTTGTTTATACTAAATTTTCATTTTCACAGCTCAACCAGAGTACAGTCTGTGTTTCAATTAAAAGAGAATCATAATTTGTTGTCACAGTGGGTTTTTTTTCCCTTTATAATTTGTTCAATTTACAAGGTGCTGAAGAGTCAGTATTTGTGAAGAAAATATGGAGATCATACATATTTTCCCTTTTTTCTTTTGTGTCTTGTGATTTTGGTGTCTTTGTTCTGTTTGGAAAGAATCAGGATGATGTATTCAGGTCATGAGGAGGTAGAAAACTGCCTTAAAATTTATTGGCATGAGGATATATGAAGAATGTATGTTAGAAAATGATTTTTTTTTTTCTCCTTCTAATAGGCTGTTCTGGATAAATTGGGACAAGAAAAACTGGCTTGGCTGGGCTTTGCTTGAATTGTGAAAAATAGTCTTTATAGTTATGAAGAAGTCAAGTATCTCTGAGTAATAATTTTGCAAGTATAAACTGGAAGTCTGAGGAAGAACCGAAGTTTGAAAAAGACAAGTCTAATGTCCCATGTAAATGATAAGTCTATTGTCTTGCCATCCCTTGCAAGGAAAGAAAAGAGGAAACATTCAGTGATAAAAGAGATTAAAGGATAAGGAATGTATTTAATGAAACTCAGCATAATTTTGGAAGAAAGAAATTATTCTCCATTATTTGGTAGAAAGAAAACTTAATTTGACCATGTTTCATTAAAATGCATACAAATACTGTTAGTGCTGCATAACATTCTAACTTAAAACTAACACAGAATGGTATCAGTAAAACAAGCACTACATGAATTAAAAGTTGGCCCAAAAAGGAAAACCTCACCAAATGCAATTATTTCTACCATGTTCCACATCCTAGATTACAAAACCTTCATCTATTCCGTGTTTTCATTAATAATCTAGGTGCATACATTCTCATGTTGTACATAATCATGATTTTATATTGTGAAGTCTGGCAGGGTTTTAGTCAATGATGAGGATGTTAAAGCTGAAGGGCAGAGTTAGGATGTCTCAGCCTCAAATGCAGAGAATTTGTCAGTACAAACAAGGCAGCAAAGGCTCTACCTTGGGTAAGAAGTCCAAAGTGTTAACTCTGCGAAGGTTGTAGGGGCCAGTCTCTCCCTTTCCGTGCCTTGCCACCACAATTCAAGGGTGAGGGGGGCTGATGCTCTTATCAGGAATGCAGTGAAGAAAATGAGGGAAGGAAGAAGGGGAACCAGTGCTTCAATACAGTATGCACCTCCAGAGTCCACCTAAAATGCAGAACAAATTTGAAGACAATGATGACAGTGACTATGAGGGACATTGGAGGGCTGAAAGGACAGGTCTATCAAGTGACCAGCCTAAACCAAGTCACTCTATTTAGCAAAAGAGGGCTGAGTAGTCATTGATATAAATTTTGTAAGTATCTTCAAGTAACTTTTATTTGCCTGTATGCTGCATAATTTTTCTTGGAAAGCAAGTGGCAATAGAGGAAATGAAGAAGAGGAGAATGGACAGGTTCATTCCTTTAACACAATACTGTTCATTTTTACAGGAGGTAAGCTTCAGATAGAAGAGTTATGCTTTAATCAGATGCAGTTCAATACAGGACAATTAAATGAAATTTTATGGTTAGTGTTTTATAAATGGGCATTCTGGGTAATTGGGTTTGATTTAATAGTCTTCTGTTTTATAAATCTGGAAACTGGAAGGAAAAACACGGATAGCACTATTGCATTCTAGCTTCTCCTTGAGTGAGGCTGAAATGGGCTGTGCACAGCAGGCTCTGAATATGTGTGCTGCCTTGGCTTTCTTTCAAATACTACAAATATTTGACTACATAAAGCTCATGTAGGAACCAAACTGAATTTCCCATTCCTTCAAGCCATATAAAAAGTTAACCTCCGATTTATTGTTAACTAAATGGCAATGAAGGCAAGTAAAACACATCCAGGAATGGAAAACACTTGAGCTTGTTGCTGGTTGCCTTGTGCTGAGGACTAAGCAAAGATGCCTTGGGGAATCTCCCCTTCCTTTTTGTCAGTGGAAATCCCTTTCCTCACTCATGTGTTGCTGCCACGCCTCAGAGGTTGCTCTGCATGCTGACATGTCCTGGTTCCTCTCCCCCTTGCACCAGCTCTGCCTACAGAGAGGTCATGGGCCCCAGGGTGAGTGGGAAGCGAAGATGTCATCATGGGAAGAAGGCAGTCACCAGCAGTGCTCTCCCTTTGTGGTGTGTCCACATTACCCCAGGAACTAGCTCACCCAGATGCTTTGCCAGGTAGCCTGGTAATCTGCCTAGGAGAGCTGGAATGAATTGTGAAAAGGCCACAGGGCTTGTGGGGTGAATGCTGAGCTGGTGTTACCTGTCTGGTCAGGAATCGCAGAATGGGTGTGAGGTGAGGCCATGAGAGGACCAGGAGAAAAGGAGTTTGGGAAGTGATGGATGCTTATGTCTGCTGGATACCACATGCACCCAGCACGGATCACTTCAGTATGGTACAGGAGGCCAAGCTAATCCAGTCTGCTGAGAGAGCTGGAGTGCAATGACAGGATATGTTACCTTGGGTTTGGTGTGGGTAACAGGGTTACGTTGCACTTTTCAGGCTGGGAGCATGGGCAGGACTGGCCTGCATCTGCCAGTTTGTGTTGCAAACACCCCCAGTCCAAACCCAAGCACAAGGATGGGTGCTTGGCCATCTTCATGATGAGAAATCAGCAGTGAGGGGCACTGCTCAGGTTGTATGGCTTCCATGTCCTAAGCCAGCCTGTCCAGGGGAACATGATTTCAACACACATTCTTTGGATCCATTGCTTTATGCCCAAATGATTGGGAGCTTTGGGCGACACTGAATGTCAAAATAAACTGTACCAAATCTTCAAAGTATTCTCCAATCAGGAGTTGCTCGTGATTATAACCTAGCTGTTGTGCTGCTCATCTCTGTGTTGCTCTGCATGGCCTGGATGGGCACAAACACTAAAGGTTATATTTCTGGGTGAAGCCTGAAGCCCAAAGCCCTAGCCTGAAGATACCTAAACCTTGCTAAATGGATTCTTGCATGCTCTCAGGACTGTGAGATCTGCAGGCTTTTGGCAGAAGTTCCTAAAGAGAATGCAGAGACCCCGTTTTATGTCAGAACTGACAGCTGACATCGCTCAATAAGACTTGGTTTCTTTGTACTTTTCTCTCGTTTCACAGACAGCTAATTTTGTGATAGAAAGGTCTGGAATAACATACTGAAACCTGTTCTGCCTGTCAGCTGAGCTGCTCTGTTAGTCTCTGATTGCTATATATGAGTTTATAATAGCAGCCACTCCCACGTAAAATTGACTGTTTGTGTATTACCTACCAGAAGGGTACAGTATTAAAACACAATAACACAATCTATTGTAAGGCACATGGATTTTTTTGCTCTGGTTCTGCATCTCCTCATTTGACATCTAATTTCATTGTACTCCTGCTGGTGCATATAAGACCAGATCTTTAACACAGAATTATTTGAAATTATGCAGGTTGTTTCTATATTTGTGCTTCAAGGTGGAGCTTTGACTTTAGATGTGGGATCTGTCGAAAATATGAGGCTGTGTCTGCACATGCATTTTTATAACTAGGCTGTCTTTGTAATAATCGAAGTCTTAAAATAGCTGTGCAATATGATATCCCCACACATTCTTTTCTAAAGTTGATACATCTGTGGTGAGATTGCACATTACATGGATACAATTTGTTAGCAAAGCAGGAAAATTTTCTCTGGAAATAATCTCTCCCCAAATATGCCCCACCAGCCCCACAAAAAACCCAACCAAACGAAAACCTCAGGGTTTTTTCCACAGAAAAATTTCAATTCTGAAAAAAAAGCTCCAAAACCTCATCTTACCTGATTTTCGTTACACATTGAAAAACACAAACCCAGGAATTCCTAGCTCCATTTCTTCAGGGTCGATGATGATAGGGGTACTCAGATCTCTCAGACCTGTGCAGATCTCTGTAGCTGATACCTGAAAACACACTCCTTGACCTGTCCTGCCAAACAGTGCAAGCTGCCACCCTTCATCTCCATTCTAAGGCAACTCACACCAGTTTACAGCACAAAAATTTTCCTCACCACATCTCTCAAGGATAATGGCTACTTTTTTCCTCATTTTTGGGATATGTTATTCTCCAGAGAGCTGTCTAAGTTGGTCTGTGAACCAGACAACTTGTATTATCTATTTGCAGTTATATTCATTTGCATCACAACAGTGATGCTCACAACCACTGGTTTTGATCTTAACACGAAACTGGAAAATACTCTCCAAGGCAGAGATTTTGTGTTCTCATTCTAAAACACTCTTTATAAAACCTCACTTGAAAAATTATGTTTGGTCAAAGTGTTTAAAATTTTTGGATAAACAGAGATATTCTTTTGCAATGCTATTCCTGATGCCTGCGAAGCAGGCATGTGTGGACAATTTCAGATGACCAGGATATTTTAGTTATGACACATGAACATATTCAATGATTGATTCTTTGACATGCTTTGAGTGATTGACTTAAAATTCTTCTAGTTACTTCCAGGAATGAGTAGTGGAAAGAGAGGCAACAAATAAAAGAGGTATTTGGGTTACTAGCAGTAATTACTTTTGGCTGAAGCGCTGAGTTTGCATGTGATAAAAAGGATTCTCTCTCTCATAGTGTCTTCTGGCAGTATAAGTCCTCAGAAACTGCTGTGAATATGGTGCTCAGGTATACTTAAAATTCGTGTTTTTTCAAACTTGTCAGAAAAAAACTTTTAGAAAGATGTCTTTAAAAAGGGAGAGAAAGGGTAGTAAGTCAGTTTGTTGGCTATACTTATATGTTACAGGGCCCTTATAAATACTGAATTGAAATTCCCCTTCTATGCTTTTGTGTAAAGACATAATTGCAGTCAGCAGGACGAGAAGAGTATTTGCCTTTATCTTGACATTTTGGGAATAGACTGGACAACTGCCTTGGACTAATGAGCATATGGCAGCGTGGCAGCAATTGTAGTACCTACAGCAGAGACTGCACTACGGTGTATATATAGTGTATAATGTGTATGTAGAAAAAAGGGGTTTACAGGCAGGACACCATCTGCTCTCTCATATTCCCTGTGAAAAATTAATTATGCTGGGTTTATACCAAGCTTTTTGTCATGCTTCAAAATCAAAAGTTACCAGGAGCCCATAAGATTAAGTAAAATAGTAATGTCTTTCTTTCTTAATAGTTGCATAATGTTGGCATCACATGTGAGAAATGAGTTTTCCCTCCAGTTTACTGTGGCTTTTGCTGGAAAAAGTTCTAAGCAGATAAAAATCCTTCATGAAAAATCAATTTATCTGATAGCAAGTGTGTCATCATGAACTAGTTGCTTGCATGCTATCTATCAAAGCAAAGAAAAATGTGAAATGGAAATTTTATTCCTTCAGGGGATGAAGAAAAATGTGTGGTGTAACATTGAAAGACACTTTATGGCTAACAGTCAGTATAGGTTTTGGTAAATATTAGAGAAAATGTAGAACATGAAAAGAATTTTTTTTTATCTGAGGGTCTGATGGGTAGTTTCAAGAGAGGTTTATTTTTCTTTGGAATTTTGTGGGACATTTAAAGAGTAATTGGAGACTGAGGTGGATAAATATTGGGTCTGTCTGTGGTCAAGGAATAGCAGGGTCAAAGGACTTTTTTTCTAGAAGTCTGAAGGTGAGCAGAAAAGGCTTCTGAGAGGCCATTGTCATCTCAAGTGCCACCAGCCTGGAGTGGATGATTGTGGCAGGATTTGTTTATCTTTGTTCAGACAATGGAAACATGCCTTACAGACTATTTCTTAGTACTTTGTACGTAAAACAAAACATGGACAGGAATATTAATAGTGCTAGAACCTGGGTTATAGCATCCATGAATCATTAGAACTTATGTTGTGCTCCACCAGAAGAAACATAGGAATAAAAATTACTTTTGTGCTCTCCACTTGCTGAAATGCGGGAGCTTGCCAGGTCACTTTGCCTCTGTAGAGCATGATGTTGGCCTGTGTCTGACCCATTCTTAGTTCTCTGTTTTCCAAGAAAGGGTATTTGCTGTCAGTATTTTCTGCAGAGTATTTGTAGGAAAATCACAACACATTTATTGTTTCAAAGGCCAAATGAATAGCACAAATATTATGAAAAAGTGCTTTCATACTTTATGCAGTGATGTGAAACAGTGACATTACTATGTTGTCATATCAATATGGAATAAACCCTATGTTAATACCATACAAATATCATCCTAGCTATTTTGTACTGCTGCCCTCAACCAAGATATGCTGCTTGGTCCTGTTTTGCTTTTATTGTCTACAGCATATTTCTCTGTGAGTGACCTTCCCCAAAGGAACTCACTGAGTCTGTTTTCTCTGTTGTTAAGCTGGAGGCTGCCTACTTCATCCTCTAGTTCTGACATTTCTCAGCATGTGGTAGCACTCCATAATCATGAAAGACAGAGACACAACAGGCAGGGAGACTGCAAGCCCTGGAGGAGGGATGCAGAGATTACTTCCAGTCCCCCCTGGCTGTGGCTGGCTTAGGTGCAGGGTTCACGCACAGGCAGGGATGCTGTGCTGGCCTCACACAATGCAACTGTGTGCCGCTCCAGGCTGTCCCTCGGTGGCAGTGTTCACACCCTGCACACACAGAGCAGAACTGGCCCCCGCATTCTCATAGCAACACATGCTGGCCCAGGGAGTTTTGAAAGCCCTTTGGCAGCTGTTTGATGCAGATAGCTGAGCTGTTTTGGCAACCACCAGAGGTGGGGAGAACACGGCAGGGTGATTTCCAGGGCTTTCAAGCCTCCTGGCTCTGGGAAGGGTGTGAGCTCTGGCTGCTGCCTGCTCTATCACTGTGCTTTATTGCCAAGGTTTGAAACTGGTGTCATAACAAATGCTGAGGCTTGGGAAAAAGTTTTGAGGTCAGACCTGAAAGAAGGGATAATACCCTTTCCCCAAGACTGTCTCTTTCCCACAGAGGTGCTTTTAGATAGCTGTATGATGCTGAAACTGATAAGATAATTAAGGTGTTAAAGGCAGGCAGCATATGAGGATAAACCTGGCAGCTGCTCTGTGAAGTGGCTTTGGCTGAAAGCTGTGTCCTGGTGGGGTGAGCTGTACATGCCATGCTCCAGACCCACCTTTTTGGCACACAGAAGAGTGTCAGAGTGAGTCACTGGATCACAAGTAGGTTGTGGCCTGAGAACCACTCTATTAAGCAAAGTTGTCAAAGTGTGATCTTGTTTCTTAGGAAAATCAGTTTCCCAGATTGAGGGTGTATAGTGCAGATATATCAGTCCCAGAGGGTAGGGCTCACAGACAGGTATCTGGGGGGGTCCAGTGACTTTGCTGACAGCTGTTCCCTGAGTTTTCTTTGCAATCCCTGTTCAAATCATCTGGACATTCATATATAGATATTTTCCACTGGAAAAATGTTCTCCCAGAAGTTCTAAGTTATTTATCCATTGTTTTTAACTAAAATAATTGCTCCTAATAAGGGATAGCCAAAACCTCACAGCTGAGTCAGCATTCCTTCAGGAGCAAGTAAATAACTCAGTATTAATTCTTTAAATGTTCTCTGCTACTAATTGGTCTGCATGAGAGAAAGAAATAATAACATTTAATCTCCTGAGTAAACATTCACATAACCTAATAGAATATAATAGTAACACTGAAGGGAGCTGCTATTTAAATTTCAGCCCTGTTGCAGAAGCACAGATCTCAAGCTGTTGTCTTTTATTTTTAAGACACCCAGCAGTCAAATGGAAGCTGGCTGTATTGAATTGGGAGATTACTAGAAGTGCCATTAACTAGAAGTGTAGCTCTGTCTCAAGCTTTCTCTGATGCTGGCAATAGGCTTATAAGACTTTGTGGTTTGATATATATGCAGGGGTAAATCTCAAGCAACTGTTCTTGTGGCTGTGGGAGATTCCTTTAGTGTATTGCCTTGCAATTGATTTTCTAGGAGTCATTTTAGTTTGTGGATTAAGTCCCATTTTCAATCTTGTCTGTGATTAAAATTAAACATTTATTCTTATTTTGTTGAACTGAAAAAGAGGAAAAAGTATTATTACCCTGGCAGTATTTTGTTTGCATTTTTAAAATTCAGTGTTATATTCAGAAACATTTCTAATCAAAGTTATTTTTTGAATGAAAAATCAAAACATTTCTTGACATTTCCCCGCTCTTCAGGCTTTTTCAGTTGAAGCTAATCAGCTAATCACATCCCTGTCTGCAAATAGTTATAGTTGTACCCAAAGCTGCATTTTTTGCCAATAAGATTATTCAACTGAAAAATCTTATCCTGTGTTGCATGAGGTAATTCTGCTTTTTAACTTTTTGAAAGAAAACAGCACACCACCATACATGCAAAACAGACCGTGAAATATTATTCTGTGTACTTTTGTGGAAGAAATTATATCCGCAATAGTGAAAGATCATTTTTCAGAGCTGTAAGGGTCTGATAAAAATAGAATTACATAATACCGTGATCTTATTTGCTCAAATTATAATTAAATAGAAATGAGTACATGCATCAAGTGCATTGATGGAATCAATATTTCCAGGCAAGATTTTGAAGAGCCCCCCTCATTTCACCCACGTGGTCTCATACATGTGAGGGGCAGGAATGGGCAGCTCAGCAGGGATGTGAGAGCTGGCCCTGCTGCTGATCTGAAAGCACAGGAGGAGCCCTGGTCTGGAGTGCAGGAGGAGGGGAGGACAGGAGCCTCAGGAAAGGCCTTTGGGGGAACAAACCATGAGGAGGGCACTGTAGAACATGGCTAGATTGGAGAAGTGGGTTTGTTGCCATTGGAAAACTTAGACTGCGCTCCTTTTCTTCTTGTTTTCAGGCAGGCCAGCTTACTTTCACCTCTTGAGCAAGTGAGAGACATAGGAAGAAAAACTTCCTCAAGATAAGAGCAGGAGCCCATGTTGTACGTGCACTCAGTGGATCAAAACACGAAGCTTTGCTGACAGAATTTCCTTCTCCATCCATGGTGCTGGTGTCCTCTGCCTGATATTTCCAAGGTGTGCTCTCACCTCTGACATTCAGGTTATCAAGAGGCTAACACTAGCTCGTTATCACTTCATTTTTGTGACTGCAAGAGGATTTACACACAGACTGAAGAACTGCAAAATAGATAGAGACAAGGGAATTACTGTAAAAAATTATCCAGAGTCATTTTTCCTTATATGACTCTTCAGTCACTTATTTTTTTTCTTAGTTGGTCAGTATCCAAACTTACTCTTGAGCTTGGTTTGACAACTCAGCTTAAACCCTCAGTATTCTACTTCAAAATTTCAAGGTATACTTTACTATTGCTAATCTTGATGGTTGTTGTTTTAGGCACTTTGAAAAACACCTGAATAGTTAAAAATGCAAACAAATCTTAAATAAAAATCGAATCTTAAATGAAATAAATAAAATTAAATCTTAAATAATTTTTTTTAAAAAGTTCAAAATTAAAAGCTATATCAAACTTTGATAGTTTTCCTGCATGATATTGTTAAGTATTCATTTGTAATTCTCAAAGGCTTCCATTAAATGTTTGACAATCACATTTCTCCGTGGTGGCTAGTTTGTGTTTTATTAAATGAGGGATAAAATTATTATTAACACTATTGGGGTATAACATAAAGAAAACCAGGGGAGATGGGGCCCCAAAAGAAAATGCAGAATTACTGATACTTACTGTGGATTACTGCTGGTGAAGTTAAAATGCAGAATGAAAGACAAAATGTGAAATGGTATTTTTGACAAAAACAATAAAGCAGACTCAATAAAACCCAAGACAGAACATGAAAAATGTCAGTATCAATTATAGAATGTTGTGGGTCACTTTTTGCTTAACAAAATACCTTGTTGTATAAATATTACATTCCATTTCAGATGACCAGAAGGGCAAAATTTTCAAGATGAAAGCCTGGAGATGATGACAAAGAGGATCCTTTGTCCTTCTGTTACACCAGCTTTTTTTGAGTTGTTTCTAGCCACATCTGGAACCTTTGGATGTAAGAAATATTTCTTGTGCTACCTTTCTTGGGCCATCAGCTCAGGCTTTCAGCAGAGCACATGCCTTCCCTGGAGTCTGTGTTTGTGATTGCGAGGCACATGGGCGATATCTGGGAGTGCCCCAGCCCTGGGCTCGCCTTAGCCCTGTAATCAGCAGTGTGATTCTTGGCCACGCACAGGGAAAATCCCACGTGTCTGCATGGAATGTGGCGAGAGGAAACTGTGAGCAAACGAAACCTTCCCCTCCACAGGGCACGGGGAGCCCTGGGGAGACCTCCCCTGCTCCTTGCTGTGCCAGTGCAGCCAGGCAGCCCAGGGCTTCAGGATAACCCTGCTGTGCTATCGAAACATGAACTTGTCATTTATCTCACCGACATGTTTTTAAGCTTCGGCCGCAGTCAGCACTCCACACTGTCTGCCTGTTAATCTGCTTTCTTTGTGCTTTCACAGGAGGGTGACAGAGGCCCTCTGCAAGCAAAAAAGAATTACTGATTGCTTCAGTCTCTTCCGCTGAGCAGTCACATTTTGGCTTTGATTCCTTTTTCTTCCTTAAGGCACGGTTGTTTTGGCAGGGTTTTTTAGTTTGGGGTTGTTTTTTTTTTAAGGTTTTTTTTTAGGGTTTTTTTTTTTAGTGGTTTTTTTTTTAGTTTTTTAGTTTTTTTAGTATGTTGGTCAGTGTGAGCCTTCTCCATATATGACCTTCTCTCTTTCTCTGTCTTCCACCTCTAGACTGCACTGTCAATACAAAATAATATAAATTTACTTATTACTCAATACATTATTATCAAAATACACATTCCCAACTTTTGGTGAAGCAGAGGATGATCCAGGTTTTTCCAAGCTTTACAATTAGGACAAAGCTATTTTTCATAGTGCATTCAGCGTGCCATTTCCACAGGTAACTGCACCAATTTTCTGCTTTCTCGTGCAACCAAGTAAAAATATTGTAAGTACCTCAAAAACAGAGGACATTTATGGAAGTTTGAAATAGAATCATACCAACTGTAACAGGTCAGTGCTGGTTTGCCTGCAGAGGGAAATGTTTGAGCAGAGATTAGAGCTATTCTTAGTGCTAGGTCTTACTCAAGCTTGCAGTCAATCAGGTAGAGCTGGGAAAGCACCAGGAACAAATTCCAGCAGATAACACAGAAATTAGTGGCCATTCTCAGTGTTTCCAATACTATTACTGTTTTCTTTACTCCACAGCAAAAGAAACAAGGCTGAGCAACAGCTTTCTTTAAACCATTTCCTGAGAGTGTGCAGGATAAATGTGTTTGGACACAAACTTCTATTTCAATCCCTGGCTAAGAAAACTCAACATCTAACCCTGAACATGGCATGATTTCTCCAGCAGGCTTTCCTACACGTGTTTCAGCCAGACCTGTTACTGCACAAATTGTTGTAAATAGATTGTGGTGGTCTGGATCAGTTTCTCTTTCCTTTTTATTTTTCCCTGGTTTGCTCATGCCCTCCTCTCCTCTTCCTCTCCACTCCTTGCCTGTAGGAAAGGGTTGTCAACTTATGCGTGGAGACAATGGGATCTCTCTCTCTCTCTCTCTCTCTCTCCCCATCTGTCACCTCTCACTATCTGCCATTTTATTCTGAAACTTCTTTTCCTGGGCCCCAGGGAAATTCTCTGTGTGAAGTCACCTGCCTGAACCTGAGAGATGGTATATTTTTTGGCACTGGGCTGGAAGCACCAGGCAGTCTGAGAAAAAAAACTCCTCCTCACTGCCTTCCATGACTAAAACTTTCCTTTTCACATCATGACATCAGAATATATTTTAGTCACAGTCATAAGATTTCACTTATGTAGATGAAATAATCCAGTTTTTCTTCCCCTCTGAGATCTGGGCTAAAACACCAAAACCAATAAACAGATACCTGGAGAAAACAGGAAAGATACATCCCTTTGCAATAGCCCATTCACACAGCTTTGAATGCATAAACTTGTAACTGATAGGAGGTTTTGTTTCAGATACAGATTATTGCAACAGTAATGTATGACAATTTCTTAGTCTACTGAAATGTTATAATTGTTTATTTTCTTTAAGTTTGTAGAGTCTTCTACCTCTGTTAACATGTTCCTAATGGGCTATTTTTTAGTTCATATTATTTTTTTCTTTGTGCTTGATTGCTTGATAAGAATTACATTTACTGTCTGACTAAATGAGAAATTAATTTTTTGTTCTTTCATTTTTTCTGATTTCTATTTAATATATTATTAGCATGAATACCTATTTTATAGAATCATATTATATATTATTATAACATAAACTATGTAAAATACAGTTCTGATATTTCTAATTTCTAAAAAAACCTGTTGGAGTATTTCAGAGTGGCAAGGTGTAAGTAGAGATGATCATTCATGAGCAGCATGAACAAAAACAGTGTACAGGGAGCTTTTACCCAGTAAGAGCCAGACAGCTCATGGGCCATCACCTCTGTGTCACTTGCTTAACAGCATGCTTATGCATAACCCATTGACTTTAGCTGCTTTGTTTTGGTGATGAATTGGTCAGACTGGCTTTTTCCACCCTGACCATGAGATACATTTGCAAAAATAGTCTGCGATTCCTCTCCTCTGGTCTGGATTTGAGTCAAGGGTCACAGAAACAGGTGGCCCTGCTGCTGTTTGATGAGTGGGTTTGGTGGGTCCGCAGTAAAGCACAGAGCAGGATGTCAGAGGCAGGCCTGAAGGGGATTGTGTGAGTTTGCCTGCATGATGGAGCTGATGGGAGGCAGCACTGGCAGGTGCTGATGTGGCAGCATCGACTGCAGCCCTAGGTGCTTGGGGTTAGGACAGCCAGCAGTGCTCAAAAATTTTAAATAAAATGCAGTTTTCTAACTGAAATATGTCCATCATGGGATGTACTTGTGAAGGACTTAAATGCTCTATGCATTTTTGACCAGGTGGTGAAGCACTTTCCAATGCAACAGGGACAGGTGCATTTGAGAGTTTTTTTATTGATGAACTATGCAATACATTCTGGTAGCTGGGTGCTCCTGTTTCAGGCAGGACACTCTAAGAAACTGAGGGCTTGTGGAGTGCCTGTGTATGTAAATGCCCTTCTCTAATCCTAATCAACCCTTCCCTCTTCTCCACCCACCAGTGTCATCTGAGGCAGCTGTTGCACAGAAAGGGACCATTTAATGAGGTGTGAGAACTATGTGTATACTCCATATATTTACCCAGACCTCTCTTCTGCATACTCAGGGTTTTGGAGGTACTGCATAGCCAAAGCACTTTGGGGATTTCTATAATGGGAGATGAGCTTGGTTCAACTCATGCTCAAGATTACGTCAACTGTGGTTGTGTGACATGGCCCACATTGGTGCCACATTGTATGGGTCAGTTTGTCTCTTTATGGGCTACTTTTTGTCTGTTTTGTTCCCTCTGTGTGCCATGGTTATCCCACAGAGGTTATGCCCAGAAATTAGCAACCCAAGGTGCTGTGTGCTCTGAAAACCATAATATTTCTATGAAAACATGGGAAAAAATTAGTAATTTCATGGAAAATGAAAAATTTAAACATACACTACAGGAACCCTTAGACTGGCAATTGCATCAGCAGCTGTTGACCTTTCCAAAGCAGAAGCCTGCAGGTCAGAGACTCTAATAAATATATGGACATGCCTTGCTCTGTGCCTGTTTGTGGTGTGAGGAATGGGGACAAAACTGTGACAAGTGAGAATATGATGTATGCAGGATTCCTTTGTTCTTGATTTACTGTTTTTTTTTTTTTTCTTCTAAAATATAAATATACAGGGTGCAGACATATGCATTTTCGTTTAAGAAGAGAAGCACAAAGCTTGCTGGCCAATCTGTGTGAGAGGAAATCAGCACTATTTTTGCCTCCCTCGGTAGCGAGCTATTCCACGAATTTCGACACAGGCCAGGTGTGTGGAAAGCCTTGGTTAAGGTGTCTCATTGAAGGCGGCTGTGGACCGTGGTGCTGTCAGATCCCATTGCCTTTGCCGACTCCTTGCTTAGCAGAGCACAAGCCATTCTCTGGCTGTTCTCCGCAGGAGGCTGGCGCAGTTTCCCAGAGGTGTTCCTGCCCTTTCCCCATGGCTGCCTGGCCCGGCTGCAGCCGCAGTGCCCGGCGGTGCCGCGCTGCCCTGCCCGGCCGCTGCCCACGCTCTCTGCCCGCCGCGTTCCTCGCTCCCAGAGCGGGCTGGGGGGAGATACTCCCGCAGGATCCCGCAGCCAGAGTTCCTTGGGCACAAACACAGCCCTTTCCGCAGGAAGAGCGGGCAGGGCCCGGCCGCAGCCTGTGCCCGAGCAGCCGGGCTGGGCAGAGCCGGGGCTGTGGGTGCCGTGAGAGGCTGCGGCTGCCTCGGGAAGCGCTGGTCCCCGCAGGCTCCGCACGGGCTGATGGCTCGGGCTGTCGGCAAGAGAGGTGCCGGGGATGGAGGCTCATTTCGGAGCTGCCGTGGGAGGACGGGCGTGGGATGATGTCTTGAGGGAAACCTGCTCATCCCCGTGACCTATGGGTGCCACTGCGAGTGCTGCCAGGTGTGCCGCGCTGCTATCACCCCGGCCTCACCTGCTTGCGGCGTCAGGGTGCAGTTGCTGCACGTAAGCTGTGCTTGGGTCCCCCAAATCGCAAATGTCTCTGAGGTGGGTATAATTAATTAATTGGTACACCACCTTCTTGCATCGCCCTATAAGAAACGCAATCTGTTGATATCAACCAGCTTTGCCCTCTGTATGTGAAATTGGTCCATGTGGATATTAACAGAGAAGGAGGGCAGTCAGGCAGAGAGCTCTGATCAGGGGTGAGGAGAGTGCTGAAAAAGGGGTGTTTGGGCTGGGCAGCACCTGGGGTCCCCAGTGCCTGCTGTGGGGTGACCACACGCCCAGCTCAGGCATCTGGAACGTGCTGCAATAACTGCAGGTCTCCTTGGGAAAGAAAAGCTGTCGTGGTTACATAGATGTCAGCCAAGGAATGCCTGCTAGCGATGCATAAAACCTGTCCACTTTATAGTTTATCACTAAGCAAATTTAATCTTCTAATGTATTTCCCCTTGAAGTCACCAAGACAGACAAGGAAATAAAGCTCCGTAGTTCAGAGCTGCCAACGTGTAAATGTTGCTGAAAAGCCAGGACGCGGTGGGGGCCATCGCTGGTGGGATCTCTCCGTCCCCGCTGACCCGGGCGTAGCCGCCTGCCTTTCTCAGCATTGTTCCTCCCACCCTTTGAGCTGGGGAGAGAGGAACTCTCACCCCGCAGCTCCCACTGCCCGCAGCCCCTCGCCCGCCCCTCCTTCCTCACCCTCTGCACGAGACCTGCTGCCTTCAGTCAGAAAATCTGCTGGGCTTGGCACAAACGCCTTCTAATGTAAATATCAGAGGACTACAGAGAGCCTCTCTGTTGGTGCCGGTTCTTCCGAGCCATGCTTTCAAAGTGCTGACTCTGTTGGTTCTTATCGTAAGTCAGTCTCAGCAATTAACTTTCTTTTGATCACTTGGGCGTGTGCTACTTTTTTTTTAAGTGCACTTTCAATAGCAGAAAAATGTGACCAAATACACAACCATGAGATTTTCAGTTTAAAGGAAATGACACTTAAGCAGATGTTATCCAGCTTCTTCATAAAAAAGGGAGAGCTTTAAATTACAATTTTATAGATGAAAATAGTAATGAGGATTGTTACTTTAAAATAGGAATTTTAGGTGTGTATAAGATCATGAGAAAATGGCATGAAGATTTTGAAAGCAATGTGTTGAAATCTGATGTAGTTATGGTGTTTCACATAAGAAGATGTAAGAATGATTGATGAAGACTTTTTCCCCATACAGATATGGTAGCTGGGTGCTAACACCTCCAAATGTGTAGCTAATTAGTACTGCACCTTGTTTGCAAGGGCTTGTATTCCTGGCAACCCCATGCAGCCATCAGTCTCTGCTCTTGAGTCCCAAGAACACAAAAGCTTTTCTTACTTGTTAGGAGACAGGTGCTCAGTGGGACTCCCTGAGATTTTTCTGTCCTGGACTTTTCTCTGTCCCTCTGGACAGCACTGCATGTCACAGAATGTTGCTGTACTACCCCAAAAGCATCCTGCTCCCTAGATTATTAGACCCATCCTGAGTAAATGTATGAGTGGATTTATGAGCAAAATTAGAGGTTTTGTTTTGGTATGAAGTCTAGCTCTTGCTAACAACAATTTGCCTTTTACAAACTTTCAGCAGACTAGAGCACTGTCCATTGTTCACGGTAGTCAGGAATGCCTGTGGTTAGTTTTGTTGAGAAACTTTACATTTCTGAGGTTAGCCCTCCTAAGTCACAAGACATGTTGGCTTTTTTTGCTGCAGCCATGAGCATGAACAACTTCCCCATCCCCCCTTCCCCATTTTAGGGACTTAGATCCCAGTCTTCTTGAAGGGTAAGATTGCATGTGACAGAAATGTTGCTGTAAACTTTTTGATGAAGATATGGCCAGAATGCTCTGCTTTTCATGCTGTTAGTGGCAGCACAAGGACAGCACAGCATTTGGTGGTGCCTACTCCAGTTTGAATTCTTGGATACATTTGCTTGGCAACGTTTTTGGTATATAGAATGGTATTTTTGTTATTTGGCAAAGACTAGACATAGTTCAGACTCATATAATTAAAACTAGGGATTATTTATAGATAGCACTCCCAGTGCTTCTCCTTGGAGAGTTTTTGGGTAAGCTTGGGCAGGTATGTTTCCTAGTTGTTGAGGTTCAACCCAGACACAAGTCTCCATTTGGAGACTCACTGTTCACTGCAAAAGGAGATTTCTTGCACACAAAACTCAGGACTTCCTTGATGTAGCATCTCTCTCACAAGCACGTAATTTGTAGTTACTATGGATTTTCTTATGCCATGCTCAGAAAATTCTTGCTTTGGGTAACTATACAAATTGCAGAATTTGATTTCATAGGTTACGTGATGGTGGCGACTCACCATGTTTTCTGACACTGTGGTTGATGAAATTTGACTTAAGACCATAACAACCTCTATATGAACCAATTGAAGGTCTAGCCAATCCAATGTCCTATTGCAAGCAGTGGCCTGCAAAAAGCACTTAAAGAGAGGGATGAGAAATGGGGGATGTAGGAAATGATTATCCTCACCTCCAGTAACTGATAGTTTAAGAATTTCCTGTGTTAAAATTTGCATCCGGACCATTGTGTCTAATAGCCACGAGTGGGTTTATCCTCCACAAATTCCTCCCTTTTTTAAAATTCCTTTTATGCTGTGGCCTCTGCAACTTCCTGTGGTAATGAATTCCACACTCCAATTAAGAAACTATGTGGAAAAAGCATTTCCTTTCGTTTAAACTGGATAATTTCTTTTGGTGCCTCCTTATTTATGTATTGTGAGAAGTCACGAAGAATTCCTCTTTAAAAACCTTTGTGGCATTTATAATTTTGTAGTCCCCTACCATATTCTCTTCATATTTTGCTTTTATTTGGTTTTTCTTTTTATTTCTTTGTTTTTATGGTATTTAATTTCATTTTTCTGTCTTCATCAGCCTTGCCAAGTAGTCCTCTTGAAGAAACCTGAGACTAACTTGATTTAATCAGAATGACAAACTGGAAAAGTCAAATGAAAAAAATAAAAGAATTAATTTAGTCCTTCTGTTTTAGAGAAACTCTTCCAAACCCCATCATCATCCTGGACTTCTCTGTCTGTAGCTTTGACAGTTCTAAATACACAGTGAGGTGGATTGGTATGAGCATTGAGCTCTGATTTTTTTGTGTACCAGATTTTCTACATGGTCTCGGCCAGCCTAGTTTATAACTATGCGTATCTATGTAAGGTTATGAATTCACCCACATATATTATTTTGCATTCACTAGAATTTCATTCATTGCTTTATTCAGGCCACCCTGCTATTCTTGATATTCTTCAGCAGATCTCCACAAGCAGTTTTAAGCTGGATAAGCCTATTTCAAATCAATTTGATTATATTGATCAATTCAAGTCACAAAGACTGTAAACTGGCCTCTTTGCTGGTCTGCTGAGTGCATCTGTGCGGTAGTAACAGCTATTATTTAAACTGTCAACTATTACCTTTTTTGTACAGACTATTTCTTCAGATATAGATTCACATGAGGACTGTGAAGTCTGGGCTTGAACAAAGCAATCATCTGCAATTTACCTGCATTCAACCAGGTCTTAATACCAGTTACTTCCTGAGCAAGGCAGGGAAGCCAGAGGAATGCAACTTTTCCTATATCAGGCAATCCAAATGCAGACAGGGAAAGCATATGGTATTTTAAAAAGAAAAATGTTTTGTGATCTGTGAATCAGTTCACATAACATAGAGGAGAGACACTTCTGCTGCTCCTAAAAGTGTTTTTGTAGTAATCCTGCGTGTGATAAGTGTTGTTTTCTGTAGCTGGATTAGACTGTGTATCATTAGAAGCTGATGTATGTACGACTGGTCAGCCAAACATGATGACTCTTGTTTTTTTTATTTGCTTGTTTACAGATAACTTTTACAATCCTTTATTATCTTTGTGGTTGAATTTTGTGAGTATGGCTTTTAATTTACATATATTTATACCTGTGGATGAGGGTGCATGGCAGACATGTCCTTTTCTGTAAAACATTATCATGTCCTGGAATGGGAAAAAGAAGTTCTGTCAATATTAATGCACTTGGCTTTGTTTTCTGCCTGCATGGTTAATACATTGTTGAATGCAGTGAAAGAGAATATTGGTTTTTCTCTTTTTCAGACCAGCATATGAGAGAAGTGCTTCTGATCTCTGTCATGCTGAGAGATCTTGTGCTGATAGAAGTTACTATATTTCAGCATTAAAAGCAATACAGAAAGTACAACAGCCTGACTGAGGAGGTATTTCAAGATGTTTTTCCTTTTAGTGGGAAATATTTACATCATTTTAGTTAAGCAGGATTGTGTTCAGTTTCCACCATTTAACTCTTGCACCAACACTACATTCAGAAATAAGAAAAAGAAAATTTGTATTTTTTACCATAACAGATGATAAATAAGTTCACTTATATATAGAAGTGGAGAATTAAAATTCTTCAGATAATTTTTCTGTTCCCAGACATATGTTAAACACTGGGAATATAAAGGTCTATAAGCTAAACAAAACAATATCAAACACACGATACACTGAAAAATTCAGGGCATAGCTGTCTTTTTAAGGGAATGATTACAAATATTTACCAAGATCATGACAGCATCAATGTAACCCATGTGTGTGACAATATTGGTGGACATCACGGAAAAGGGTATTTTTGCAGAAGAGATTTTAATGAAGACAGAGTGTTACAGATTGCATGACTTTCATCTAGGCAGGTTTCCTAGCTGGCCTGTTCAGTATGTGCATAATTTGCTTCCAGTTTCTATCCTCTAGAGAAACCTGTTCACTCTTCCTGTGATCCTAAATGTATCAGCACTCCTGGAAATACCAGTGGCTAAGAATAACAAGAGAAAATAGAGCCAAAGGGCTTAATGTGTTAATTGTGTGCAGAATGTTCCCAATGCCAGTTTCCTTACTTTCTCCATGAGCTGGGACTTTTTGTTAAATTCGTGGAAATTCTCCCTGCTGTTTCCATAACATGTGGGTACTTTGTCTGAACTGAATCTCCTCTGCAGTTGCGTGGTGTGGGTGGCAGAATGCTGAAATGCCTTTTAACTAATCTCCCCAGAATGTGTTTATGGGATAATGCAAAGGCACAGTTTTGGAATTACACTTTCAGCACAGCTGTCCTGTGGGAAATCTCTTGCCAGAAACATATTTATGGGAATGGCATGGAAATAGCTCACCAGTGCTTCTCTTGTCTGAGGTCTTTTCTCTGCTAGCCATGGTTCTGTTGAAGAAAAAGATGATATGTGAAGGAAAGAGATGTGGGAACTAAAATCTTTGGTAATAGGGTAATGGTAATAGGGGCCCTGCCAGCTCCAGAGGGAGAATTGCTTATTTTATGCAATCAGAAGAGACTGTAAAAAGAAAATGGCAAATGAAAGGATTTTAATGGGAGAGAAAACCAACTGTTTTTCACCAACTGTAAAGGTCAATTTACATGACTCTGATGAGATGTCTGCTTTATAGCTTCTCTAAAACCTGAAATTTTCTGCCTTCCAGCAGTTTGTATATGCTCCCTGGGCTTTGTAAACCTGACAATATATTAGTGTTTCCAAAAAGAATTCTGCAGAGTTCCAGTTGTAAGCAGTCAGTTTTACTCAACACAAACAGCCCCCCTAGAAATTTCTTCTTGGGCTTGCTACTTGGACATCATTCAGTTCCAGTCCAGACTCTCAGTGGCAATGATTGGTACCAGAGGCTCTGAAAGAAAACTGGCCTCATTGAAAGATTTGAGCTAGCATGTCTTTCTTCTCCCAACAGTTAAATGCAGAATCATGACATTTTATGTAAGCCATAAAAATAAGTGCATTTTTAAATACTGTGGGCTGAAGTTCTTAGTGCATAAGTTGCTAAGAAAAGCCTAAGAATGTTAGAATATGGCAAGCAAGTGCCTGCCTGTGAATCTGTGTTTCCACCCCTCACTTTTCAGTACAGGACATGTAACAGAGCAGCCATTGCAGGCATCCAGATAATATAAAACTAATTGCACAAGGAATTCAAACTCCAGCCCAAGACCATGACCTGTTAAGGATGAGCTTATAAGCTTTGAAACTTGGCACATATTAAGGCAATCTCATGTCATATACATGAGATGAATAAAATGACTTAAGGCTCTTGGAAGTCATCAAGTTCAACACCAGGTCATTCAAGGTTTTGATATTCTTACTGTGTCTTGCAGAAGGCCTCACTTTTTGCTGCTCTTATTACTGAAAACAAACCTTTTAAACCATACTTATTTTCTAAGGTTGAACTTCAGGTAGAACAATAAACACCCACAGGGAAGGCAGATCTTGACAAACCCTGTTGGCTGCCTCTTCCAGGCTCTATACTCATTGATAATGCTGCCCAAGTCAAGGACAGCTGTTGGAATAGATCTCTGTGCTGGAATATCTGGACTCTGGTAGCCTCTTGGTTGTCTTGCCTGATCCACATGCCTGCTCATCCTGATTATGTTTACTGTGAAGGCATTCTTGTCTTATGTGCATAAAACTGTTTCCCTTACATCTTCACAGGCATTATCTGATTCTCTCATGGAAATAAAGTTAAGGAGTGAGAGGGCAGCAGTCAGAGACACTGATAGGCCTAGCAAGAAAATGTAATAGAGTGTTAATGCAAAAAGGGAATAAAACTGCATATGTTACTATACCCAAAGGAAAGTGTATGTTGAGAAAACAGGGTTCAGAGGCTAGGTAAATATGAGACAGGTTTGTTTTTTTTTTTTTTTNTGTTGTTGTTGTTGTTGTTGTTGTTGTTGTTGTTGTTGTTTTTGTGAGGTGGAAAGGTGAGGAACAACAGAATTAAGTTTTCTACACTTAGAGTATGAAATTATGATTTTAAATTATTTTTTCTGTCTACTTCATTAAATATAAATGAGTTATATTTATTTCCTTCTTGCTGTGTCTTTTTCTCCCAGAAAATTTCTAGTCATATGGCTTCAAAGCTGTTAGTGCTTACTACATCAAGGCTGTGGTGGTGGTCTTGGTTTTCCATGGAAAATTTACAGTTCTGTGTAATCACAGTGGATGCTGGAGGAAGGAAGGTTAGAGAAGAGGTGGTGCAGGTCTATTGCGGTGCTAAAATTAAGGTCCAACACTGCTTTAAGTCAGTCAAGCAGGAAATCTCATTCCAGCCTGGAAAGGCCTGGTTTTGGTCGTTGTATGTTTCTACATTGAAATAAGTTTACTGGAACAAGAGGAAGGAAAATTTAAAGACCAAGTGTTCATGTTGGCTACATTGTCTTTGAAAACAGTTCTGAGTGTGGCTGTCTCCATCTCTCCCTCCTACAAGATCCATGCTGTGTTTTTCAATCACCTGTGTGTTGCATGGATTAATAAGGAGCAGTATTTACTGCGCTGCTCAGCTTTGACCAAGCTGCATTAACATTGCAGGTAAGTCACTGCCTATCCTGCAGTGAAAATCTTGAGGGCCCTCTTAAAGCATTTCTGCAATGGAGGTGAGAGACAAAGGTCATAGAGTAAAACAGACTTGCCTATATACTTTATCTTATTTTCCTCCCTTACATTTGTCTGTGGTACTGTTTGTTTTGCAGGTGTACCACCCTGAAGGGTGAAAATTATTTGAACTATGAGTTACCCTACTTGTATTGGTGTCTTTTATTTTGTGATCTTCAGTTACCTTTGCAGGTAGGTATGTTCCAAGTCTCAAAGATTCTTAGAAAATTTTTCAAGTTCTCTTGTTTGCTCATTTTTAACAACAATTCTTATACAAGAAATATTTAAGAGTCAAAAATTTAAAGTGCTGCCTTGCTTTCTGCACTGCTTATTTGATTGCTTGTCAGCTGCCTTGGTCAGTTTTTATAATTTTTTTGTCAAGGCTCTGTCAGTTACAAACTTGGCATTGACTTAGTTAATGCTTATGAATTATCTCTTCTGGCTGGCTCATTATTCTGTTTCCACTAAAGCTGACCTAGTTGAGTGGTAGCTTCTGTGTGTGAGAAGTGTGGTGAGTAACTTATGCAGAGGCTGTGGTGCTTGGTACTGACCAGGCAGGGCCTAAAATAACCCTGGCTGCACTACTCAGCCAGAAGTTGTTGCTTCAGTATTTCAATGAGTCCTCCCAAGAGAGGCAGGCATATGATGGACTTCTGAGGCCTGACAAAACCTGTCCATGGAGGTAACATTTGAGAAAGTCAGCTTCATTTGTTCACTTGCTGTTTTGGCCTTTCAATTTTATGTAGGATCCTTCAGTTCAGTAGTTTTGAATTTCCAGTTTAGTATGTGTTTTGCTGTCTGGCAGAAGTTACAGTGTTTCTCAGTGTTTCAGGAAAATACTGTGGGAATGGCAGGAAATGAATGAATATTTTCAGGCAGTAAATGTTTCTTTTGAAGTTAGAGCTATAAGTGATATTTAAACCTCAAACACTGGTTTGATAACAAGATACCTAAGCCTATAAATAAATCAGCTTTTCTTCTGTGAAGATTTTTTTGCTTTGAAATTGTTTTACGAATAGTGTAGTCTCATCTCATGGGATAAAGAGAGGATAATGTTTATGCCAAAAACTTCACAAAGTCTCCTCCCTGAGTGCAGATGAATAGATAAATTAACTAAGATATCTCTAGAGAAGAGATTTTACATGGAATATAAGACACTCTATGCTTACCCTCTATGATATTTAGAATCCGCAATCTTATTTCATTTTCCAGAGTGACATATATATTGGTATTTTTACAGTAAAATTTGTATACTGGGTTTCTTTGGTAAATGATCAAGGATGTTCTTCCAAAAGAGCTATAAAGCTCTTAAAGGATGACCTTTTTCATCTTGAAAGAATAGGCCTTTCAAGAATGCTCTTTCTTTTTTCTTCTGCGAGAAGGTGGATACCTGTAATCTGGACTATGCAGAAATCAGCGTACCCAGAACACATCTCATGGCCAAAAACCTCTGAAAACTGTGCTGTGGTAAGTTCACAGAGAATCCTCTCTGAAACAAGGAGCAAACTACAGTTTTACTTGAAAATATATCCTCAGACATCTGAAGAGTCCTCTAAGCCACCTAAAATTCCAGTATGACAATCATATGTCTTATTTAAGGCAGACTCTGGTCTGCATGATATAATTCTAAATTGAATTAGTTTTTCCATGGTAACAATCTTTTCTCTTGAGCACAACTCATTTTGCATTTAGCAGTGTCCAGTCAGATGTCGTCATCTTTCATGTAGGGAAAGTGAACCCAGAAGAGATGGACCTTTCTACTCCAAGAACCATACCAGTGAGATCTGGCTCCACGTTATCACAGTAAGTGCTTAATTCCAATTTCTTTCTTCCTAAAGAGAAAAAGACAAAGCAAAAGATCTAATCCTGTCTCTAGGGCTCAAAGCTGTGTAGCTGATTGACATTATTATGTCATGTCTGAGATCAAAAATAAAAAAAGGCCTTCACGGAAAGACCAAAATCATCTGATTAAGTCTTTAGAATCCTTACCTGTTACCAGAAGGAATTGGTTTTGGCCACTTTGTGGCCTCTCATAGGAAAATGCAGAGAAAACTCACAAAATCCAAATTCTTTCAAAACACAGCTGGGTGCATAACTGCCATGTATTCTTAGTGAAATAGCTGCAAGTTTATTTGTTAACCTGACAACAGAAAACATGCTGGAAGCCCTACAGAGCTCTGAGTTTCTGCTTACAGGCAAAATCCAAGCATTGGGCTTATCCACAGGATGATCCCCTAAGATGTCCCCAAGACATGAAGCTTTTACTCTTCCCACAGGCCAGGTTTTGCTGTCAGTTTTTGGTATTCATGTCAAGTGCTTCTGGGAAGAGATAGGTATGATAATAAATTACATTCTGCGTTCCTGAAGCTCTTTCAATCTTTAAGTTTTTCAGTGTATTCCCTCTGCTTATATGAAGATCCCTTTGCCCTGTCCTGTTTGCCTCATGAGTCCTCAAGCTGTAGAGAAAGAAAGGTTTGTGAGAGATAGAAAACAGATAGATAGATAGATAGATAGATATGGTTCTATATTTTTTACATTTTGACTTTTTTTTTAAGTGACACAACTAGCTTTAAGGGATGGTAATTGCTGAAGCTGAATGTTTGTTCTTCATATTGTTGTCCACTGATACTTTATTTGGAGGCAGTATTCAGCTTCTCATTTTGAGGTATTTTTAAACTGTGGCCTGTGTTTTTTAATGGTCACCCTTTAATACTAAAGACACAAAAAGCAGACAGGAGCTAACCAAAGAGAAAATGGATCTCTCAAGCCTTTGCTATCTGTAGTGCCTTAATACCAGTCTATAGATGAGCCTTCACAATATTTTCTACCATTACTATCAGTAAAGCTTCTATGCAATCACCAATAGGCCTTTCTGTAGGCTGTGCTCAAATGTTGAACTCAGGTCTCTTGCATTGTAAGATTAGGTTTGGGAGGAGATGCATAGTAGTGCCCCTTTGAGAGTTACGCTAATGAAAACCAGCCAGGATCACTTGTGAACTAACTTTCCAAGAGGAATTTCTTGTTGCACACTCTATTTTATAGCCTGTCCTCTTTGCTGGAATTCAGAAGGATGAAACTCATCAATCATCAGCCTTCCAGTGCAGTATGCAGAATTTTGGCATCTGAGATCTTTAGTGTACCACCTAGTTTTCTGGAGCAAAAATTGATAGCACCATGAGTCATACCAGAGAAAGTTTCAGACAGATCCCTTTCCCTCAGGGAATATGAGTACACTGTGTGTCCACGTTGGGAGGAAGGGGAATAAAGGCTAGGAAGAGCACTGCACACTGAACATATTGGCTCCTGACTTATTGCTGTAGCTGATTCTTGCCAGTATTTATAGAAAAGCTTACAACAAATATTTGATTGATTGGTAGTTTATCTTCATTTCTTCATCCTATTGACCATTTTAGATGTGCACTTGAAGTCTTTGCCCTCATGACTACCAGTGAGGTACTTCACATACCCTGCTTTTGTCCATAGCCACTGCCATGCTTCCTGCATAGGGTACTGCTCTGTTGAGCAAGTTCAGTATCTCCAATCTGCATGACTGCAGGGGTGTCACTTAGGTTCTGTTTTGACAAAGAAATTACTAACTGGAGAGATTCCAGGAGAGAAAAAGGCATGGGTGGTTTTAGCACTTATGAAGCTTGGGTAGGTACACTCAGGGCTCACTACTTAGGGATTTGAATGTGTACATTGAAGCCTCCTGCAACCTTTAGTGCATGTGGGATTCAACAACTCCGCTAATTCAGTGTAAAAACCAACTTTTCTATTTAGCAAAGAAATCTCCCTTGGGAGAGAGCAGAACCTGATACCAATTTGAGTGCAATTTGAACTCTTTTCTGTGTTGTATTTTTATTCTCTGTTACATAAGGAGTGTTAGTCAACTGGGTTGTGTTAAGTAGCATCAATATTTCAACACAGACTTGGCATGCTCCACTACTGAGATCAGTGCGTGAGTCTATGTCCTTTCATTGGTGCAAAAGTAATTTGTTTCCACTTTTGGTGTTGTAGTAGAGGACTCTCACAGCTGGGAAACTGTTAGAATGGCTGGAAAGGATAATTCAGACAAAGTTCTTGAATTAGGGAAGCTGTATTTCCATTCTGGGATTTGGGGAAGAGGAAAGCCAGGTGGGAATGAAACTCTGATATTGTTTTGTTCCTTCCTAAAAGGAGCAGTTACTATGGTGTTGAAATGCTTCAATTTTGAGCTGACAGTTGTGGCCTATAAACAAGAAAAGTCTTAAATCTTGGTAGATTATCAAATTTAGTCCTCACCCTGCTAGAAAGATTTGGTAAATGATATGTACTCTGGGTGCAAAACCTATGTTTTGGAGTAGATTATCTCCCAGGCATGATGGGTGAAGAAGATAAGAGATACAATAATGAAGAAAGAAAATATTCAGCTCTAACATCTGTGATGAAGATTGTTTTGTCCCATAGTAATATTAAGATCAGAAACTGTTTGAGGTCATAAACAAATTTTAACAAGTGCAATCTGAAGGATTTGAACCTGAGTTTCTAACATTAGTAAACTTGAACTCTACTCCCCACACTGAAAACCTGGAGAACAATTGGATTACCCACATTACATGCAAAGTTATAGTGCAGTCTACATACATTCACCAGGCATAAGCAAAATCCAGAGTTAATCAAATTATGTATTTATATTTGCTGAATGTATTTGTCGTAGGTCTTGCTTTGGATCATGTAATCTCAATATTAAGGTTTTAATATTAAAACCTTATTCAGTAGTCAGAAACATTTTGTAGGTAACAGAGCAAGCTGCATTACTACACAAAATATTTGAATGTTTGCAGCAACTAAGTAGTGTGCCAGTTTTTATTCCAACACAATAGCTTCTTATCCTTTTTAATTATCTCCACTTCTGCTTAAAATTTCCCTTGCACAATTATTTTATTTGAGGGGGAGCTAGAACAGCATTTTTTTTCTGTGTCCAATCTTGTTTTCTGTCCCTCGTTACTTGTGTGGTGATTTTGAAGTAATTGCTGAAATGTTGACAAAATTTCCATGGACAAAGGTGTCACTAGAAATTTGTAATAGTTTTGATCTTGGAGGGTCTAATTTAAATAATATGTAAATCAGAACTCTTTGTGATAATTATTCCATGTATGATTCAAAGCATGCAGGGAAAGACAGATAATCAAAAAAGCAGAATAACTTGTTTTCCATGATTTGGTGAGGGAATGAGCTTCTCTACCAACTGCTGAAGAAACTGGATGGAATACTGGCCTTGTTGTATTCAATAACTCTATGGCTGTGGTGGGTTGACACTGGCCGGACGCCAGGTACCCACCAAAGCTGCTCTCTCACCTTCCTCCACAACTGGATGGGGGAGAAAAAGTGTAATGAAAGCCTCATGAGCTGAGATAATGACAGAGAGAGATCACTCTTCAATTACCATAATGGGCAAAACAGACTTGGGGAGAATTATTGAATTTATTACAGTCAAAATAAAAAACAGTGCAGTATAATAGAAGTAACACAAATCTTAACCACACCTTCCCCCACCCCTGCCTCCATGCTGCTTATGCTTATGCTGCTTAGGGAGAGGAGTCCTTTCACTACTCCAGTGTGGGGTCCTTCCCACAGGAAGGATCCTTCTCCATTAATTTCTTCAGTGTGAGTCCCTTTCCATGGGGTGCAGTCCATCAAGAACAGCTTGCTCCAGCATGAGTCCACCATGGGGTCACAGGTCCTACCTGGAAACGTGCTCCAGCATGGGCTCCTCTCTCTGGGTCTACAGCTCCCTGCTAGGACCCTGTTCCAGCATAGCCTTCCCATGGAATCTCAGCCTTTTTCTGGGCATCCAGCTGCCATGGCCTAGGCCTCCCTCAGGGGCTGCAGGTGGATCTCTGTATCCCCAAGGATCTCCATGGGCTGCAGGGGTACAGCTGCCTCACCATGGGCTGCACCACAGGCTGCAAGGGAACCTCAGCTCTGCTGCCTGGAATATCTCCTGTCTCTCCTTCTTAAGCTAACTCAGTAATTAAATTATTTTTAAAATGTATATTTTCCCGTGAATTTGTTTCTGAAATTAGTGACATGGGCACATCCATGAGTTCTACAGGAGTGATTGCGATGTAGTGTCTGAACTTGCACTTTCTTGGTGGGGCAGTTTGTCTTCCTGTTGTAGTGTGAATTCAGGTTTCCAAATTCCTGGACATGGTTCTGTCACTGGAGTCTGTGACTGAGAAATGGCTGCAGGCAAGCAAAGGGGCTTGTTCTGATTTCATCACTGCACAGCTTTTGTGGTTATAGCTGTAGAACTCATTCTAACACTCAAAGTGGCTGATCACCATTCATTTTCTTCTTGTATAACTAACATCAAGCAAGGGAAAAACCTCATACAGGACTGGAAAAGTTCTGACATTGCATAAAAGTTTAAACAACTTATTTATCCAGTGAGAGAATAACAGAACCCTTAATGCTGAAAAAAAGGACCAAGATTATGAAGTGCAACCTTTGAACACCAGATTGTCAACACAAAATGCCATGTTGAGTTGTTTGTAGAATACCTCCAAGCATGATGACTCCACCACTTCCTTGGGCAACCTTTTACAATATCTGATCATCCTTTCTGTGAAGGATTTCTTCCTAATGCCCAATCTCAACCTCCCTTGGTGCAGCCATTTTCTTTTGTCCTGTTGCTTGCTAACCCATTTTCTTTTGTCCTGTTGCTTGCTAACCAGAAGAGGCCAACCCTCACCTGGCCACAGCCTCCTTTCAGGCATTTGTAGAGAGTGATAAGGTCACCTCTGAGTCTCCTTTTCTCCAGGATAAACACCCCCAGCTCCCTCAGCTGCTCCTCACAGCCCTGGTGCTCCAGACCCTTCCCCAGCTCCATTGTCCTTCTCTGGACTCTCTCCAGCCCCTCAGTGTCTTTCTTGCACTCAGGGCCCAGAGCTGGACACAGCACTCGAGGTGTGGCCTCAGCAGTGCCCAGCACAGGGGGACAATCCCTGCCCTGCTCCTGCTGGCCACACCATTGCTGATCCAGGCCAGGATGCCATTGGCCTTCTTGGCCACCTGGGCACAGCCTGGCTCATGTTCAGCTGCTGTCACCAGCACCCCCAGGTCCTTTGCAGCCCCTCTGTCCCAGCCTGTGGCCCTGCCTGGGGTTGCTGGGACCCAGGAACTGGCCTTGTTGAACCTCATGTTGTTGCTTAGCACAATTTGCTTTTCAGTACCAAAATGACCTTAATGAGGCATAAAATATCATGGTCCTTAAGCCAGCTATCAACAAATGAAAAAGAAAGAAGATATTTTGAGACAGATTTTTGTTTGATTCTGGTATAGTGATTTTTTTTTTTCATTTATGAATGAAATACTGTTAAGTGCTTTATTTAACTTGAATTATTATACTCTCACAAAGGTTTATAGGCATGCTACAAAGGATTTACAGCACATTCCTCTCTAAGGTGAATGAATCAGTTTTAAGAGGCTTTTAATGAGTCACAGAAATACATACAATATTTTACATATGAATCACTACAAAATATGGTCAAACATTATTTTTACATTTCTTAATCAAGAATATTGTAAATATATTTCCATGGTGATGTATTTCATGGCATTCTGTCATCTGGTTATTTACTCTTGCTATTACGGCTATTGCTGAAACTTTGAAAAAGGGCAGATTATAAAATTCTAATATATATCAAATATTTACAAATAAAAATTTATGTATAAGAATATAACAGGGTTCCTAATTTCAGCTAGTTAGAAATGGGTTGCTACTGTATGACAATGAGCAAGTCACTTTACATGTTTTTGTTGTCTGTTTTAATGACCTCACCTGTCTTTGATGTGCCAGCCAAAACAAACTCCATTATTTCATTTTAGTTTTAGGGATTTATTACTGCTGTTGAGTTTAAGAATTCAACATTCTTTTTATGTATAAGCCAAGAACATTAGATAACCCCAGAGAATACACTACTCTTGAAGCCTCACTTCACAAGATGATGTTGGAATGTTTATAGCAGCTGGACCTGAGACTGACAAAAAGGAAGGGCTGATTTCTGTAGAAATTACATCCTGACGTCCTCATTAAGACCTTCCTTTCTGATATCCAGTGGTATGTGGGGCAGCTTCCTTTCTCCCTTTTCCTTGACACAACTTGTTGAAGAGGAATGTGAAGGCTGGGTGTGATCCTCCCAACATCAGAGTGAAAGGAAGTAACATACCAAACAGATGATGGTATAAGTGCTGCTGAATCTAATTCCACCTCCACCCCTCTGGGTCACCACTCAGCAATATTTCAAAAGGCTAAAGTCAATAGTCATAACAAAAAACCCATTCAAGATCTGTCAGTATTAGAAGTGGAGATAGAAGGAGAGCTAATTAAGAACTGAGTTTATTGATATGCTACTTTTTTTTTTTTCTGGGCAAGCTGTGCTGTCTCTTTGTAAGTTCAAAAGGTAAGGAGACTTGTACATCGAGTATGCTCTGAGAAGTGCAGACTGCAACCCCTCTTTATAGAGCTGGGTAAACCTGTTCAGCACGAACAGGTACACAGTCTCCAAACAGGCTTTATTCTGATCTCAGTAATGAGCATGTCCCAATTCCTGATGGTACTGTCTTTGAGGGAGAACATGGAAGCTGAGATGTTTACATGTTTTATTAACCACCCCCCTCTGCAACTCTCTCACATTTCTCATATCTGATATTGCATTCATTTATGTGTGAAACACTTACAGCTACCCAACAGATAATACTTTTTGACACCACCTTCCTGGAAAGGAGTGATTAATCAAACAGCACTTCTAAAGCATTCATGGAGGTAGGGATGTGGAGGGAGAGATAACACTGTCTGCCCTTTCTAGGCAGGTCTACCTCTGCATAGTTTTGTTGCTTTCTGACTGTACTTCATGTTGAGCACGTCTGACTGCCTTCAATTTGCCTTTGCATCGAGAACATCAAGGGTATTAGGCTGAGGCTCAAATGCATTGTGTGGGCATTGCCAAAATGAGCATCAGTGCACTTGTGGCAGAATGTGTGCAGCCCTGTCCACCTGCAGACCCACTCCATGAAGTGGTGGCAACCACTGAGCCAAGCTTGTCTAAATAACTGTCCCCGTGGAATGGCCTATCTGTATTGGATTACTGTGACAGTCACAGTCACAGACCCCAAACCCTTGCCTGTGAAAACACTGGCCAGAAAGGCCTCTAGCTTAAGCATCTCACAACTGAAGTTTAGCCTGTCTGTGCCATGGCTGAGGAGATATAAGTTGTGAAGAAAATAAAGACACCAAGAAGCAGTAAGATGTCCATTAACTAACTCCCGAGAGGAGAGCTGACTAGATGGAGACCAATTGCTTTAAATGATGAGCCAGTCATGCTGTGCAAATAAGGAGCTGCTAACTACCCCACAACCTCACACACCTGTTAGCACCATTCACATTTGCTACCCTCTCCATATTCTTCAGCACAGTTTTTACAATCTGTTTCTCTGTTTCCAAATGCATATTTTAGGACTCTGTATACCAAAGCTCAGAAAACAGGGAATTGCTTTCCAGAATGTTACACAAAAATCACAACAGTAGTTATGCATTTTATGACTTCTCCATAATTTTTTGAAGAAGAAAATTAGCTCTACACTCTTGCACAACCTGACTGTAATGATGATGCGCTATGTGTGAATGATGAAAGAAAGTGATTTGGCAAGGAACTAAAAAAAAAATATAAAGATGAAAAGTGCATTACAATTTCTTTTCTAATCTTGAGAAGATATATAAACCTAGCAATATTAAGATTATTGCTTTGGGTTACTTGAATTTGAATATCATTTTATCTCCATTCGTAATATCTGCATATTTTTGTATTACAAGCTTTGATAGCAAAGTCAATGATAATGAGAGTTTGATGTTTTACTTATGAAGACTTTTGCTCATAGCTCAGTGATACTGCTGTGAGATATCTTGTGATAATTTGTCTGAGAAGGAATTACCCTATAACATTTAAACTTCTTTGGTGTGTGGTTCATTTAACATACCTAAAATACCTGATTCAAATTACTTAGACTTGATACAGAATTATCTCATCTTTTAAGACATATTGATTTCTGCCACAACAAAAAGAGCTTGCATTCCATAATGGAAATATGTAGAACATGAAGATTTAAACTGGTCCACAGGTGTGCTGAAGTTCTCTAGAGATTCAGGGCCAATAGCAATACATAACATCAAGAAATACTAATTAGAAGAAGCATTTTGCAAACCTGCTGGAAGAAATCTAAAAAAACCATGACAACATTTGGTACAAGGCCAGCTGCAGGAAATGCGTTGTGTAAGTACTGTGAGCTGAAATTCCATACCTAAAACACAGGGTTTTAGAATCTGCTTTACAGCATCATTTAGCAGCTAAGGTGATTACAGCAACCTTAAAATGGAAGAGAGGCAGACAACCACCAACCAATGGAAGGGTAACAGGAACACAATAGAAGGGAACAGAAAACACAGTGACTTTTTTTTTTTAAATTGTTACAGAAGAATAGAAAGAATTACTGAGTTCCTTTCAAGCAGTACAAACAACCCATTTCAAGATAAAGTAAGGCAACATTATGATTTTCTAATTTTTTTTTTAATTAGAGGGAGAACAAAGTCAGTTTGTTTAACCATAGATAGCCAGGGTTGAAAGGACCACTCAGCAGAAAGAGAGTCAATACAGAAAAGCCAGATTAATTGTTTTAACTGGTATTGGCCACAGAGAATGGGTCTGGCCCAACAGTCTCTCACAACAGAAAGAGAGAATCCAGAGTTTTCACTGTCAATTTAGAAGTACATGTTAAAAAGAATGTTTTAGAAGACATTCTTAAAACCAATAATAATAGAAAAAAAATGCTGTGATCAAAAGGACTCTTAATATGTCACTTAAACATAGTTCAGTGGGTACAGAAGATAGCATGGTGCTAGTCTTTATATATGTGGAGAAATATCCTTGGAGGCATATACCAAAACACTTGGGGCCTGTACCCTGTATATTTATAACTGAAACAAAAGAGTAGAACTGAACATTAACCATCATAAAATAATGGAACCAAATATTTATTATTTGACTTCCTTTTGGAGTGGGAAGGATTTTTTTTGCAGGTAATGCCTCATGAACCTATTAGAACTCTATTATGGAGCTGAAAAGTTGTTCATATGTAGATTTTAATTATGAATCTGAATATGGGAAAAAAGGCTTTGACAATGTTCTTCATGGATGAATTGTACACTGAAGTTCTCACAGGATAAGAGTGCTTATGAGTGGAAAAGCAATTAAGAGACAAGAAACAAGGAGTAACAACAAAAGAGTCATCTTTCACCTAAAGATTTTTCAGATAAAGCGAGGATGAAGATCCACCTCAAGCTTCTCTAGCTGGACAGCTTGCTGTTAAATTATCTGGTATAAGGATAAATTGTGAGTTGGCAAAATTTGCAGATTACACATAATTATTAGGACAGAACAGTCATGAGGTGATTGCATAAGGGATTCAGAAAGATTTTTAATTTAAAAAAAGGATGATAAAATGGCAGTTTAAATTTATGGCTAGAAAGTCTGATATAGTGCACACAGGAAAAAAATAGCTATTATTATTTTTTTGCAACAGTCTCTAAATTAGCATCCTAGAAAGAGTTTTTTGAAAGCATTGTTTCATTATGGATTATCTCCCTACTAATAATGTTAGAAATTATTACTGTCTTCTAGTTACATGGTGTAAGAGAAAGCAGGGAGTGTTTTCCAGGCTTTGTCAGTAACAACTGTGAGTGTCCTCAAATATTAACAAATAAATAAAAAATTAATGGGGGGGGGGGGGCAGGGAAAGCTGTCCTGTGTTACTGGAAAGCCACGGATTATCAGTGTCTTGAATATTGCATGGAAACCTGGTCACTCTTTGTCAGAAAAGCAGCAACAAAAGTAGAAGATAGATTGAGAATGTTGTCAAAGTTGAACAGATGTATAGAATTGCTTCTGTCTGAGTACAAACAAAGTGGAGAATTAATCTCAGGTAGTAACAGCTCCCACATAACGGTGGAGGGTCTAGTAGAAGTGTCAAAATGTAGAAATTGCACAGAAAAGGTGATTAAAACATGATTTCCCACCATGCAAGAAAGAGATGGGATCAGGTAAAAAGTTATGACTAAATGAAATGCAAACTACCTCTCCAAAAAATATATAATCAAATCAGGGCGCCCATTGTAATGTATTTGTTGAAAGCATATGTGAATTAAAAATGAACTTGGGCAGCTCCACAGATCATAGTCCATCACTGGCACAATTTCTAGTTTGACAAGTCCCTAAATCACTAACTGAGAGGAGCTGAGGCGATATATCAGTAGAAAGGTCACACGCTCCTTGCCCTATTTATCATGTTCCTAAGCCCTGACTGCTGGCTACTGTCACAGCCACTGTGGTGGGGCAGATGAAGTGGTATCTTAAGGCCAGGTAAGCAAACGATTTTAAAATACATCCCTGGTAGTGGAAAATAATCAAAGAAACCTTATTCTGCTAGTGTTCTAGCAGTATGACTCCTTTTTTTATCTAATGCAATCTTAATGTCAATTAATCATAAGGTTTTCTGAACAAATATTTGAATTTTAATAATAATGACAGAAATTTTTGTGTTGATTGTGTCCTTGATTCTTCCTGTGCTCAGAGGAGCTGACTCACCAGCTGATACTAATATCCAGTTTGTACTAATATGTTCAAAATATAAGGGTGTAAAATGACTCACATTGCCACCTCATTAATTTACATACAAAATGTTCCTCATTTTACTGCTGTGAGTGGAAAATACAGAAAATGGCAAATAACAGAGGAGAAATGGTGAAACTTTTCTGTTCCTCTCTCTAAACCCACGTAGGCATAGGGACAAGAAAGTGTTGCTTTCATAGCAGATATTTTAAGTGTAGGTATTAAGCCAATAGAAAAGATTTTGTTGGTATATTTTAAATGCTTGTCTTTGAAATCACAGAAAGTTTTGGAATTGGGAAGGAAGTGTAGCTTTCCATAAAACAGTATTTTTTTGCATTTGTGTGGTAAATCCAGTCCTAATAGACCTAAATGTCATGAAACCAAAAGCTGTGATAACGCCCTGTCCCAGTGCCATGCTAGAAAATCACTTGCTTAGTCACTGACCTTTGGAGAGCCACTGTATGAGCTGTCTCCTGGGAAAGCCATAACCTGGAAAAGCCTGTTGTTTCATAGCTATGTCTTAATGAAGGTACCTCCCTTGTGCTTCCTTGGATACACACTCAGTGCTGTCTAGGATGGCATCCTGAGATCAAAGCATCTAATGGTGGTCTATCACATAAGGAACCAAGCAAAGTACCTAAGACATTCAGAATTAGCCACCATTTGTCTCCCTTAAGGGTGAAACTTCATTGGATTTCTGATTGCTGTGTACTCTAACCATCAGTAGGATGAAGAGAGTTTCTCTTTCCAAAAAGTGGGGACTTTCAGACTTTGCACTGGTCTGAATAAGTTTTCAAGGTTCACAGGCTGTGCAGAATTACACCCCAAGTGTATAAAGGAGCAATGCTGCACATGTGCGTACTCATACAATCTCTTGGTCAGAAGGAATGGTTCATGCCATTAAATTGCCTGCAGAATGGCAGGGCACCCTGGCGGCTCCCATTCTAAAAAATGATCAGGGAATTTCTGTTGCTGGGTTGATTAGAGAATAGCCCATTCTCAGGAAACAGAAAAATACAGGACTTCTGAGAGAGGTGAGATGGTGATTCCTAAGATGAAGACCCTGTGGTAGAAGGAGATAGATATCTCATGTACACCTACTTGAGCAGAGGTGAGTTTCCTCTTTGCATGTTTACATTCTCCTGCCTGTGATGGGTGACTGAATGCAGGGTGACAGCTAAGGGCAGTAATGCAGGAGGGACTCGTGGGCATTATGTCTTCTTTCTGGGTCCTTGCCATACTAAAGAAGAGAAGAGAAACCATAGAAATCCTAGCATGATAGAAAACTCCTGCTAAGACTGCTAGCAGCACCCCTGGAAGAGTGAGAAGGTGCAAAGAGAAGCTTACATACTCCCTGATCATTATGAATTTCATAGGTGTTCCTTGTATTTTAAATTTCCTTATGTAACCATTTGTATGAATTTTATTCTTTTAGACACTACATTGGGTTGAGTAAGGGCTATGATTTCATAATACTTCTAAGTTTCAATATTTTCCACCAACTACACTGAAAGCCACTACTGTTTTTCATTCTGCCATGTACAACATACCTATTGTAGAGGCTGATATAATTGATATCTGCTTGCCATGAGAAACCTAGGCAAAGACCTTCAATATCAGAAAATGCCTCAGTTTTAGTGTGACCTGAAGAAAGAATCTTATGTCTTGATCTCCAAACCACAGCTCCTGGCTCTCATGAGATGGCTTTCATGTTAATTGTCTCCTGAAGATTATTTCTCAGGCTCTTGGTATGTCTGCTGGCTTGCTACTCAAGCCTGGCATTGTCTTTTGGTTATTCCTGGTATTCATCTTCTTGCTGCTTATCTTGGCCTGTCTGTTTCTCATCCTCCCTCAACACAGTTGGCATTACTACCTTCCCAGGCTCTTCTCTTAGAGGATATGACAAAATTTTTCATCTCCCAAGGCATATCTATTAATTCTCCTAGCTGTTTCCTTATCTCTGCTAAGTTTCTCACCTGCTCATTTCCCCAGAGCTCTTACAGTGCAGCTCTTACTTATTCTGTGACATTTCTTACCTCCCTCACCACCCTTCTTCTCTGTTTACTTTGTCATATGTTCCATCTGCCTGCGGATTTAATCTCTTATGATCTACTTCTTTCCTCTCTCAGCTGAATTGGTTATAGTGGAGTTGCTATGGCAAACCTTACTTTGCCAATTCTAGTCTGTCAGAGCAGCTAGTGTGGTAACAGGGATGGACTACACAGGTACTTAAAAGATCTGCCATGTTCAGACAGTTCACATGCATCCAGCACCATGGATGGGCAGGTAGAACATCCCAGAGTTGGGCTGTAGATAGCAATAGGACAGCAAACAGAAAATAAGTTTGAGTTTAAGGCTCTAGTTTTGCACATGGACTTTTTAGAAATGAAAAAATTGTCCACAAAGGTATTTCCATCAGTGTCAGAAGAAATCACTAGCGAGGATTTCATGTCTCTCAGACAGCCTGTGCTAAAACACATCACCCTGTGCCTGCCATCAAGCCTGCAGTTTCTTTTGTGATTTCAGGTGCCCTTTGACAGCTCCAGAGAGTGAGGTGACTGCAGAACTGGGCTCTTCTGAGTCCTGCAGGAACATGTGCCCTCTGTAGCTTTTCCAGACCTGCTGGCGGTGTTTCCTCCTCTGTCTTGAGAACTGTTACCTTCTCACTGACCATGCCAGGATCACTAGCAGATCACTAGCAGGCCCAGTTATTCTGCAGAAAACCCATTTTTGTGCCATAAATCTGAGCAGTGCATTAACCTCCCCAGGCTGGTGGGCCTCGCTGCATGTCAACGATGTGCAACTGCAAAGAGCTTGACTTTAGTCTTTGCCTGGGGCCCCTATGAACTTTGCACCTTCTCTCTGTGGCACTGTGAGCTCATGTTGTTCAGAAGAGGTTGTGTACTGATGTATTCCTGCTTGCTGCACTGAGATCAAAAAACTCTTTACTCCCTTTTTATTTTTTTTCAATTCCGCATTGCAATTCTGTGCTCAGCAATTGTTCCTTATTACTCAGTAATGCCTGTATTGAAGGCAAAAGGTACATGCCATGAACAAAGGTTGTTAGTTTTAGCTAGCTTCTTGTCAAACAAGAGAAAGGATTTTCTGCATCATGTATTTTCACTGTAGCATGCACTGAGTTTTCTTTTCAGAGTTTATCGTGTTCAAATTACCAGTACTTGGAATGTATGCGGGTTGTGACTTTAATTTGCTTATTAATGAAAAAGCAGCATCACATCAATGGAATTTGTGCAAATGAATCCCTCTGCTATGATGAAAGAATTTATCTTCGTTTTCTAAGAATGCATTTGTCCTGAGTCAAGTTCTACTAATCAGAAACGATTAACAGCACAGCTCTGATGAGCAATACCAAGTGAAGGGAATGCAGGTAATCAAAAGAATGTGGCTTTGCAAGCAAAACCCCTGAAAATACTCAAGGGTTTCTGTGCAGCATACTCCTGCTGTTCATAAAAAAAGGAACTATAAATGAGAGTATTATATTTTTAATATGTAGGAGTTGCAAAGCACAGTGACTCAGAGGTACGATTAACAAATTTTATTATTGGAGACAGAAATAACAGGCAATTATGCAGCAATAAGAAAAACATGTGGAATCAATCTTTTCTTGGTGATCTCCTACACATTGTCATTGCTTGTTTTGAGCCGTGTCAGAAACCTCTTACTAAATAAACCTCTTCTGGAAGAGCAAGCTTTTTATCTGAGCAGGAGATCACCTAAATTAGAGGCAAAGCAATAAATTTCCACTTGGAGGCTTTGCTCCACCTTTTCTCTGATAGTAAGACACTACGCAAAGTCATCGCTGAGAAAGAAGCAGAAACGAAACCAGATGGCTGGAGATGTCTCCCATGGTTGTGGTAATGTCAGGACTGCTTTTAAAGCTAAATATTGGCTGCAACTTGATGCTGTATTTTGTAATTCTGTTCCTTAGGCAATGCTAGGTAGACAAGAAAAGAAAGCATTAGGTCAGAGCAAAGTCACTCAGCATTTGAGTCTAGAAGGCTTTTGGAATTTTTGAAGGTCCCTTGAAACATTTCAAAAGACTGCCCTTTCAGTGAACATCCAAGTTAAAGAAGCCATGAAGATATGGGAATTCACTGAGTTCCTTCATATGAAAAGTTACTTCATATGACTTTTTGTCCTTTAACAACATTTTCAGTTCGGATAAGATGGTGAGATTGTGAAAAAGAAATCAGATCAGCAAATATGTTGTTCAGAGTTTACAAAGTTCTCAAAATTATGAGTGAAACCGAAAGAAAAGGAATTATCTGTCTTTTGGATCTAAAGTGCTTCTTCCCATGCTACATATGCATCTTATACAATCACAAGTGATGGGTTAAAATTTTTAGCAATTTGTAATAAATCATTGTCTTAGGCCATCGTTGAACAATTCAGAGAAATAAAACTTTTTTATGCCTTGTGGCCAAATTTTCCTCACTCACAAACATAAATTAGTTGTCTTAACGGATAATATTAAGCAGACAAAACGGGGAACATAATTCAGGATGACATGCAAAACAAATTCCTCAAATCTATCCATTTCACAGTCCTCAGCTTTGAAGAGGCTATGGCTGAACCAGTCCCTTGCTTTCCCTCCACCAGCCACCCTTTGCCATGGGGTCTGCAGGTGTAAAACTGCTCTGTCCCTTCTCTTTCCATTGGGTCTCTGCTCATCCACAGGACCTTGATTGTCCCCCTGTGCTGGGCACTGCTGAGGCCACACCTCAAGTGCTGTGTCCAGCTCTGGGCCCTGAGTGCAAGAAAGACACTGAGGGGCTGGAGAGAGTCCAGAGAAGGGCAATGGAGCTGGGGAAGGGTCTGGAGCACCAGTGCTGTGAGGAGCAGCTGAGGGAGCTGGGGGTGTTTATCCTGGGGAAAAGGAGGCTCAGGGGAGACCTTATCACTCTACAACTGCCTGAAAGGAGGCTGTGGCCAGGTGGGGGTCAGTCTTTTCTCCCAGGTAACAAGAGACAGCACAAGAGGAAATGGCCTCAAGCTGTGCCCAAGGAGGTTCAGATAGGACATTAGGAAGGACTTCATGGGAAGGGTTGCCAAGCATTGGAACAGACTGCTTGGTGAAGTGATGGAGTCACCAAGCTTGGAAGTGTTCAGAAAGCTTGTGGACGTGGCGCTTGAGGAAATGGTTTTGAGACTGATATGGTGGTGCTGTGTTAATGATTGGCCTTGATGATCTTAAAAGGTCTCTTCCAACCTTAAGGAGTCCACAATGTGCAGGCAGACCTAACTGGCCTCTCCTTCTTGGAGCTAGGGAATTTCTCAAACACACACACCAAAAATATGCTTTAGATCACAGAAACAAAATCTAATGTCACACTCTGGGTTTCACAGAGGAGTGATTTTGAAGGACTTCCAAGGCAGCAGTGTTGTCAGTTCAGGGGGGTTTTTTTAACTTATGACTGGAAAGTCTAGACCACATTTCTGTATTTCCCCATGATCAGAAAATTATCTCAACAAAATGCTGTACAAACACAGGGCTCTCTTTCATCTGCAGAGAGGCGTCCGGACTGTCTCTGTCCACAGCTTCTAAATCTCCATTTGCACTGAACTCCATGATTTTTTTTTGCTAGTGAGCACTGCACTTGGCAGAACTACATGGAGGAAATGTATTCCTGAACCTATCTTCGAGCTGAGTGTCTTCCTGCAGTTTACAATGAGCCATCAGTTCTCAAATTCTGGCCCAAGCTCTCACAGTGCTTTGAGAAACAGTGTGAGTTTTGGGGCAGGGTCAGTGCAGGGGGCATCCAACAGTGATCTAAATTCTGGTGGGGAAGCAGTAAGAGGTACAGAAGCCTCACCGTGTCACTTAAAGGTAGTGGTTATGGATATGACAGCATAACACCAACGTGGTCTACAAATGGAAAAAAAAACCGCTTTATACTTTGGATAGCAGAAAGTATCAGTCAACAAAATAACTGTTTTTACCTTCTTGCAAATATTGTCCCTGTTTTGGAGTTAGTGATATTACTGCAACTTTTTTCTTAGTGAGTAGTAGACCATCTCCTGGAGCCTTAGGAAGAGCTCTCTGAGCACATGAAATATTTGGTGCATTTGTTCTCATGAAGTATGTTTACTGTTAATTTACTTTTCTGTTTTGAGATATCAGCCTGGTAATTCTGCAATTCTCTTTTCAAGAAAAAGTTTTGAAAATTAATAATTCAACACACTGGATAACAGGGCTGCCCAATCTGACACAAGCCACAATTTAGCTGCTGGAGCACAGTTTTCAGATTGTCTGCAGTGGTGCAGGACCTCTTTTGAGCTCAGAGTCCTCCCTGGGAGCCCAGTTCAGTTTATGCCCAATACAATAACTAGCCCTGACATGAGTTTGCTATACAGAGATATCAGTCTTGATACACAACCTCAGGTGGGGAGGATGGGCTGCTGTAAACTGAGTTTTACAATGTAATATGCCCTTGAGTAGATGGTAAGGAATACATATGTTTAGCCCTAAAAATAGCCATGCAGACCTTGAAAAGACAATATAAATTTACAAAGGTAGGTGAGAGAGCAGTTGTGCTGAGGTACCGGGGTTGTGACATCTACTTAGAGTTTTTCCTGTGCTTGGTTACTCATGATCCTCCATTGAAATTTGTTAGGACTGTGCACAGTGGGGTGGTGAAAGGAGAGATGAGCAATCCCATCTTCCTGACAGAAGGATTTGGAGAACGGATCTTCAACAGAGTACTCCCAGAGTCAGTGCCCAGCACCACGCTTGCTCTGTATGTTCTCTGCAGCTGTTCTATCTCCCTAGACAGCAGATATGGCATTGTCTTGTCCCACAAATGCACGAGTTCCCAGCACATAGCAATGGGAAACTGGACAGCAGTAAACAGAGAGCATTCTGTAAACCATTGCCTTAAAAGTGCAAAGGGATTGCTCCTGTACAGAAAAATCCCAAGAACTCTGAGGAAGCTTCTCCAGCAACATTCAAAGGCTTCGTCTAAAAGTTTATGTGTAATTATGTGCACCAGCAGTAGCCACCTGGCCATTATTTATTTTTGTTTCATATGTGTGAGGAAAAGCTCAATACCTTCTGGATATTGTGGTTTATGCCAGCCTTATTCATGTCTTTTCCCAGGCCTCTATAAGCTGGGAAAGTCACCTTGTGTTCAACCAATACTGGGTGTTTCCCTCTCTGGCTATTGTCAAGGAGCCAGCATTTCATCTCTCTGGCAGGCACATTGCAGTCACATAATGGAGGCAGGAACTCGCCTGAAATAAAGCAATGCTGAGAGCTTGTCAGAAATGTAAATGAATTGCACCTATTGTCAGCGACGTATCCTCCATTGTTCTCACAGTTGTTTCCCAGCTGAAAAAAATGCTGGGAAGCCTGCATGATGAAAGCAGAGCCTGTTTGCTGTAACATGCTCTGTCATGAGCAGCTAACTGATCTCATGCTGCAAGGAGAATACTCTTGTGGAGTGGAAAACTGGGCACTGGAACCCAGTGTTCACAGGGCTGCAAAGCTGCAGCCTCGGTTTCCTCTAGCCGTGTCAGTATCACAGGGAAGGCTGAAAATTAAGTTTACCTTAAGCGGAGGGTGGGAGGGAAAGGGGGTTCCTGCTGGCCAGTGATGGAAGTAAAGCTAGAAGGATCTCACAGGGTTTATTCCAGGAAACAAAGGGTTGCTCTGCAGGGGAAAGAGAAAGAACAGGAATTTAGATGAATGCCAAGCAAAGAAAAACTCTAACCTCAAGAAGTTCACAAGGGATTTCTGTACACTGTTTGTTTAGCTATCCTTGAATAATGGAAACCTGAGAAATACTAGTTTTTAGAAACTGAAAATAAACACTCAGCATGTCCACAGAAGAGTTACAAAGAAAGACAATGCAAAATAATTTTTCAGTTCCTCTTCATCCTCATAATCACACAATATAAAAATAATGCCACTTTTTTTTTTTTTTTTTTTTTTTTTTTAAATTCTTCACTCCTAAAGTTTCTTTGATACCTTCTCTATACTGGTTGCTACTTCCATATACCTCAGAAAATTTGGTTCTAGCTATCTCATTAGGAAAACAGCCATGGCAAAGTGAGATGCAGCTAATGACACCATGTATTTACACCACAGAAAGACTGCTCATCACTTTTTAGAGGAGTTTCCCATGAGGTAATGGCATGAGTCAGCATGGAGGCTGTACAGCACAGACACAATGAAACAGGTAATTTGAACAGAGATAAGTATGATTTGTTTTGTGCCTGTTGTCTTTGACCAGTGCTCTGATCATACCAAGGCTTTATGTTTTTCCCCAGCAGTTATGCTTGTAAGAGTGGTAAAACCATAGGGGTACATTTCTGTAGCTGCACATCCCTGGAAGAAACTTCAAGGAATAAGCTAAGAAAATTGGTTACTTGTTGGTACCTGCCAGAGAGTGAGGGCACAAAGTCAAGTTTGGTCTGTTGACAATTTTCAGCAATATTGGTAGAGATGACATATTTCTTCCTGTTTTGGTAGAAGCTGGCCTGTATATATGAAAATGTTTTGTTGCAAGAATTCTTTTTTCCCTATCAGAAATACATCCTTAATCTAATAATAACTTATAAATATGCAAATATGTTCTGTGTATCAGTTAGATCTTTTTCCCTTTCCATTTACCTGCCTTTCACCTTGCTGGGTGTAAAGGGAACCACTCTCCCCTGAGAGAGACAGAGGAACAAAATGGAAATATTACATTCACATCAGCTTGTTATTGATCTTCTAGAACCTTCACTTCCCCTTCCTATAGCACCACAATACAATAGAGCAACAATTTATTTCATGGTAGAACTTTCATGACCTTCATTGCAAGCCTGAATAACAGAGACACCATACAGATGTGTACTTTATTTACTCACATAAATCTTGATACTCTGTAATATCATGACATAATTTTTTTTTTTTTTTTTGTGTAGAGCACATTTGTCTACTCAATTCTAAAACTCTGCTCTATCACTTGGGCTCTAGAATTAGTCACTTGTCTGTATTTTGAATTTTAAACCTGTCATCAGAGAACAGCTTAGCAATACCTCTTGCAGATATCTTTCTACCTCCATCTCACTTGCCTTTAATCCGCTGAGTGGGTGTTTGTCTTTGATTGTAAGAAAGTTTTGAGATTCATCACCTTTCATTTCCAAATACCTGGAAGGTAACTTCCAGTCATTTGGCCATTTTACTTATCCTGTCCAAATTTAAGGCAAGGTAGAAAGGAGATTCTGCAGTGTTCCCTATGACAGTAGGATTTTGGGGGCACTTACTAACCTGCTAATAATGCATAAGGAATTTTATGAGTGGAGTTTCTTTTAGTTTATCTTGATGGAATTGCCAGGTTGGAAAACTATAAACTCAAGAAAATGTGAAAGTTTAATGTCTGAGATAAGAAAGAAATCTCCAATCTCTTGAGGAACTATTAATAAGTCAAATTGCTTAAGACCTTGTCAAACCTGACTTCCTCCACATTAAAAAAATAAAAAAATCATTATTTTATTGGTTGTTGAACAATATTTTGTGATTAGAACTTTTGGTATATAATGGATGGAAGAAAGAAGGGAAATGACCACACAGAAGCACAGTAGCGTGTGAGTACACAGTAGCACTAAACACATTTGGTTAAATGTGTTTAGGTTTGGATTCACATCCTCAGACACATAGTCCTCTTCATTCTGGTCAAAAGGATCCTGTTTATCTAAACAGAAAGGAAACTAACACCATTAATTGAGCACACAGAGAATTTTGTTATATGAACTAGCATAGAAAGAAAAAGAAAAAAGGGCCATTGAATTAATATAGGATGATTGTAAGTATTACACAAACAACAAGCATCATTACTGTGCTCTCTCATCAAATTCAACCCAAACCCCATGATCATGGGTACTGTGGAGCTGTAGTTAAGTGGTACTGAGATCTCCTGTTCAGCTCTCAGCTGCCTTTTTGCAGTGTTGTAGAGCTTGCTTTGTGCCATGCTCAGACCAAATATGACAGAAATACTGCATTGGATCATCTCCAACTGCCACGAGGTAAGTTCATCATTCAAATACTTAACATCCTTGTATTTAAAGGCAAACAAACAGTTTACAAAGAGGAGGAGAAAAGAATGGATTAAAAATGTACTGTGAACATGCCATTGAGTCTCCTGTTAAAGTCTTTGTGTTGGGATTTTTTCATCTCTAGTTGCTATGAGATGTTTCCTTCAGACTGGCAGGTGAGATGTTTTCTTCATGCTGTTGGGTCTGGATCTCATGCAGGAACACAATTATGTCAAAAATCTGATTGGTAAAGCAAAAATCCTCTTGAACCTGACAAATCAGACATGGGTATCTGATTGCAGCTTGAGGCACAAGAATCATCAGGGAGCTCTTTGAACCCAGACACAACAATGGGGTATGTAAGGAATTGCACAAACTCATTAATTTTGGGGTTTTGTACTTAATCCACTGACACTGGAATAATTTATTAGCCAGAACTAAGGTTCACCTCCTCACTTCGTGGTGAGCAGTCCTGCGCTGTTCATAGCGAGGGGAAACTTTCCGCTCCCCTAATGGCCTCTGTGCCTCCTCCCTCTTGTCCCTACAGAATGCATCCCTTTGCTGCTTCCCTGCCCTTGCTGCTCTCCAGGAGGAACATGCCCTCTCCTTCCCTGTTCCACAAACAGGTTACCCTTTTCCTCTAGCAGCAGGACCAGGGTCTATGCTGCTGTTTAAGAGGAGAACCAGCTCAGGATGGTGTGGCAGAGGGCATTTTGAGCTGGGTCACCACCAGTGCGGTGTTGGGGAGGACGGGCAGCTCGAGGGGCAGCAGGCAGAGGGGCTGCACCAGGGGGAGTGGGACACAGGCAGAGACGGGGTCCCAGAGGCAGCTATGCTGAGCAGATGGCAGCATTTCTTTCTTGCAGAGGCGCTGGAGGGTGAGAACAGCCACGCAGAAAATTATGCAGTGATATAGAGCGGTGCTCCTGCAAAAAACTTGTAGGCAAGGTGATGTGGTTTGCACTGGCCCTGCATAGCACTGTAGGACCTGCCTCACATTTTCCCTTGAAAGTAATCAATCTAAGGAATCCTGCAGTGGCACTTACCTTATTAGGAAAAGGACACAGCAAATATCAAGTGAATGTCATCCTCTGTTTCACTGTTTCTATACCTGTGATACAAAAAATTCAAAAGGTGGTCCACAGACTGGTTTTCAAAAATATAAATAAAACAACACGCTCAGACTTCAGATTTTAATTTGTTGCACTTATTTTATTGCTTTAATTTTAGTCATGGCTTCTATATAAAGAATGGAGAGAAAGAAAAAACTGAATGTGGTATTAAAATATGTCTATACACCTTTTCATTTTTTTTACAAAAGTCATGAAATTGCTAAAATAAGGTCAAATAAAGTCAATAAAATTCAGATTTAACCCTAATTTTTACTAGCAACATAGATAACTTTTCTTTTATGCCCAGGGATTTTTCTCCTCAGAAAAATAAACATTCTTTAAATCATTGCAAGGCGTGGATAAGGAGATTTCCTCTGGGATACTGTTAGAAACTGTTTAAAAGTTCAAGGGAAGAAGTATCTACAGCTTTTCTGGTGAGACAGTCCTGAAGCTCATTAGTGCTCATTGAGTCTTTCCTGCTCTTTAGGCCCACCCTTCCTTTATTTTCTTATAGTGAGCTATTAATTTGTAAGAGTAGAATATAACAGGAACCAATCATATTTGAAGCAAATCAAAACCCTACATAATATTGCAAACTCCTACTAATGTTTTCTGCTATAACATCCAATAATTCTTGCTGACTAAATTACATTTTCATCCTGCTCCATATGGCAGCACTTTCATAGGGAAATGAAGTTGCTTTACTTGGCTTGAAATATGAGTAAAACCTAACAGAAACCTTTCCCTGAACCTTTTTTTTATCCGTCTAAGCCTACTTGTGTTTGTAGTAATTCTGTATAAAGGTCACTTCCAATTTTCTTCACCCTGAAGGCTTCCCAGTAAAACCTCAGAAGATGTCCTGACAAGCTCTGCCTGACATCTTTGCCTCCAGTTTCACAGTGATGATGACACCACCATGCTTGCCTCCCTGGGAACCTGGCAAAAGAACCTGACCTTGCACAAAGTGAGTCTTCACTCATTAAAACATACAGAGACACTGAACAAAGGAGCCTTTTGCACTTATCTCCAGGTAAGATTTTAAAGAACAAAAAGAAAAGGCTGAGAAGACAGGAAAAGAAGTTTAATACATTGTCTTTTGTGATAATGGTTTCCATAGGACATATAGTATAGAAAATCCAAAATTTCTGAGGAACTTATGGGCTGTTTAATCAGACATGCACATGCACCATCACCTGTCAACTGCATGGAAGTTGGAGATCCAGTTACCTCAGGTTTGTGAGCTGTGGTGCTCTGAAGTGCAGTCTCACAGTCACCTCAGCGACAGGGGTCACAAAATGGCACTGCTGTCGGGAATGAAAGTCATCTGACTAGAGTGGAAATGCGCTGACCTGTTTCCCAAGCCACTCTGGCCTGGAGCTGGGTTCCTCTGCAGAGTGCACAAACCAGTTTGTGCTGTGCACACTGATCCCTTGGGAGCACACGGGCCCTTGCCATGCTGACCCCTGGTCTCTGAGCTTGTGTCCTCACCACCCCTCCTGCTCACCACCATCCAGGCCTCTGCCACTGAAATACACGTCCCACGGTTGTTTTTTCATGTTCTGTTTAACTATTTTTTTTTCAACAGAGCACCTCATTAAGTCAGATTAATGAAAGGAAGTAGTATGCCAGTTGGCCAGTGTTTAGCACACACTGAATGCTGTCTTGAACAGTTCCCATAATATTAATGTATAGTGTCTTTGTCCTCAGGGCATTTGCTACTATCAGATGTTTCACCCTCTTCCTGCTGCATGAAGCTCAAAATTGCAACATGTGCTTCAAAACACATACCTTTGTTTCTTAACTCCTGCACCCACATTTTCTCCTGATATTTATCAGCATAGCTAAAATCAGTCTAGGGCAGATATTCAGCTCTTCTGAAGATACTCTGCCACACACCTGGGTCTGCCTGGTTGATTGCTCCTGTAGCTCTTGCAACAGGGTCGATTTCCTTGCAACCCTTCCTTCATCTCACAAGTATGCAAAGCAGCGCTTATGTCTTCAGAGTCAGAGATTTAGCAGCTGGGGCAAAATCTGCCTGACGACAAAGTGAAGTGGATTTTGTGCACTGAAAGCACCTGAGCAGCAGGCAGTGAGACATCTGAGGTGGTGTGCAAATGTGGTCTGGGACCGTGGAAGGGTCCCTGCTGCCAGGGGCTTGCCGCTGCTCTTCTGCCCCATGTTGCTACACAGTGCAGTGGACTGCTGCCTCCCACAGCATCCAGGAAAACTTTATGGGACATTAGGAGTAGCAGATTTTACTGCCAGACCCGTCTACCCGTATACAAACCCCTCAGCCAGTGGAAGACTGGAGGGAGGAATACTGGCAGGGTGACTGTGAGCCTCAGGAGGCAGTCACGTCTCCCACCAGTGCTCCAGGATCTGGCAGCATGAGTGATGGCCCAGAAAATCTTCTTAATTGACTTTTCTTAAAGCCAGTTCTCTGCAGAAATTCCAGCACTGAGGAAGGGAAAATCAGCACAAGTCTGTGGTTGAGTCAGGGTCAATGGATTGCTTCAAACATGTCCTGTGACTGAGGGCAATCACATTTCAGCACTTTTATTTTTTAAACCTTGGATGAACACTGAATTTTCATGTTTTCTCACATTTTATCTTTGAGAACCAGAGATTACCAAAGATATGGTTCCTTCTGCTCTGTAAGTGGTCACCAGCTATTTCAGTTTAGGAGGAAAAAAATCCTTTGAGAAAAGCAATGATAAATAATTTTTGGTGTCTTTTTTTCAGTGGGTATCTAAAGGCAAGTCCTAACTGTGGACCCCTTAATATCTGCAAAAGTAGTTGCTTCTTAGTCCAGGCACTTGCAAATAGCAAAGGATGTTTTTGCTATTTATTTTTTTCCCTTTTGAAGGGTATTGACAGCTTTTTGCTGCTAAATAAGAGGTGTTTCTGTTCAACAGACTGAAAGTGGGGCATTGTACTAATCTGTGCTGGCAATAAAACCAGTGCAAACCAGATTTTAGCAACTCTTGTAATAGCTGTAAGTATTGCATTTTGCAAAACAGTGATTTTATTGGTATGGTAACACTTCATCATGTTTTGCATGAAGTCTGTAGGGTTATATGAGGACAGATAAAATAACACTTCATCTCTGCATAGAGGGCCCACAGAACATCTGTACAACTGAAGCTCCTTAAGACTCCAGGAAATTAAAACCAAGTTTCTATCCTGAAGGGAATCCTGGAGTAAAATATTATTTTGTGAGTTTTATTGTAAATGCATGGGTAGCTAAAGACGTTAATTTTTTTTTACAGAGTCAACATTTTTACAATGATCTTTCATTTGAAGTAATGGGAATATTGGAAAAGCACTGCTGTGAAGTCTAGAAAGAGTTATAATACATTTTTCTGAACTGTTATCACACCTCCTTCACATTAATTTTCAAGGAATGTGAGGACCCCTGAGTGCATTGCATAAGCCTTCATTGAAGCAGTAGGAAGTAATTCCAAGCCCAGGAGGGCCTGTGTCTGACTCATGACTGATTGTAGGCAGCTCCTGCCAGGGCAGATGCAGCTGAGCCTCTTTCCCTGGGATGTGGGTGACAGGGGCAAGGGGAGGCAATGCTGAGCACATTTGGGGGTGATAGGCAGCTGGGAAGGGGAAACTGGAGAGCTGGGCTGTGCAGGGGTGACTGGATAGAGAGAGGAATGTTTTGTGCTTTCACACAAATCTCACAAATATCATTGTGCTTTCTGTATTTATTAAACAAATAAACATATCTCCTATGTGGTGTATTTTTTTTTTTGCTTACCTCTCTCACTGGGAAATGTAACCTAAAAACATGATTCAAAGACCAGTAGCTGTGTACCAAGAGTATACAGCTCTCAGGTTCCAGTTACTGGTTGAAAGATGACATAATACAATTAGAAATATTTTAGCTCTGTGTTTGAATAACAAAGAGGAAAGTATATCCTCCTGGAAGATATTTAGGGAGAGAAATTTCTCATTGTGAATTATTTGCTTAATTCTGTATATGTTATTATGCCCATGTGGAATTTGGGATACTACAAAACAAGGAAACCAATACTTTCATCTACAATCCATTCCTGGCAAAAGCCTGTGTGACTGAAAGGAACTTGGCACAAGGAAAGCACTTTAAGAAAAAATTACTTTATCAGAGTGACAGTTATCTCTCTTGTCCACCATTGTAGCACAATTCCAGTAATTCCTGTGACATAGCACGAATGAAATGCCCTGTACTGGGTTATTTTGACTTGCATAAGAATAATACTATGCACCAGAGAATGAAGAAGTCAAGAATAGAAGTATCCAACTTCCCAGCCTCCCAACATTCTTCTGTGTGTAATTGACTATAGGTGTTACAGGAAAATATTTCTTACCTTCCTCAGACTATTCTAATAAAACACTTTTATTATATTGGTGCAACTGTGTGCATGTATACTCTTTTTTATTATGAAACAGATTAGTGTGGATATCAGTGTTAAAACAGTAATACTGTTCTAAAACAGTAATGTTGGCCCAGAGTGAATATTTGGTTAACTAAAAGGTGATTGGTTTTTCAGTGTCAAGATGTTTGGAATATGATAGTGGGTCCAATAGGAGATGAAACATGCTGTGGTCCCTGTAGAAAGTGTCATATACTCCTGTGCATAGTTCTGTTATGGGTTGCATTGATTTTGGTTGAAGGGTCCTCCAGCCCTGCTGGATACTCTGAACACCATTTTTTGTGTGGTTTAAATTTCTGCCCCTGTTGGGATGAAGTGTGCTGTGCCAGTAGAATTATCTTCAGTGAGCAGTTATTTCCCAAGTTTATAGTTGTAAATTGCAGGATAATTTTTTCTCATCAATCATCAAATTTTAATAAATAACATGACTTTCCAAGAAGAAAGTCAAGGACAGAGAGACGAGTGGCTTGGGGTTTCTTTTCCTCCTGGAGGCCTTTCCAGAATGTGGCAGCTGACTGACTTCCTGTGTTACCTGGACCTGAAGGTAGAACATCCACCTGCACCTGCTGACAGAGCAATTCCCAAGCAGGTCTGCTATGCTTAGCCACTCTCTGTTGGTGAGTTTGTCAATCATTATTGTGCTTATGTATATATGTTGCTTCTAAGCAATTTGGCCATTAAGAAAATTACTAGCAAGCTCACGATGATTTATATAGTTGCATAATATTTCTCATCTACATAATGTAATTCACTTTTTTCAAAATATAATATTACCTTCTCCAATGAGGGAAATTATGTTATATCAGCTTAAGTTGGCAGTTGGTCAGAAGTTACAACATTTAGGAGAAACCCAGAAATTCTTGGCTTTTTTCCAAAGAAATATTTCTTTGACCACTTCTAGCCAAGAGTTAGATGACAATGGGTGTTTCTTCTTCCCAATCACACCTTTGCTCTGATTTCCACAAAGCGTTCACCTTTCCTAGGAAAATTATTCTCCAAGTTCTTTTTTATTTGCGGAGCAAACTGTTTACCAAAAGGTTTCTGCTGTCTGACTACATGGGTGAGGAGGAAGTGCTTTTTCTTTTTTCCAGTTAAACTGATCTTATCTTGAATTTTGCAGATGAACTTGTGCTTCTGCTGATTTTCCACTAGAGACCTCCATCAGCCCAAATAACCAGTTGTTTTGTAGTTCTGATTACTGGGCGTTGCTTCAACAGCTGAGGAGGACACAGCCTTGCCAGTTGGCCTCGGGGAAAAGGTGGAGTCCCAGGTCAAAGGAAAATGTTTCTGTGAACATTTTTTTTTCTCAGAGAAATTGAGGTTTATCCAAGCAGGTGTGTTGTGAGAATCTGAAGAGGAAGGAATTTTTATGCCTTGAAGCAATTGCACAGAGATGGCAAGAATGATATAACCTAAAGTATATCTGCCGTTTTTATAATGTGCTCTTGGAGAACTTGAAAGAAAGCTTCCTCCTGAAAAAAAACACCCTGTGTACACCCAACAGTCTTATACTGATGAGTTTAAGTGCAAACAAGTTCAATTCCTGTAAACTGAAGAATCTGGAAATAAGATTCCCAGTGCATAAGAATCACAGCAATAGCAGGGGGAGGCTGGCTTCCAGCAGCCAGAGGTCAGAGCAGGAGAAGCCTGGACTTCTTGGACTGTTTTTCTGGCCTTCTTGTTTGACTTCAGGGCCAAAGTCACAGCTTCCTCTGATGAATAAAACCAGCCAAACCTGCAAGAGCTGTTATGGCTCAGTAAGACTTCTCGTTCAGGTTTTTGCAAGTGATTTATCCCTTGAGTTTAAGCTCTTGGTTTCTTGGGTACACACTTGAAGAGTTAGAACAGCTTTGTGCCTTTATTTTGGCGTGAATCTCATCCGCCTTATTATCAACACCAACACTTCCTGTAATTGAAATTACTTTTGTGACATTCTCAACAACACTAGCACTACCTCAGAATGTGTGATAATGAAACAAAGCAGCAGTTATATTTTACGATCCTTAATTCTCTTGAGTGAAAGTAACTAGGAAGACAAAATTACCTAAAATATATTAAAATAACCATATAAATTTGTAAATGCTTCACTTCTACAGCAGTTAAAGTCTCACTCCTATCCTTGCAACAGTGATTTCTGCTTGCTTGAAACCATTATATTTATTCTCCTAGGAGGTTAAAATATAGTTAAATCAGCAAACTATATAGTTAAATCAGCAAACTATAACCTCATTGCTTTTGTTCTCTATATTTCTGGAAAATACATACACCTCTTGCTGCAGGTAGACCTTATTGCAAAATGAGTGTTGGGCTATTTTACATGGACTTCTCTTTCACATAGCTTTTTTTGATAATGTGTAGCACCATTCTGGGAAACAAATCCCCCAGACTCTATTTGCCTATTTTTAACTGCTGTAGTACAGTGTTAACTACCTGCATCATGTTGAATAGAGGATAAGGGTGAAGAGAGCTTTTGTATTTATATTTTATGCATGTCATTTGTTTAACTGTTCTTTCTGTCTCCCTGCTGACAGTCAAATATATGTTTCAGTGCAGAAAAAGGCATTATTTCAGTGAGATATTGGAACAGAGACTTTTTTGACTTCATAAGCTCATAGTACTGTCTTCTAGGCAGCTGTCTATATCATCTAATTTTGAAAATCTTTCACGGTTTATCAATAATTATTTTCTTAATGTGCTAGTGAACTAATTAGATAAGGATCACTCTTAGAAGGAGGTGAATTGGAAAAACATTTTTTTGCCTATGGCAGCAAGCAAAATTATGACAACATGTTTGAAAGCACAACACTGATTTTCAGGAAAGGCTCTTTCAAGAAATTTCAAACATCTGGAAGATGATGACATCCTTTAGCCAGATGTACTAGGCTTGTGAAAAAGCAACTTGGTAAAAATCTTGTAAAAATACTTTCCTTGTTTTATAAAGTTCTAGCATGTTATATGATTTAGTCTCAGCAGTGTCCACAATCTAGATTATGAGTGATAGCAATTGTGAGAAATCAGGTTGTTTCTGTTGAAGTCCAAATTTTTTGACATATTTTGCTTAAAAGGGGAGTGGTCTCTTGACCTCTACAATGTTTTCTCAGAGAATGAATATACATATTTCCATACAATTTATTAACATTGGTCCCTCTCAAACTGGACTTCAAAAGAAGTCTTGCTTAAAAGACATATGATAGCCTGAGGAAATAATTTGGTGGGCTCCTTGTCAAGGATATTTTGCCTTCTCTTGGCAGGAACTAAAACTCCTCTTGAGGTTGTTTAAACAGGGTGTTTAAACACAGGGAATGCAGAAAGTCTGTACCTTTCACTTAATAAGCATCTACCTCCAATGTTGAGAACAGAGATGAATGGTCTAGCACTGCCCTGCTATCACTTCTCCTGGAGTCCTTGAGTGCTGTATAAGGACCTGATGCTCACATTGTCTTTCAAGAGTGTCTGCAAGGGACAGAACAAGCATCAATTTGCTTAATGCTGATTTTTGCGGGAGCTGGAGGTAATCATTGTGTGCCAGGAGAGCTTTATCACCTCTGTGAGGCTGTTGATTACAAAGAGTTCAACATTCCTCTGCTTTGGGAACCAGTGCTGGCTTTGAGAGAGAGAGTCAGACACCAGCAGAAAACCAATAAACAATAAAAAATCAATAAACGATACAGTTTATTGTGTAAACTTTAAATTGCAAATCAAATTATTCTGACAGTCTACATCTAGTCCTTGGGAGAGGTGAATATTAACCCCTTGAATAATGACAGAAGTTCTGTAGAAAGAAAGTCTCAGAAAGAAAAGGTTCGTTAACAGTGAAACAGGAGTGATGCCAAGAGCATGGCTGACAAAAGCCCTGGAAAGTATCAGCTCTTGCTAAAATGCTTTAGTAAGTACTTTGAGTACTTACTGAAGTAAGTATACATGAATATAATGTGCGTAGACATGGCTGAGATATATTTCTTCTGAAACAAACACCACTAGCAAGAAGACAGAAGAGACTCTCATACACCTGAAGTTCTTTCTTCCCCTTCCTTCCATGCTATTTTGTGTGGAATTCTCAGAAATTTCATAACTACTGTGCAATTGCTTAAGCCAGGTGCCAGTATCATGACTTGTTTGGTTTACTAGGTTAAGTAGCATACTTCATATTTCTTGAAATTTTGCTTTCTTATGTCCTCATAGCAGTGACAGAAAACATTTACTTCAAGTTATTTTGAAATTTGCAGCTGAGCTTGTGCTCTGTGATACAGCTCGTGATAATAATAGGAAAAGGGATGTTTACTGTGGGCTATCAACCCCATCCATCTTGGCCCAGAGGCTGCACAGGGTGCCAGCTCTGCCACCAGTTCACACAGCAGAGCGGGAAGCCCTGCCCACCCAGGCAGGTGGGCAGGCAGCCAGGAAGGTGGCCTTTGTCTTGGGGAGAGAGACTGAGCTGGAAAAATCGCTTCACCAGGCTGCACGTAAAATAGTCATTGTTTTTCTGAGGACTGGCGAATGCACTTAGGTAACCAAGTAATTTCAAAAGCATATGTAAAGCTCGAAGGAGCAGTGGAAGTTCTAGAAGAGGGTGTATTGTGTGAGATGTGGCCCTGCTTTCTGGCAGACTCGCTCCTGATGGACATGGAAGTAAAATAAGACCTGGGGCAGTGCAGTGGTTTTTGTCAGTACCGATGGTGTCTGGCACAGCAGCACTGCCATTTTAACACTTGAGATGTCAATGGGCAGTTACTCATTTTCAGCTCCCAAATGTGCTTTTCAAACTTTTTCCTTGGGTCTGGTGCTTACTACAGCTGGGGCCCTGGGCTGCTTCTGGAGCTCCTGACTGAGTCAATGTGCCAGTGAATTATGAGCTCTGGGAGAGTTTTGTGTGTGACACTGTGTCTAGAGTGATCCCTGGTCTGGCACCAATCACGAGCACAGTGTTAGGGTTAAAGGTTAAAGTTATTCCATATAGAACTGGAGATTGCAGAGTATTATTAAGCACCTTCCTCTCTCCTGGCTGCCAATCTAAGCTAAGTGTTAGGGCTCTCAGATAAGTTACTCAGCAGGTGAGGAGAACAGTCCCACTATCACCCCCTTGGTGCCTAAAAGCAATTAGGGGCAAGAGCAAGCCTCTGCTGGAGGGACAGCTTGGGGAAAATGAATTAAGCATGTCACCTGAAGGAGAGGCATTCTGGGGACTGCTTAATTGCACTTCTGATGAAATTACTTTTCCAACGTGCATTATTAGCAAGTGTTTTAACCACCTGCAGTTTCACAGTCTTTTCAGATAAGGAAACAGTTAAATTATTGATTTGACCTCTCCAAAGACCTCATGTGGGGTAGACATTTTTGTTGTTCTGCAATTATGCATTCCTGCCTCCCTTCTGTTCAACAACATTAAGAGTCAAAACCCCACTCATTTTCTTCAGTTTGCTTTTTAATGCCTGCTGGTATTCTGCTCTGTGAAAGGAAAAATTTCAAAGGCCTTGAATTTTCAAAATCAGGTCTCTCTAACCCTTCCTCCTATGGAAAGTTCTTAAACTTTGCTCTTTCCATATAGAAATCTTTTTTATTTAATTGAATATGACTTCTGTTTTTTAGTAATTGCATGTTTATGGTAATGTAAATTCATGGCATGTAAGAGCCATGTGATATACTAATCTGTGTAACTACAGAAATATTTTCTGAATATCATGTTCTTAGGTTACCCAAAACTATCACAATATCCCACTCCTTCTAATAAACCTCGCATTTCTTCCAAACATGACACCTAAATTTCTTTGCAACACAAAAATTTCTACACTGAGCCATAAATTCTCTTCAGAAATAAATGTTTCCTAACATGAAAATTAGATCACTTCTTTGCAGAGGTCTTAATGAAAGGCAATACAATGTTTTAAATGAAAATGCAGATGATCAGAACAAGACATATGGATTCTTTTGTCACAGCTTAAGGCTGTCTGATTAAAAATGATTATATTCCATTAATCTTTCTATATTTTTCAATATGCTTTTAAAGAGTAGGTTTTAGTAATATGAGTTTATTTTAAACTTTGAAGAAAGGTAGTTTATACAATAGTGTGGCCATACATTACTTTCTGGCTTTATATTTTGAGTAATTTTTAAAAATGTGAATTCAGAAGGGTATGTTTCTATCCAGAAGCAAAATTATTTACAGATGAAATTGCATGGTTCTGGAAAGGTTAAGTCCTTTAAGTGTTTCAGCAGCACAAGCGTGAAAAACTTTAAAAGATGGAGCGGTTGTGTCTGAGTAGTTTTTCTCCAAGAGATAAAGTCCATCTCTATTTTCAGCAGTTTTCTGATGTGCTGTGAAATGACAGGTTTAAAGCATTTTCTGTCACACTCTACCATTGTGACAAAATTTGGTTTCTGATACTAGATTTTTCCTGTGCTACTGTGTTTTCATTTTCAGGCTAAAATTCTGAGAAATAATTTTGTAGAAGTTCTATTACCAAAAAATACCACTTTTATATGCAGGAATTTCTGAAAGAAACACACTGCCTTGTTTATTCATTTGCTGCTGTGAGATATCCCAAAGTTGTCACTCTGGACAATTGGAGAAGTGGGAAATCGGAAAATAAACATATTCTGCTTAACTGCTCCATTTGAATACTTATTTTCATCAGAATAAATGAATAGGTAGAATGAAATGAGGAATGTTACTTTCTATCTCATTTATTTAGTATTTTAAATTGTACAAGTTAAAAGAACTAGTGTAGGTCTACTAAGAAGTAGTAGATCTATATTCCTATGAAATGAATATTCAAAAATATTGTGATTTTTCTGCACTAAGTCTGAACTCAGTATTATGGGGCTTTTTCCTCCATTTTCCCCTATGTCAACACCTGAAGATTTTCTGACAACTCAGATACTAAGTTTTGATTAATTAAAATTTTTTCTCTTCTCATGAAGAAATTTGCTGAAGTTGTTCCAAAAGACACATCTGAAAGCAACTATTTTGTGCACAACAGCACGCCAAGGGTCAGTGATATCATTACCAGTTATGTCTTAACAGAGGCTTGTATCTGAGTTGTAACTACTGACAATTTTTCTGAGGACAACCTGGTATGGATTTTGTGCATTTGTATTACTCCAGTGCTGCTTCTGTGAGTCTGGAATTTTTTGGCGTGTAACAGATTACTCCCTGGGAGAAGCTCCTTGCTGTTCTCTAGAGTGAAGGGCATCTTTTGTTATTTTGCAGCTAATGTCTGCAGGAACTTGGTGTGAGAAGGATTTTGGAAAACATTTTGGAAAACAAAGTACAATATAAAATCAAATATTCCTCATTTAAATTATTTTCTTTCATAAAAAGTGTGGTAAAAGCCAGAGCCTTGGAGCACAAAAAAAATCCCACTTTTAGAAGCCTGGAAGCAACCATAAGAGATACTGATCAATTTTGTTTTATCTCTGTCTCCATCATGGCTGACACTTGAGCTATATGGCTCAAGAAATTTCTTTGATAAATTTTAAGAATAAAAATCCAAGACTCATTGAGTAGAATGGGAGTTTGCTCATTCACTTAATTTAGATATTTCCAGTGGTTTATAAATCTCCAGAGATGAATTCAGATGGAAAATGCTTGCCAGTCTAAGAGCAATATGTGAGTTCAGCCATGAAAGTGTCTTTTTTCCAACACCCATGCCCTCATGCAGTGGCTACATTGAACAGGCATAAATGCTGGCTTTGGGACTGGGGACTCTCCCAGTGTCCTGACCTCTGTGTAAAGCAGAGCTTTCTGCCCCAAGAGCAGGCTGACGGTACCTGTGGGTCTGAGGCTGCAGGTGTGTCAACACACTGCTCACCTGTGTGTAATCCATCACAGCCAAAAAATAGGGGTGGCTCAGGACTGCGTGACCCAGGCAGCCATATCCACAGAGGCTTTGGAATATTCTTTTGCTTGTACAACATGTGTGAAAGATGAAAATGGAGGAATTTTAGTGTATTCAGATGGTGTACATATGTTACTACAGGCATGTGCACAGCAGAATAGTGCAGGAGAAACAGCACAGTCTACAGAATAACTACATCATTCTGCAGGTGTGGAGTGACCCATAACAGTTCTGTGGCATTGGCATCAGCAGGCAGCCCTTCCAAAGCAGGTGGGATGCCTGATTGATGTGTGAGAGCCTCAGAATATGAACAAGAGAAGTCACAGGACCCACAGAAGTGAGTTGCTAGTTTTGTTGCCAAATTTCTCAGCATTGGTCTTGAATGTGTTTTTGAACCTGGAAGACCAGTCAGGGTAATGATGGAGGAGGCATAGGGCAAAACCCACCATCATTAAATTTGGCTGTCATGCTGTGCTGTACACAAGAGCTGGATTTTAGGCTTTGCTATTCTCAGAACATCTAGGATACCAAAGGTGCACATGTGTTTGAAGGCCTCTTGGAAGAGCTTGCCAAATGTTTTCATGAGTGATCAAAGTCACAGAGACAGATTGATGGATGTGGCGTAACACCCTACAAGGTACTGTTGATTTGTAATTTAGAGACTGTCCTCCCTTTCTGCTGCTTCTGAACCCAAAACCAGCCAGGCAGACTCACTCACAGCAGCAGTAGGGCTGATGATGGGTTGTGTCCTGCAGATTAAAGGCTGAGGAGGTGCTTCTGCAGTCCTATGCAACAAGGCCTTGCCCGAACCTGATTTTCACAAATGGATATCACTCCTACACCTATCTGGAAGATATTTAATGGAGGAAAATTACTGATGTATATGTGCTCTCATTTATTATACCTTTGGCAATTCCCATGATGTTTGCCTGTCAGTGCTCACGGTGAACTGTGGACTGGCAGAAGTTTTAAAATGTGGTGCCTCAGCTTGCTACAGAGCTTGGAATTGCCTGTTGCTAATGCTGCCTGACATATTTTTTGCCTCATGAGTTGTACAGATTGTGCTGCATAAAATTTTGATGTTTCTTCTGAACTAAGCTGAACTATATTGAACTGTAGCTCTGTATGGTGCTGTATATATACATAACTGTATTCTGAACTCTTCTGAACTATATTTACTTATTTATACATAGCTTTCTCTGCTTCCTAGCCTGAGATGGTAGATGGTTGATGACTTCTGTTATAAACATTTCAATAAAATCTTTCTATGTGCTGGCATTTCCCCTTCATTACAGCTGGGTTGGCAGTCATAAGATTTCTATCCAGCATAGAACACTATAAAATTGCAGATCTCTGCAGTGTAAAGCTTAACATGCTCATGCTTGGAGCTGCCAAGTGCTAACAATAAGTGGGAGTTTTGGTCACTTTATAATTCAGAACAGTGTGGGAACAAATATCAGCATGCACATGAAAACTAGTTGGGTTAGTAAAAGGGTATTTGGATGTTAGCTACAATTTGAAGGACAGGAGAAAGTGTAAGGTAGTACCAGTGACAGAGACCTGCTGCTTGTGTTCTCCTTCCTAACCCTTTTCCTGCCTCTGCCTGTGCAGGAAATATTCAAGGGAAAGAATTTGCCCAGCCCCTTCAAGCTCCAGAGCTGTTTGCAGCCCATCGCTTCCATGACTTTCTCTGTCTGAAGGTTGTTCCCACATTCAGTGCAAATGAAAAAGGAGAGTGGAGATCCTATACCTTTGACTAAATATTTAGGGAGAGAATTGTGAGATAAAAGCACATGCAATCTTACCCTGAACACCATGCAGTGCTGTGACTGTAATAGGAATCTGGAGCTGACCATGTGGAAAATATGGAATAAATATAGAACAGCTGCAAGGCAGTAAAGTGTACTGCCTTGACAGGAGATACAGGACAGAAAGAAATGCATGTTTAACCTAAGTAGGAGTTACTGAGGACATCAGATGAGTGTTGCATGCTCTTGATAATCACAAGGTTGTCATTTGGCTAATTCATGAATAGTTCTAAAAGGCACCCATAAGAAACTGAGTTGAAATGTTTTAACATTCAAAAATTTCCATATATTTCTTTGCTTTCATTCTAACAAAGCTTTTTGGCAATTTCTATCTACCTGTGGAATATCCTTTCCATATTGTCACATTCTTTACAATAAAAATTAGAATCCATACTTTTCCTGTTGTTTTCACAAAGAATAATGGTCTTAGTTTTATAGCAATATATTTGAAGCAAGAGACAAGTTTCCTTTCCTGCAAGGGAAATTCGAATCTTGGAGAAAAAAATACACACAGGTTTTATTTTGCTCCAATTATTTTTTTTCTCCCCATCAGCTTAAATATTTGTACAAAAAAAGCTTTATACACCTTGTCACATCACACTGGCCTTTTTCAGCATGCTTTCTGCTCCAGTGCCTGAATGTGCATACCTCATTGTTAAGAGAGTGCTTAAAGCCTCCTCCCTTGGTGTTTCTTATTGAATGTGGAAAGCACTGCTCCGGCAGAAAGCCACAGAGAGGTATTTTGGCACTGGGAAAAGAAGATGAAGATGAAGTGTTACCCTCAGTCTCCTCCACCCCTGCAATCTCCATGATTATTCATTATTAGAAGGCCTCTGTTGAATGCAAATCTGCATGGAGGTCCACACATGCCTGTCCTGCCAGTGTTCATCAAGGCTTTATAGGTTTATAATGGAAATTATATAAAATTTAAACTCTTGATTTCATCAAACCATAGGTGACCACAGGTATTTTTTCTACCTAGAATTCTGGTGCAGTACTAGAAATATGACATATGCTATCGATTTCAGTAAGTGTGGAAATAATATAAAAAGTCTTGGATCAATATTCAAACAATAGCCTTGAGAATGTGATTTCAGTGAGGTTGTATTTAGATGTTTCTTTACAATCACAAAGGAGCTTAGAAATACCTAATTGTGTGTTAATGTGGGGAGGTATAAGTAGCATAAAGTGAATTTAAGATGATATGAAGACAGAAAATAGATTAAGAACAAAAGGTCTATTGCAGACAGCAGAAGGAAGAGGCCTGCAGGAAAATCTAAGAAGACGTCATAAGCTTCTTTAAAGGACTTCTGAAAAACAGGCTTTTAGGAGGGATAGTACATGAAATGCCTGGCAATGCTGCAGTGAAGGTAATCTTTTTTCCTTGGTTTAACAGCCACAGAGGAGAGCACAGCAAAATTTGACCACTGTTCTGAAAAACGCTTTTCTCCTCTCTGATCTTGAGTGGCAGAAAAAAAGGATGGTGCCAACAGATGGGCCAGTGGGAGACCCTGCCTGTACCAGCAGCACCCAAAACACTCCCCTATTTTGGTGCTTCTCAGCAGTGCCTGGTTTATGCAGATGTGTCCAGGTCTGTGGATCAGGTGCTGTGCAGCCTTGGTCCAGAAGAGAGGACCTGGAGTGAGCTGCTACCTGAGGACTTGCTGAAAATCTCTCACAACTTCTCCTCCACCTCTCAGTCTGTCAGAGGAACAGATGTGATTTGGTGGTAGAAGAGTCGGTGGGACATTTTGGGAAGAAAAGGAGCTTTCAGGTTCAGAGAAGTTCATCTGTCTGAAGGGTGACCCACAGCAGTTCTTACAGCAAGGAGTCTGCACGTGGGAAGTGTTTCTTGGAAAACAGCTTGTGACATAATACAAGGTTATATAAAACAAAAATGAAAATCAGTCTATATCACTATTTTTTTATCATCTGGAGATAAGGTCTTCAAAATAGTGTAATTTTTAACAGCTTTCTTGCTGCTTCATACTGCAGTCTCTCTAGGGATTTTATCCTGTGATATGTGTTCAGAGCGATTTTTATTGTGCACCAGCAATTGAGCACTTTCAAAAATCCATCTAGGAAAGTTTGAAATTCTGAAACCCTCTGAATTTTAATCTGCTAAGTGCAATTGCATAGATATTGGAGAAAGTCTGAGCTAATCTGAGTACATTCAATGTATTCAATGTAATGCAGTGAATATTGGGTCTTTGCTGATGGTAATAGGGCTGATTATTTAGAAGGAAATTTCTAAATTTTACCACTTTGGTACAGAAAGAGCTTGCCATACTCATGTGGCAGTGGGTCACTGTCAAAGTTATAATTGTTTAATGTAAACGGTTTGTTCCATGTACCCCACTATCCCTATCTACTGCTTTTTGTCAATCAACCTGTTATATGAACCTTTCCCCTCCTCCCCTCCTGTCTGTCACCCCGGACCCAGCCTTCCTTTCCAGAAGGTTCTCCTGAGCTCGAAGGGTGATTCGACAGGACCCCCGATCCTTCCCCCTAACCCCCCCACTATTGGTTGTGTCCTTGATTGCCATGTTGTATCCCACACCTCTGTCCAGAGCCATTGGGTGGAAGCCAGGTCCTGCCCGGTGTACCACCCCCGTATAAAAAGCTGATACAATTGGGTTTTGGCGGGCTCTTTGGGGCAGGCTTCTGAGAGGTAGGAAACCCGCGCTGGGGCTCCCCTCAAATAAACCCGCGTTTGCCCCCCCAAAGAGTCTCCCGTCTCTCCTTGCCCTCGCCACGGTCCCCCGTTGACGTCCCCAGGGGGGGAGAAGAACTCACAAGGGAAAGTGAGGTCGTGCACCGTCTGTGCACCTGACCGAGCCGTACCCCAAGACTGTTGCCGGTGTCCCCGGAGCTAGTCGGGGCTGATGGGGGAACGCACCGCCGCATACTCAGACCAACAGTTTGTTGTGGAGCCCCTTGATGAACTCAGAAAGATCCATCAGGAGTGTGTTTGAAGGAAACAGACTTTCATAACCACATTCAGCCCTTACTTTTACTTTTGCAGGTCCTCTGAGGTTTTTACACAATATATTAATATGAAACATAAATTAGACTTCAGTTTGATAAAGTAATTAGCAAACTTCAAAGTTTGAGAAGTTCAGTTTAGGCAAGTGTTGAAAATCCAAAGGTTTGCTTAGATCTTCTCTGAGCTGGCCTGGAGTTGAATGGGAAATGCCCAACAGCCTAGTTCCTTTTTCTCCTGGGATTTTATAAACACTCTCTTCTCAGCTGCTCAGGGAACAGAAAGAGCTGAAATACTCAGGAAAAAAAAAATGAACTTCAAAGTACTGAATTTGACTCTTTTAAATCTCAGAAAAGGTTATTGGTTTTCAAGTTGTCATTTGAATCTCTGTATCTGACCCTAATAAATACGTTGGAAAGCTGCCTTTTTGTTATTTTTGGAAGACATTGCCTTTCCAAGATGACGACATCTGAGAGGAGAAATTATAACTTTTCTGGATGCTAAGTAGGGTTTGGTTTGCTAATATTTTCTGGTGTTCTTTGCCTTTCGATGGTATTACTATAGCAGATAGTAATGACTCTGGACAGGCAGCTCACTGCTGTGCTGAGGCATCTGCAGGACAGGATCTCCAGCTCTCCCACAATGTAGATGGGAGAGCTCACAACCTTGATCCCAGCTGCTCTTAAACTGACATTAGAATGCCCTTGGCTGGTGGCAGGCTTGCCTTGTTGCCTTATTGCCTCATCCTTGCCCACAGCTCCTGGCTCACCTTCCCTGGACAAACAACCAGCAAAGTTTGTGGGCCTTTGTGGGAACACTGAGCTTTGCTGCTCACTCTGCTGATGTGTTTTCTCCAGTGGGGAGAACTACATTTGAGCACTACCAAAGTCAATCCATTGCCAAGGTTTCTTTCAGCTTTTCAAGTAAAACATCTTGCTTTATCTTTTAGCTAATGAATCTCAGTGTAGTCCCACATCTCCTTGACATTGGAATGTTTTTATTTTAAATATGTTTCCTTCCTTCCTTCCTTCCTTCCTTCCTTCCTTCCTTCCTTCCTTCCTTCCTTCCTTCCCTCTTTCCCTCCTTCCCTCCTTTCTTCCTCTTTCCCTCCCTCTTAGCTCAAAATTTGATGATTTTGGTACGAGGTGACTCTCTGTAAAGATAAAAGAATCTGTTTCCCAGATGTAGTGATGCAGTGCAGCTTTAAGAGGACTCTCAGCAAAATTATTACATCCTGTGAATCATCAACCAGCACAATATTTTTAAAGCTTTTTCTTGTAGTTGGTCTGTTTTGAGTCTCATAATTTCATTTTCTTGCACAGATGCAAGAAATAGCTCTGTTAGGAGACTGGTTAGTGAAGTTCAGCTTTTCTGCCAATACCATTTCTTCATTTACATTTGTGCTTGAGGAATTAAAATATTCACAAAGAGTGTAATCATAAACATATAATGCATATAAAAGTTATTATACAGAATTTGTAATAAAGTTACACCTTCTTTTCTAGAGGGATCATTAAGTCAAGACATAAGGAAGACCCTGATATTTTAAAACCTCATATTCAGTTTTTATGATGCCAAGAACTTGAAAAAATATGGCAAACTAAAACTCACATTTCAGTTCAAGAGGTATGGAGAACCATATGAAGACCCAAGTTGCACTGGCATTGCCAAGGTCATAAGAAAAAAGAAAAGAAGTCAGTAAGAAAAGAAAAGAAAAGAAAAGAAAAGAAAAGAAAAGAAAAGAATCAATTTAAGTAACATTTTACCATCATGCTATGGCTTTTTTTGTGGATTCCTGTCCTAAAAGCACATTTTCAACCCATAATAAAATTTGTTATTCAAGAACAATTGGATTGACTTCAGCTCATTCCTGCTGAAGTGCTCCATCCTTTTTTTCATTCAGTATTTCATAGGTGATTAGAAACTCAGAGAAGAAAGAGCCCAAGAGTCCATCCTCTGCCTCTCACTGGATCCATTATATCCCTAAGGAATATCCTCCCAGCTTGATCTTAAAGATGTTTCTTGACTTCTCTGATCACTGCAGGCCTTTTGTGTTGCATCCATGCTCAGGTGCTTGACACTCCTGCTGTCAAGCGTCTCCCTTGAAAGTCAGTATCAGCTTTAGGCTCAGTCCTTTCCATCCACTAACGAGCAGGTTGTAGATGGGAAGAACAGTCCCAGCAGGATTGGACAGATGCTGTGATAAGGTCTGAGAGAAAAGGGGTCTGAAACAGGGTCATTTCTGGGTCTTAAAGACATATTATTTTATAATTTTGTGAGTGTTTTCTATCAGTGTAATAGATAAACTTCTTTCCTGGTGTATTCAGCAAAATTTTACTCCCTCTCTTGAATTTATGTCTGCAGAAGGTATCTGCATGACAATTTTTTCCCTTATTTTATTAAATAATTTGATTTTTCTTCCCTACTTTTTTGTGCAATTGATATTTTGATAGAATTGTTTCAGAGCTGTCATCTTGAGTGCTAGTGATGCATCTTCTCTTCCCTTTAAGTAATTTTTAATGTGTCTATATAACAAGCGACAAGAGTTTTCCTGCTGTCTCTCCATGATGTACAATGGACCACAAATGTTGTCACTGAGCATTCTTTTTGTTTCTGGGAAGGAATGGCATATTCTGTACTAAATTCTGCATTCAGGGAATTTTAAAGCAGATGAATTCTTCCAATTGCAATATAAATAAAACACAGAGTTATTAAGATCTTTATTAAGATTATAGAATCTTGTTTTTACATGGAAGATAAACATACACAAAAATGCAATTGATTAGCCCAAAGCAAAAACCAGCCTCTGCTGTAACAGTGAACATATATACCTATTTTCCAATTCATGCTTCAAGAAAATCAGGCTTCCAGCCTCCTCAGGTCCTCATGTTTATTTGTGACACTCTTGATTGCATTGGGTTTTAGTAGAGAGAGGATGCATTGGCAAGCTTTTAGGGGTGGGGGGCTTGAACAATAGTGTGACCTAGTTGAATCATTAGGCTCTTATATATTCCTGTAGTGTTCCTTTTCTTCAAAGTTACTATTTTCAACTTTATTCAGCTGTGTTGTTTTCAAGAATTCTCACTGATGAAAAGTGCCTGATCAGCTAAAGAAAGGAGAGTGACTGTGATCTTAAAAAGTCAAGTCAGATCCAAGTAATTTGAGATTTGGGCTTGTGAGAGCTAAGCACTGTAGAATCATGTAACATGTCCCAGGTGACTCAAAGCTTTTTAGCTGATGAGATCCTTGCACAAAATTTTGAGGCAGACATTGGTGTGAACATAAGCATACAAAGGAGGTTTAAAGTGAAAATGTAATACAAAGCAGAGTGATGGTTGATTACCATTATAATTAATTATTATCTACATTAATTAGTCATCAACAAGAAAATGTTAAAATGTGAGAATACCCAGTTGTGATAATTTGTAATATTTGAAAAATGGAGAAAAGGACTCACTCTTTTGTAAAATGCCTTTACGTGCTTTTCTCTGTGAGCTGAATAACGATCACAGACATTCCTGCTGTGGGTTTCTGCTTGAGCACATGTACAAAGTAGATTGTAACATTTTTAATAACCAGTTTCAAACAGGATCTGTGGGAACAGGTTTCATTTTGGAGTTTTCAGTGATCACTGTGAGCCTGCAATGGTGGGCGTGTGGTGACATGGCTCAGAGTGAGAGAGGCAAAGACAGGGAAAAGTTACAAAGTCTTTGGCAGGCCATGGAGATTTTCCTTCAAGGTGTAACCAGTAGCCTTATCTTAATAGTATAATTTTGATATTGATTTACCTATATTGTCCGTGTTTTGGTCTCTTAAACCTCTCATGCTGACAATTCAAGTCACTTAGGACAGAAAAATAAAACCCTTCAAGAAGTAAAATTCTAGTGGAGACAGACTTCTCCCATGTCTAAGGCAAGAGCTCCTCACTTGACCTCATGGTTCAATCCAATTCTGGTACTGTCTCCTTAAGTACCAATTCTGGTCTCATTCCTAAAAGTCTGAACTCAGATGAAATAAATAGATATATTATAGTTGAAAATTGGTATAAATGCTCATTTTTAATATCTGATATGTTTCATATTCCACTTATTTCACATTTTCCCTTTGAGGAATAAAGAATCTCTCTCCATTTCTTCCTGTTAATGAATTTATTTTAGTATTAGGAATAAGAAAGGCAATGAAGCTCTTTTATTTCCTGCAGAATAATTAAAGATTCATTGGGGAGAGGGAAGCATTGTGGAGCCCATTGACTAGGAGATTCATAAAGAAAATTAAAAAACAGAGTTGAAACCTCAAGTCCAATTAATATTTACATACTTTATGTCAAAAGAGAACAATTCCCACTGGGGAAAGCCCTAATTTAGACTATTCAGTAGTTTTGCAGAGCCGTTAGATCCCTGCAGGTATCTAAACCCTTTGGGCCTGATGTCTCTTTCTCTCAGATGAGAAAATTCACTTCAAACTGAACAGTTTAGGCAAGCAGACTGGAGGAGATGCATCTGTCTGAGCTGTTTTACCAAGCCAAGCCCCATTTGGCACCCTGACATGAGGGCTGTATGTTTGTACTCTCCCTGCCCCTCACACCCTCTGGTTCTAATGTGCCTGCACACATCCAGCAATGCCTGTCAGCACCCTGGGGAAAGCTTCTGGACCTCTCCTTCTGTTGATCTGATGGAGGACTGACCCTGGTGAAGCTTTGAAAAGCTATGGTGAAGCAGGTCCAGACAGAGGCTGCCTGCCCTCCTCTTTAGGATGGGTCTCTGTAGCTATCCTTCAGCCAAACATCACAGCTGGACACAGAAAGCAGGAATTCCTGTTCTGCCATATTCTTCCTCTCACCTAGAAACTTGCAGAAACACATAGGGAAGCAAAGGGGTGGTTTGACTATCATTTAAATAAACTCCTTCATTTTCTGTCCTTTTGCTTCCACTCATCTATACTGAATGTCAAAGAGGATCTTTGAATTGAATTATAAACACCTCTTTAATATTCCTTCATTCATCTGGGTACCAGGATATCACCCCCCTCCCCCCCCACCTTAGAGATGAAGTATGATCTTTGAAGACTAACTGTTTTCAAATGCAAGTTTATAATGCTACACAAAACTGAAAGGGTGCTTTGCAGATTATTTTATTAATTTCACAGAAAATTTGCCTAACTTGTAAGTAGAAACAATTTTATTCCCTATCTGTTAGTGCTGAAAAATCAAGGATCTGAAATCCAAACTGATGTCTTTTCTACCTTAGTAATAAAAGTCAGTACTTTGCAGTCAGTACTTTCATATACAATTATCCATTACACATGTAATATAGTATTTGAAACAGACAAGGATAGTCCACACTTCTGGAAGGATTTTAGCTTTTTTTCAGAATATATTTCTTTGTAATGCAGAGAGATGAAATACAGGTAGGAAGTAGGTTGGCAGAGCTGCTATTTTTACAAAACCACTTTCACTGAATAAGATTTTTAGATTACTGAAAGTGAATAGAGGTATATACAGGTCAAAAAGACAAACATATTTACAAAAAGCATTTAAGTCTTACAAATTTTTCTCTGTCTAAGATATTAAGGACTTAGGTGACTGAAAAATATGTTTTCAGCTCATGCACTCACATCTACACAGAGTTTTAGAACTCTGAGTCTAGTCAAAAGTTCGTATTGTCAACCCAGTGAATAGATGCATGTGTAACTAACCTTTGCTGCATCACCTGGGTGACTATATCTGATGTTGCTACCCCAGATCAAAATCTAGATCTTAGCATTCAAACAAAAAATTCTTGTTTGTACAGGCTCAAAAAAAGTCTTTATAGCATGACTCATGATCTGCATCTTGATAATGACAAAATACCTCGTAATTTATCCACACTGAAACATTTTCCATTTTTATTGTATGTTTTCTCATGGATTAAAGTGCTTCTGTGATTAAAAGTTGAGCCTTGCTCCCTATTATTTGTGATCTATTTGCTAAAATGTCAAAATCTAAGTCTAATTTGTAGATTAAAAGTAATCTTGGACTTCTGCTGCCTCAAATGAACATTTATTATGTTGGCAATGTCATTCTGGTGTATAGTGGGTACTGCTAACAAGTCAACACTCACCAGCTGTTGCCATGCAACAGGATCTCAGATAATGGAGATATTTCCTGCTTGCCAGGGGATGCCATTGTGTGGGAACTACCCACTGAGGCTGGATTTTGATGCCAGTCATTCCAACCAGTTTTCATTCTGGTATTTGAGATGCCACTCATAGGCTGGGCCCTGCTCAAATCTATTTCTGGTCTTTCCATTGAGTCAAGGACAAGGAAGTTGGTTTTATTTTTTTTCTGTCCTTTGTTATCTTGGAACCATAGAATGGCTTGGCTTGATTATCACTAGCATTTTAGCAGATCTGGTATTTAAAACAAGTCAGGAACATTTTATTAAATATATAACTTGTCTGGAAATGCAAAAAGAATTCAGAGCTGTGAATTTTTTTTTTGTTTGTTTGCCACAGCTTTTCCTAGAAAAAAAAGCTACTTTTGTTTAAATTTGTTTTAAAATAAAAAACATTCATCTTCCAAAACAGAATTATTGACCAGAGAATGAGTCTTCCAGGTAGACTACTCCCTTGGGCTTCAATGCCAAATTACTCCTATGAACTGTAACTGCTGCAGAAAAAGAAACAGAGAAGCATAAAATTTGATGAAGGTTTAATGCTGTTCTTTGCAAGATCACTTGAGTGAGTGATGGTCAGGAGTTTTTGTCATTTTTTATCTGTATCAGTGTAAAAGAACTGGAAAGCCATCTGTGCATCAAAACAGAAAACAGCAGATACTGAAAATCTGAAGTTTCAGAGGGTAAAAGAGCAATTTTCATTCACCTATCTTAAATATTTATTTTGAGAGGTAATTTGTGAATGATTTGCTGATGTGTTCAATGTTCCAGGGGCCTGATTACCACATTCACTTTTACACTATTACAATATTACAACTAGAGTAAACTTCAGATTTTGGTGCTAAAATAATTATGATTTCAGAAAATATAACATCATCTTTTCTCATCTTCATCCTGAAGCAGAAGCTGTCTCTACAAGCATACAATTGAGAAATAGGACTATAGATTTAAAAGCTGATGCCTAGTGGGAAGCCAATTGCCTTGTAATGACAATGAGAATTAGATTCTTGGTTGTCAAAAAATCTAGTTGGTTTCTTATGTAGCTTATGTTATCTATAAGAGTTTATAATTTTACTGAATTTCTTAGTGGAGTAATCTGCTGGAAAGAAATCTACCTGAAGGACTCATATCCACAATCTAACCTGCGAAAGAACTGAGAAAATGAATTTAAAAGCCATTAAGCACTTTTATGATCCCAAGATATTGGCTTTTTATAGTGAGAAATTTGGTGCTTCTGGAACAGCCAAAAATTTTGCTGAAAGAAGAATAGGACTGGATGATGGAGATGAATCTTTGCATTATTCTCAAAGATTAAATGACAGATGCCGTGGGATGGGCAGAGGTGGGGTGGATGGGCTGTCAGGGTCTGAGGCTAAAGTGGGAGAGTCCCTGTCAGACCACAGAAATTGTCTGGCTGGGCATTCATGCTCCTCCCTGTGCCAGTGTCACTGCTGGGCGGGGTGCTGGCACAGGGTATTTTCCATCTGGGCATGAACAGATACAGTTCATGCTGAAAATAGAACAGAGCAGAAATTTTTAGCAGTGTTTGAGAGATGACAAAATGCTTTTCTTATAAAATTGAAGATTTCTCCAGGGAAATACTATTCAAGGCAACTAATTCAATTTTTAATATTCCTGAGAAGGAATTTTTCTATCCACTTTAGAAGCCTGTTTGCATTGGGTTTTTTCATCACACATGGCTTAATGATCTCTCTTCTTCTCTCTTCCATTGTGCAAATCTGTCTAAACTGTGTAGTTATACAGTGAATGAAGAAAACTAGAGGAAAATTGGAACTGCTGGTACAAACAAATGATGTTGAATTAACTTGAACTGTTCATTAAGCTGAAAATCAAGAATGACAAATTACATAATTGCATTAAAGATGGTTGATGTTCCTATACTTTGAAAACCGTTTGCCAGAATTTATCTTTTGTCATATTTTTTTGTTTTTAATGGTGCAAAGCCAAATGTTAAAGTGCTCATATGGATACATAGTTTTAAGAAAGAACTGTTCTTTCCATGTTCTTTCCAATTGTTCTATATCCACCATAATTAATAAACCTGTTTTATGCTACACTGATGTAACAGCTATTCCTTTGAGTATTTTACAGCCAAACATTCAAGTGTCCTCAATTACAGACAACAGCTCCAGGCTCTTTGACTCCTCCCAGCAGCTCTGGAGCTCCAGTGCAGAGGTGAGGTAGTGGGCTAAATCATTCTAATTTGGGAACAATACCCTATTGAATAACACTGGGAACAGAACTGTTTCTGTGGCACCTTGGCACGTTCACCTTCCAGCAGGAATGCTGGGTGTTGGTGCTGACAGTGGCACAGGATGCCATGGCTGGTTGGAGAGACAATCCCTTCCTCAGTGCCCATTCCACACCCAGCCCAGAGCAGCGTGCCCACCCTTGTGCTGCTTCGGGGATGCTGCTGCACTCCTGCCCTCTGCCAGCTCCTGGCAGGGCTCCCTGTTCCCAGCCTGGTGTTTGTGGTGAGGTCTTTGCTCCCTGGTGCTCAATGTCCCCTGTGTTTTCTGTCACCCCACAGGAGGCACGGCTGCTGGCAGCCCGCGGTGAGAGCGCTGCGCCACGGCTCTTTGAACAAACCCTTATTTTCCACCACGAGCATGGCAGCCTATTAAACCTATGGAGCAGGAGCAGAACTTTCCTGTGCCATTTCAGATAATTGCAGCAATTCAGCAGTTCAAAATAGCTCAAAAAATATTCCTGCTGTTCTGTGAAAACCTTAAAAGTACATTTTCACATCCACACATCTGAGTGGGAAGAAAATTATTTACTTCTGATTCAGTATAATTTACTCGTCACTATGCCTATCTCACTCTTGGAAATAAAACTGGGGTTCAGAATGGAATGAAAGTAGGGGGTTGTTGCAAATGAAGCCATTCATTCATCAACAAAAAGTGGAATATGAGATTATTTTGCTAGAATCTTGAAGCACATAAAAAAAGGATAGTGACAGAATAAACAGTTCTCTATGTATGCCTTTATCAGTGGTGGATTTTCATTTATAATTTACTTTTTTCCCCCTTACAAATAAAACCCACGAAAGGAAAAAACCCCCCACAATATTAAATGAAAGAGAACTATTTTCTGACAAATGTTTTATCAGTTACAGGCTATTCGGATAGTTATGAGAACTATCTGAATAGTCTGTAACTGTTAGTCTGTAGCTAGTTATCTGAACTATTACTGTGTAGTAATGACAGGAAAATTAGCTTGCCTTTCTATCAAGAAAAGAAATTTTGCAGGAAACAATGGGCTTGTGTTTCAGCAGACTGAGAAGTTCACACTAGCAGTCAAAGGCAAGCAGAGAAAATGACAGCTGGTAGCAGATAGGAGGGAAGCAACTGGCAGGAGGAATTCTATCTGCTTTCTGGGTGCAAGAGGTTTGTGTTAGGTTAGTCCACCACAAGCCTGTCTCAGCACACAGTCGTTCAGAGTAACACTTCCCAGAAGGTGTTTGGTGTTTGCAATGCAGCAAAGACACTTCCAAATTGTGTGACACTAGTCTGAGTCAGCCTTCCCTTGTGTATGTTGATGCACAGATAAGAATTTTGCACATTAATTCCTGCCTCCTATGAGTCTGACCATGAGGTTCAGTTTCCATCATCGTTACTGTCTGATGTATTTTTTTTTTCCAGTTCATGGTACCTGAAGCAATGAGAGACCTGTGTCAGGCCCACCAAACTGGACTCTGTAGCTCATTGTGTGTAGGAGCAGTACAGGAAGTGCTGTGCAGAAGGGCACTCCTAGCACTCACTTATTCACAGCCTCTCTCTCAAGAAACTATTCCCAGCAGTACGTCTTGGATTCGCACTGGAACACACTGGTGTGAAAGACTGAGGACCAGAAACTGAGAAAGAAAAGAGCTAATTTGTTTGTCTTACTGAAAGTCCCATCTGTTGATTCACACATACAAAACTCATATTTTGGGTTCCATCATTGACCTTTCATTTTTTTCACCTTGTATGACGCTTGAGCAAAGTCTTCTGTTTCCTTGGGTGACTCTCTCTCAAAACCACCAGATCTCAATTCTAAATTAAGAGGATGCAGTCATCTCTGTGAGCATCTCTCACTTCTCTGATAGTCAGACTTCAAGGCTTGATGTAACAACCGATCTAGAAAAGTGATATCTATATGGGATCATAAAATCTGCACTGGTAACTGCAGCAGTGGTGTGTATGCCAGGGAAATAGCCCCAATATCAGAAATTCCCTGTAGAATAGTTTGTGAGCAATCACTTTAAACTCACTATTTTGGAGACCACAAGGACATGCCCTAAACTTGAAGCAGGCTTTTGTAATGCAGCAGTTCCACAGGCCCTCCTAAACAGGAGCAGGTGATGGATATGACAGGATCTCCATTGAGAATCACAGCAGTCTTTCAGGAAGATGCTAGAGGTGTTCCTGCTGAAACCAAATGAGAACCTCTTGATTGAAGTGGTGTAGACAGTGCAGAGGACAGTAAGGATATGTGAACTTGATTGGAAAGTGGGTGAGTATGGATGCTGTGTGCCCTCTGGTGCAAGAAGGACAGGGTCTGCACTGGCAGTTTGGGTGTGTAGCAGCAATGTCTTAAAAAAGGGCAAATTGATAATAACTTGGGACAAGATTTTTCACCTCCTTCCCAACTTTGTTACTGTAAGGAAAACAAAACATATAGATTTAATTTGCTTTTTCTTAAAAATACCTAAAAGAATGGTTATTACTTAACCAAAAAAAAACCCCAAACCAATGTTGTCTTTGATGTATACTTGCAACAAGATGAGATATTTGGTTCTCTAAATGAACGTTACCAACTTCAGCTTCAGGTACTACATTAGAAAAGAAACCTGTGGGTAATTAATTTTTGAGAACAAAATGGTTTGTCTATTAATGATATTTAGCCAAACTCACTGGAGAAATAAGGCAGTGTGCTGCTTTTACTCTTTCATGCAGTGATGCTGTTGTATCTGTATTTGTTTCAGTCACTGTTTCAACTAGATTATTTGCATGAAACAAGCTCTCCTTTTTCTCAGTACACTGGAGCTGAACATCTCCATAGCAGTTTCCACTCTGTTTTATATTAGTGTTGTGAAAAATAATCTTTATTTGTTTATAGTTATGTATAACAAAATGGTTTTCAGTGAGACTATAAGAGGGAATCTAGTAAACATCATTTACACTTGCTTCTTTCTTCAAAAATATAATAGCAGAAGAAGAAAAGGAATGCCAAAAGCTCAATATCACTTATAAAATTGCTTTTTTTTTTTCCAAAAGGGTATTAATTTTCCACAATTTATGTAGATCATGTGAACTTTACATGACCCTTCAGCACCCTGCAAATGCAGTATACTGTGGAAAAATACTAACTCCAGCTCATTAGCATAGGTTGCTAGATGCCCATTCAGGTTTCAGGACGACATTTTGTTAATGATGCCAGAACTGTTTTATATTTTAAATTGTACATTTTTCATAGTGCATTTTAAAAGAAATAATTCTTTTTTGTCAAAGTGCAGCGACTGAAACTGGAAATAATGGTTAGCAGCTCTGGAAAATAACTTGTCAATATGTCCTTGATGTAATTCTTAGGAGTCTTAAACTTATGAATACAAAGATATTTTTAAGAACGTAGAGCTCATACATATAAATGTGACGTGCAACTGGTTTTCTTTTAGGTATTTGTTAGTTATTTATTCAGACTTGAAAAAGATGTCTGTCTCTCAGTTTTCTAGCCCTAGGGTTAGACTGGCTCTTGAGAGACACATGTACACAAACCACAAGTACAAGACAAGGACACATTAGTGCCTTAAAGAATACAGTGTTGTCAGCAAATATTTAGTGATTTCAGCTGTTGGACCAGTTACATAAATCAGAAAACGTTCTCTTCAGAAAGATTCACTATTGAAAATACATCCTACTATTAGTGCAATGACAGCTTTTATGATTTCAGAAACATGTCAGTCCTCTGGCAAGAGCCTCTCTTAGTGCCTCTTTCAATTACTTACCAAATCTGCAGTGTTCTGAAATATCAGTTCCTTAAAATGATGGTGATTTCTGGGCTGATTTCTTATTCTGGAAAAAGATACTGGGGGCTCAGGCACTGATATGGACTGTAAGTTTTGCATTGACTTTGAGAAGAAAAAAAACCCAGACAGAGGATTAACTATTATAAAGAGAGTTCAGATAAGTAGTTTTTGCACAGTAGTACAAAGACACGTGGATAAAGGAGAAATATCATGCATAATAGCCTTTGTATTTAAATGGAGATGCGAATGTGCCTGATAATACACAAAATTATCAAAACTTTCTTTTTCTAAGTTTACAGTGGAGTGCTTATGACACATTTTAAATGTTTCTGTAAATTAAAAATAAACCCCCAACTTTTTGTGAGAGACACCCGCTCAGAACATTTCTAGAGAAATGATTTGCTCCTGAAAGTTCTAATAAATGCAAGCTTAAATGTTTTTTTCTGAAGAGAGCACATTCTGGTGTAGTTTTGAGTGGAAAGGGAGAAAGGTCTGTGCTCTATTATCCCCATGGTACCAGAGCAGAACTACAACAATGAAGTCTGATAGAGCTTCTGGCTTGTCCTCCTACAGAAATATGATCAGTCAGTGGAAGGTCTTGTGTTTGCAACAGCAGTTTAAAAAACATCATCTCACGAAAATGCTGAGAGATAAATCTGAAATGAATGGATCTTAGCTGTTGACCAGGAACAGGCTTCACCAGTTGACCCCTAAGACTAAACAAAGACAATGCTCTTACAAAAGAGCTCTTAGTGATCATAGAGCTCAAACCACCAGTTAGATTCAGAACTTGATGTGTGGTGACACAAAATTTCACCATGAAGGAACCAGTTAGCATGGGAAGGCACTAATGCTTGTTCATGGAAGAAGTGATCTTCCTCTGTTGAATGCTACATATTTTTAATCCTGGGCAATTCTTGGTTTTTCTGATAGACACACTTTTAAGCCAGATCCTAAACAAGATTTTGTCAAAAGTTTTTGTCAAAAGCTTGTTCATTTGCATTTCATTAAGGATGTGACTTATTTTTAAAAATATAGTGAATTATTACCTATTGCAGAAGTAAGAACTGGAATAGATAAAATATACAAGTACTGATGTTGCCAAGACTCCTATTTCCTTTCTCTGTTTTTATTACTCCAGCATTTTTTAAAAGTCACTCTGAATTTATTTTATAACCATACATTGTGGCAATAAGGCTTTGATTTGCCCAGTCTGTTTGTCTCATTTTAAATTGTAATTGTGTTAGTTTCTAAAATGTTAAGGAAGTATTTAAATAGAGGTGGGACCAAGAGGGATTAATGAGATCTAGAGCTGAACTCTCAGCATACTGACATTAAGAGCATCATGACACCTTGGCATTTGGTGAGGAAAATAAAAAAAAACCCCAAGCTCTCACTTGCTGATATGAAATGAAAATGTTATGTCTCCTCTCATGCATTCAACTTCAATAACAAGTGAAAAGGTGTTAATAAGGAAGAGTATTGAGCAGGGTGACTCTTCTAGCTGAGAAAAACAGGATGTATTTATGCATCATTTCCAAATGGAGTTCTAGAGAAAGAGTAGGTAGCAAAAGGACCATATGTTCTAAAAAAAAGAACTGTGAGAACTCACATGGCATAACGACAAGTGTGGGAAGGCGTATTTATTAGGGAAAAAAATAGAAGAGTAAATATTCACTGACTTAACTGGAACTGTTTGAAAGGTTGTAGCATTCCCTGGGTTATTTGTCTTTGTTTCTCTCTGCAGCCATTTGCCTTTGAAACACAAAGTGTCATTTGTCTCATTTGACTTTCAGATTGTGTTGGACCCAAGTTCACATGAGAGTCCCTGTTAGGTCACTCAAAACATAGGCAAACTTAATGGAAGAGAGATGGTTTTTGTTGGCAGCACTTCTTCTGAGTAAGTAATTTGAGTGATTCATTCCTAGGCATTATCATTTTTATTCTTGGTGCTGGAGGGGAGGATTGGCGTGACAATGTGCTGTGAATGCAGGGTGATGAATGCAACTTCAGACCCTGTCATAATGTGCATTCCCATCAGAAAGAATAAAAACAACTTCCTTGCATGACTTGTGGAAATTAAAGCCTCAGTTTTTTTCAGTGATGCAAATGGTTACAAACTTTAGTATTAAGCAGGTCTATTAACCTGTGTGAAATGACTTCATTGTCTTATTCCCATCCTTTGTGAAGACTATGTGCTTTGAAAATCTTGGCAATAAGTGAAATCAAAAGTTGTAGCAGGCAATGGGAAATGCAGAGAGATGGTCTGACTGACTGCAAAGTATTGCTAGGCTAATCTATACAAGTTTGAATTGCAGTTACTTCTGTTCTCCTGTTCTCGAATGTTAATTTAGATGTATGTCTTCTGTTTCTTTTCTTCTCCCTATTTATCACCAACGTTAAACTTCCAGGAAGGCAAAGTTTGATGCCTAGCTTAAGGCAGTAAAACAAATACAAAAAACCCCTAAGCAGTCCCCAGGATTTCAGTTCTTATTTGCTGACAAAACAGCAGTACCTAAACCAAGCTAGTTAGCCAGATAATTCAATTCATGAGAGAATGCTAATCTATTTATACAGAATTATATTTATGACAACAATTTATTTTGGAGACAGACAAGCTCATGGAAACACATGTCTTCAGTTCAGCGAAGTCCCAGTCTTTAACTATCCTTCCTGAATCCAAAACAAACGAAAAATTACATCTCCCATCTAAACTAGATTTTTGAAATAGACAGCCTGTTTGTTTATCCAAAATACAGGCTGGAAGTCTTGTAATGTTCATTAATGAGAAGGTAGAAGTAATTCTTAATGGGATTCTGACCTAATTAAGAAAATATGAAAAAAATCCCTTGAGTACCTAGATTATATGTAGGTTAGACATTCATTCTCAGTGCCCCATGTCTCTCTCCTCTGGGAAGAATATGAAATTATACATGGATTTGCACTTTGAAATTGAGCTCACAGAAGAGACAACTCCTTTGACTCCTTCACAGGTCAGGAGTCCTCACTGAGCTGCTGACAATTCATGATCAAGCACTATGAAACACATCTGTCTCTTTCACAGAAATACTGCTTCTGCCAGCTGTTAACCTGACTTTTAATTAGTCAATTGAACTGAAAAGACTGAAAATGCAGCAAGAGATGAAATTGGCATTTGTGACACAAATAATAATTTCTGTTCTAGTTATACATGTGACTCAGGTTGAAGCTCAGCCTTTCCTTGTAAGTCTTATTTCTGAAAATGTTCCCAATACTGTTTGCTTCCTGTGGTTGTTTCTTAATTTCAGAAAACCTTTCTTGTGAAACATAAAAATCTTTGTGAAGATACGCTCCATGTTCAGCCTTACCTGTGGGGGCAAAGAAAGAATGCATAGGTCATACTATTTGCCTTAAAAAGTGTCTTTCAACAAACTGGAACTTCATCCAAATAACTAGATTTTTTTCTTCAGTAATTTCTGAATATCCATTGGTTATGAATATGATTCTGAAGCTATGAAAAGTAGAAAGGCTTTCTACTGTGTCCAGAGAGTTTTTATTTTGGTTTCCCTCAGGGCAGTCACTGGCATTTACAGCCAAATCAACGGGAACATCCTTGAGTGTGGTCAAGTGACACTGGATAGTACCACCAGGCAGTTCTTACAGCTTCTCAGCAAAACATGCTTGTAGAGATGTTTCAACAAAATAAAGTGGTGTTGGTAAAAAATCATTGCAACAGACTTTGGATAACTTAACATTTTTCAGTTGCTCTTTTTCTTGACACTTGAGATTTTATGGTTAGTTTTCAATTTGGATTGTGGACCGAGAGGCTTTAATATTTTAGTGGTGTTACCAGCCCTTTAATGGAAGTTCTGTGAGGATTATGTTATGTTGGCAGCCTGGGGATCAAAAGTCAGTTGTGTTTAATGTGCTCCTTGCACTAAATGTTCTTCTTGTAATACCAGTACATTTTCTACCCTGTGACATCTCTCCCAGCATCAGTACCCACCAAAATACCAAAGCAAAGTAGGAAAAGAGCCAGTAAAAACTTCCTTATGAACAGGTAGCAAATATATGATGACAGAGTTTAATTTAAAGTCAGCTTCATATAACATTTCAGTGCTTAACTTCACTCTCTAATGTAAAGTCAAGTTTTTCCAAAGTGTTAACAGAAGATAATCTTGTAGGTAAGTCATTAATTATGATGCATTTATAAAAAGCAGTCAGAATTGTTAATAATGGAGAACTAGGCTCCATAATTTCATGTACAATTTTTAATGAAGTGTCTTTTGAAATTTCAATTCTTTTTTAAGTGGAAAAAAAAGAGAGAATGTTTCCACAATGAAATAATATACCTGGATATGCTTCAGTGGTGATGTATGTCTGAGTAGAGCTACTGTTCAGTTACATCATGTCCTCCTTCTCTCAAGGGCTCTGGATTCCCCAGTGGGATTTCACTTTCCAAAGCTGAAAGGTTTCTACATATTCCTACATATTACTCACAGGAAAGCTTGTGAGTTGTCATAGCATATGGGATATGAGTTGGAATATGAAGTTTCTGTAATATAACTCATATGAAGCACCCAAGAATTTTTCCAAACAAAAATATTTGTATTTTAGCTAGAGTGTTTCAGTTTTTGAATCATCATCTAAAAGCTCAGAATGTCAAGACAAATAAAAAAATACTAGTCACTCAATTGCAATCACTTCTTTTCTTTTTATATCAGAGCAGCTTGCTGTGATCCAGGCTGGTTGCTTTGTGCAAAAGGCAACTTACCATGACTGATGTGTCTACTTTATTTTACCGCCCTGCTCTTCAGCATTTAATAGGACATGAGGCTGATCTGATTATATACCCACACAGCATGTAAAACTTTTACTTTCTATTTTGACTTCCTGTGAAAATTTGAGTGTTGGAGAGGATACAAAGTTCATGTATGGAAGTATGGAGACTTTCTGTGGTATGGAGTAACTTGTTCAGCACCTCTTGTTCACTTACTAATGAGAGCATTTAAAGCAAGAAATATCAGGAAAAAAATGTCAACGATTGAGGCCACTTATTCAAGCTGGAGCCCCTGGACAACTGCTGATGCTGAAAGGAGATTCTTCTGACCCATTTTAGAATTTTACTCTGGTGGGATGAGTTGTGCCCTGCAAATGTTTATTTTTTTGAACAGGGTTTACAGATGTAAACCTCTGTATTTTATCAGCTGAATCTCACTGTTACGTTGGAAGCCTAAAGATTTTGTTTAACAGGGACTGGAAGAGAATAAGCACTCAGGGTCTTTCTCTCACCCTCCCTCTCTGGAGAAATAATAAGCTAAGGACTGATGCGGACTGTAGAGATAAAGTCAGTAGTATTTCTTATAAAAGAAACCAAGGTAAATCACCCTGGCCATATTGCGAAAACAGCTACCACTAGTAAGAAGTCACATTATGTATTTCAAGCAACAATGTGAATGTTTCTCTCAGCAAAGCTTACAATCTGCCCCTGAAATTTAAAGGGAACATTGGGAAAAAACCAAACCAAACCAAACCAAAACAAAACAAAAACATGGATCTGGAAGGGTGAAAGTAAAAGGAAAGAGACAAAAAATGGGAGAAGCAATAGTGAAGAAAGTCTGAGCAAATGGTAAGGTTTAGTGTTGAATTCATGCTTAAGACCCTGAGAAGGTCTTAAAGGATAGTAAAAGAGGGGAGGCTGATTGAAATTTAATGATTATGACAATAATTTAAATTATGATAATTGTCTATTCTTTTGCTCTGGAAAATGGTAGATATGATTTTATTGAGCTATATCTAATTTAAACTTTCATAAAAAGTTTTCTGCATCATAGTGTAGACTTTCTGGTCATATACAGAGAGAGACTATTTACTGCTTAAAACTTTCTTAGAATATTGAAGAAGAGTCCAGTCCTAATTTGCATTAGGATTTAAACCTGTGCCACTTCACATATACCTTGACGAGTCAGTTATTCTGGTACAAGATACTCGTGGATAATCACATGATTTAATGTCTCAGTTTAGAAGACAGATATCTGAACAATTCAAATCCCCTCCATCCTAGTTGTTATAATTTAGGCAAGAAAGGCAATTAAAGGGGCTTTTTCCAGGCAAAGTTATGGGAATAAGAAATAACAGCTCTTTACTAGTATGTATAACAAACCAAACAACAAAAGAAAATAGCTACAGCATTAACAACTAAACAGTAGTGCCAAGAACTCCAAAAACCTTGCCTCTCAAAACCCAGGACAGTTTGGTCCCAATGGCTCAGTGGTTGCAGTGGCTCCTGCATGGAGCTGG
>VWYP01008961.1:0-15453 GCA_013400435.1 Pycnonotus jocosus | reverse complement strand
GTTTGGGTTTTTTTTTATTTTTTCAAAAGTTTTCTTCTTTAATACAAACAAACTTAACAAGTTAACAAAATATATTGAAGATTCTCCTGCAAATGTCTTAAAATATTAAATATTTTTGGATCAACCCTGCTAATGAATCAGGTGAATGCGTGTTGCTAACCATGACTTACCAAAATTTTTGGACTGCTGTATCTAAGAAGTCCACTTATTTCTGTTTCATTCTAGGGAGTATCAGTACTGCTCTAAATATTCTCCACTGCAGTCAGCCTATGGAAAAAAAAAAATGAGGTGGCTCTGTAATAAATGATCAGGTGGTTTCCCTTGCTTCTCTTATCCCTTATATCTCCATAATTTCTCTATAAATTTGAAAGAATTGAATTTAATGTACTTTTACTGCTTAAAGGATTAAAATAATTTTCTATTTCAACTACAAGTATGATCACGGAAAAAAGAAATATTTAAGAGGATTACTTTTGTGATGGGATTTATACTGAGAGGCCAGTGTCAGGCCAGAGTTTCAGCCTTAATTTTGTCAGGTCTTGGTTTCATGGCTTTAGAAGTCAACCCATCATGAGCTCTAAATATGTCCCTTTGTAATGGCATAATGCTTCCACAAAGGAAGTTGAAATGTGCATCCTCAAGGCAAGATCTAAGAAGAGAGTAATAGCAAATGTACAACTCAAAAAATAGCTGTAAATGGGGGAAATTAGTAAGACATCATAGGGAAATTAGGAGGCTTTCAGCCACTTTATGGTGAGAATACAGAAATCTTTAGAGAATAAGATGTGCCACATGAAAACATACCAAGAAATAGTATTGGGGGAGAAAGAAAGGGGAAGACACTGAAGGTCTGCAGGCAGATACATTTAATGGCTTTCTAGAAAAGTCAGGAAGTTACTGACTTTTCTAGAAAGCCATTAAAAATGTATCTACCTACAGACTTTCAGTGTATAATTATACTGTATAGATATAAATAAATATTTTCTGTAACCTTTTTTTTAATTTGCAGACTGAGTTTAGGAGGATACATGGCAATGGGTATTTTTCTACACTTGTGCAACTCGATGAGCTAGAATCTTGTTATATCACCACCTATAGCAATAATATGCCTCATAATTAATGAGTAGAGATTAATAAATGTAATGACACAGAGAAGACACATACTAAGTTAGAAGAACAAAAGAAAACCCTTTTCTTACTCTGAGTGTGGTCAAATACTTGGGAGACTTGCCCAGGGAGGCTGTGAAAATCTTCCATGTACATACATATTCAAAACCTGACTGTCCTGCTTGAGCAGGAGTTTTGGACAGGATGATCTCCAGAGGCTCCTTGAAACCATTGTGAGATTCTGTGAAAGCCAAATATAGAAATCTAAATTCAAATGACAGTTCTGTTGTTAGAACCGCATATCTAATACCAATAACTTACAGCTGTAGGGCGACATAAGTATCACCTCCTTGACTGTAATACTTCAACTTTGACTTTTGATTCCCTGTCTTAGGTGTCATTTTTATAGCTGGTCTTTTTCACAGGATCCAAACCCAGGTGCTGCAGATCTTAATGTGCAAGGAAATAACTTATCTAATCTAACACTTCAATGTTCCAGATGGCCTAAGAGCCAATAAAAAAATCAGCTATCATTCCACAAAATAAAATTGTCTAAATATTCTTAGGAAATATGTATTAATTAAAAATCTAGGTGTACTTCAGAATTTTTCTGTCTGCACTCACACATGACAGTAGACTATGCAAAGAAGGATTAATAAAATATTAGGCAACTTCTAGATTAGGTGTACTGAAATGTCACATTTTCTGGGTTTGAGAAATATATATGCTGGTTTTATTTGTACTATGCCAAAATTTGGCTGTATTTTGTATAATATAACTTGCAAACCCAGTACTTTTTTGAGAGACCAAATGAGACATATTGTTCAGATATGCAGATTTTGAGAGACAGTGATGCTTAATTCTGATAAAAGACTATAAGAAGTGAAAACAATTTGGGACAATTGAATTCCACAGATGAAAAAGCAGAGTAATGCTATTGCAAAATGCAAGATCATGAATTAAACCATACATAAAATAAAAATAATTGTAAACGCCTCAAACGGATATTCAAATCTCCACATATACCTCATGAATTGCAATGTGTCATGGAATTCAACAGACAAAATGTTTTAAACAGATCCTGCCTTTTGAATAAGAATGCTTATGCACAAAACAAGCTGACAAAATACCAGAAAACTTACAAGACACAGAAGTGAGAATAAAACACAATTAGATTGTAAATTCTAATTATGGGAGGTGAATTCCGTGGTGAGTTAGTCAATACATCTTGTACTACTACCTTTTTCATTGCATAATTGTGGAAAAGAAATTGCTGTGAATTGCATATATTTCATAGTTTCTACAATGTTGATGCAACATTCGGAAAAACTTTGGAAGACATTTTTTCTACTGTAAGTTTAATTATTTTTTAGCTATTATTTACATAATTGTTAATACAACATTTCAAATTTACTCTATGTAAAACATTGATTTTAACTCTTCTTTATAACTTTCTGTGCTAAAGGCACCACCATGACTAGTGCTACTACTAACCCAGGCTAAAAACCTTGCTTTTTAGGAAAAAAAAAAAAATCCAGTGTTTTCATTACAAATGTATAACATTTTTAATGCCAAATAAGTATAATAAAACTTGAAAACCCAGAAATTTTTCTCCTAGTACTTAAATTATACATTTTAGTCTAAACATTTTCTTTTAGTCATTCTTATCAAGAGATGGGCAATACATCATCTGGTTTGCTTTTTGGACTTACAAAGTTCTCAGCTTGACCAATTGATTTTATAAGTTTCTATTTCTGTCTCCTTCAGCTTCTAAAAGATGATGCAATTTTTTTCCCTGTGTTTAGTTGAGGTTTTTTTGTGTTTGGTTTTTTGTTTTGTTTTGTTTTGGCTTTTTTTTACAAAATATGTAAAACTAAGTGTGTCTGGGCAGCAGAGAAGAGAGTTATATGCCTTTCCTGCCTCAATGGATGCATACAGATATCTCTATGCAAAGAGGAAAAGATGCTGCTTCATTTAATTGCATCTCTGAGCTCTGAAATCACTCTTAGAATGCAGGTGGTGAGCAAGAACCTCAGAAGAAAGGACTAGCAAGCATGAACAGAGCCAGGAAGGTCTTGGAAAGAGTAGAGAAGAGGTTTCAGTGACTACAGGAAATACAGACTTATTTTTTTAACTCATCTAGAGACAATAGTGTAGTTTTTCAATCCAAAAGACCTCTGAAAAATGTTGGACCACAGAAAAGAATATAACATTCAGTTACACATGGGTATTAGTGATGCTACTTAAAAATACTTCTGTTCTTGTCTGATCAACCCTTAACTTCTAAGCTTCTTGTTCTAGCAGTCCTAAAAATTCACAACCATTTCAGACCTGAAAAAAAAAAACCCCTAAACCTTCAAAGCTGCAAGTGCATTGGGGTCAGCAGCCATCAATCAGCTTTTAGTTCCACAATTCATGGAAAGATTTTTTTTTTTCATCTTTGTCAGGTGTTCTAAGAGCTGTGTTTTGTTTTTGGGTTTTTTTTGTTTTGGTTTTTTTGGGGTTTTTTTTGTGTTTTTTTTTGTTTGGTTTGGTTTGTTATGGTTTGGTTTGATTTTTTTGTTTGTTTGTTGGTTGGTTTGATTTGGTTTGGTTTGTTTTTTCCCTGAGCTCTACTGGGTTTTGCCAAAGCCTGCTGGGAAAATGAAGTGCTTTCAGCAGGAAGCATTGAACCACTTTCTGCTTTGCTCTGAAAATTGCAGTCTGCATATTTCACTCAGAGCTAAAAGCTCTGCACCTTTTTCATGAATGATAACAACAGCAAGGAATCTTTCACAATTGTGTGAGAATTTTTCTGAGGTTATTATGAGATTCTGAACAAAATCAATGTATTTTGCTGATCCAAAATGTACTGTTGGAGCAGCGTTGCTTTAAGAGAACCTTCCTCAAATTTCAGGTACCAATGAAAATTAATTTTGATGCATCAGTATCCTATTACCTCTGAGACAAGAAGTATTTAATCTTTGACTACTAACAAAAGTGTAGCTGAATAAAATCATCACTTGAATGAAAGCAGCATGAGATCCGAACCGAATCCTTCTGGGCAATTAAATACAAGCACAACCTCATCAGTTTTATAAAACTCTCTGTGTCATACTGTTTTTCTGCAGCTGAAACAGGTGACAATACCTGCTTCCTCCCAAGTACAGAATACTCTTGCATACTCTTTCAGGAACACTAAGACATTTAAGGCAGAAAAATATAACACACTGTGTTCCTTATTTGTGATGAGAATCTGGAGAATAATGTTGGTGCAATTTTCTTTCCTATATCCAGTTTGCTTTTTTCCCACCATCAGCTAAAATCCTTTTTTGAGGATTATTTTAGAATCTTGATTACTCCCCAAGCGTCATTTTAGTTGATGTTTTAGGAGAATTTTGTGTTCATTTCTGTATTATACTTGTTAGATCTTTCATTTTGACATCAAGACTGAAATTATCTTATACAAGCCATATGATACCTTCTTTAAAATTTAGATTAAAATTCTATTATAATCTCATTTTGACTAGTGGAAGGGTTGGCTTTGGGTTTTACTTTGTTTTTCTGTGCCATGTGTGAAAAAGATTTTCCCCATACACCTGCTGCTGCTTAAGTCAGATGACTAGAACTCAGGTTTCTGACAGGATTTGCCTGATATTCATTGTTAGTAGTGATTTACAAAGACCTAGAAGGATTGATTGATCTGCCTATTTACTCAGGTTTTTCAATGTACATTTGGTGAAAATTGTGAGCTTTCTAATTTTTCTCATTATCCCTGAAATATAGTTGTCCCATATTCTTTATTTTGTGAATTTCTACAAGAATTATGGTGGAGGTAACTAAAACCAAAACAAATTATATGTGACTCTAATAAGCAGCATTATTTACCTCTTTTTTTTTACTTATTTGCAGTTCTTTTAAGAATACAGCTAAGAAGCTCAATAAGAAGCCTTAGCTAAATTCTCTATGAGTAGTAACAATTATTCAATTTCTCTTGTTCCTAGATATACTGTTGTATATTTAATTTAAAATATATTAAATTGTGGAATTACTTTATTAATTCTGTCATTAAACAGAAACTTCTCTCAAATATATTAGTATGTTTCAAGAGGCCTATTAGGAACATAGTTTATAAACATTGTTGTTTATAGTGAGTGTGTATTCCCTCTGTGTGTGCACTTAGTGTTGGACTTTATACTGTTTAGGTTTATGGCCGGTTGATGATCTAAAGGTCTTTTCCAACCTAAATGATTCTATGATTCTACAATTCTGTTTACATATGGTGTTAAGAATGCGATTTCATCTCTAAATATTTTTTTGTGATAACATATTTCATTTGCTGATAGTGCATGTTTGGCAGCTGTGGAATATTTAGAAAAATCTTTTTGTTGAATTTGAATTAGTAATGCCTAGGATTAAGTAAAATGCAGGACTACTGAACTGACAATTATTATTCAAACCCTTTAGTATTGTGAGTCATATTAATTAATTTTTTGTCGTTATTCACAAGTCAAATTATTTTGCTATTATATAGATCTCAAAATACTAGTAAAATAGCACTCATATATTCTAAACCTTTATTCTGGATTTCATATTTTAGGCAATTAGTTTTTCAGATAGACATAGATATTGCATTTTATCTTATGCTTCCAAACTCCTGAAACAATACAATCATATCCTGCAGTATAATCGTAATCTACATTAAAGGCCTGAAAACATTTTTCTAACTGAGTATTTCCAGAGGCTGTTGTCTAGTCTTGAGGCTTGATGGGATTGGCTGACCTATCCAACCTATGACTTTTTCTTAGACTCCAAGAAATGTGTTTGCACTCTGCCTGCCTATTGGGAATGATTCTTGGCCTGACAAATTGCCCTAGAGAACTGACTATAGATTACAACTTAATAACAGTCACAACAGTTCCAAGCACCAGCCTAACAGTTTAATAGTATAGAAGACGGGATTTTTCCCCACTTCCAGAACTGATGAAATAAATTGATGCTTGATTATTACGATAGACATGTTCATGTAATCAGACAAGGCCATGTGTAGATACATCACCTGGGCTTCATTGGGATGCCTTTTTACACCTAAGTCTTCCCTGCTCTGGGGCTGAGTTTCTCTCTTTCTATTCAAATTCATTACCATGCTGGAGTTAGAGAGTTTTTGGTGGTCTTGAGCCCTTCTACTGGGTCTTTCTTTGGTCAAGTCCATGCCTGCTCCTCAACCCACAGCTTGGGCTGTGCTATTCTCCAGGAGCTGTTACAAAGAGTTTGTCCTGGAAGAATGCTGGCCTGCCTCTGTATGGGCTCCTTCTCCAGCCACATCCAGTCCTTTCTCACAGCATGTTCTTACCAACAATCCCTATTTGCCTGCATAGTTATCTGGCTATTGGTTTTGAGACATGCATATTAGCCCCTTGTCTTCAGGGCTTCATGCTAAGGAGACTAGAGTAGCTCTCCTTGATGGTAGGCTGGTAAAGTTGGGGCTGTTCAGCCTGAAGAAGAGAGGGTTGCATGGGAACCTCATAATACACTTCCAGTTCCTGAAGGAGGCCTATAAGGAAGATGAAGAGAGGCTCTTCATCAGGAACTGTAGTGATATGACAAAGAGTAATGGGTTCAAAGAGAAGGTTTACACTCGATGTTAGAAAGAAAATCTGTACTTTAAGGGTGATGAGGCACTGGAAGAGATTGTCAAAATATGCTGTGGATGCCCCAACCCTGGCAGTGTTCAAAGCCAGGTTGGATGGGGCTTTGAGCAACCTGGTAAAGTGCAAGGTGTCTCTGCCCATGGCAGGAAGGTTGGAACTAGATGATCCTCGAGATGATTTCCAATCAAAAGCAGTCTTTGATTCTATGCCATCTAGGAGTCTCTGATTATCTTATTCTTCCTTCCTATCTAGCCTCAACTGGACACAATGGACTGTAAGAGTCAAGCCATCCTTGAATAATATGGCTCCTTAAGCATGAACAAGTCAAGTTAATACTTTCTCTAGCGGGTATTGAATGGAATTCACTTAACCTATATTATCTGGAGTTGATGAAAATTAATTTTCTTTTAAAGATTTATGCTGTTTTTCAGGGAGATTGGTCTTAATTCCTTTGCTCTAATTAAGGCTCAATTATTTTGTATGCAATAGAGTTTAACTCCTTGAATATGTTAGGAAACTAGTTCTATTTTAGTTCACATACAGCTCACAGATTTGCCTATGTTTTCAAGCAGCATGGACAGATAAGAGAGGATTTTTAAAGTGAAGCAGTGAAGCTGTGAAGCTACCTGATCCTGCTAAATGATATTCATGCTATTGTTCATTTGGAGGTTTTCCTGCAGACTAGCCTTACATACATGGATCAACCATCCATACTCACTGGGGTATATTAGGTATATTCTTCAAGTGTTTCTTTTAGGTTTGTTTCATTTGAAGATTCACTTGTTTTGAGATTGCTGCCTTAAGTGAACTAAAGCATGCTATGTGGTGGTAATTTTAAGTTAGCTTCAGAAGCATATTTTTGATTTTCAAAAATGTTTACTCTAAATGCGCCTCCAAAATACCTGCTGCAGGAACTCAAAAACCTCAAAGAAATGGAAACAAAGTGATAATCCAGTTTAAATATACATATTGCTTTTATAGACAACAAGAAAATAGAATAAACTTTTCTTTTGCCTTTAGAATCCTTTTGTAGTTTTGTTTTTCACATCATAATTTTCATGCATCCTCCTTGAAAATCATGTTTTCACTTTAAAAAAATTGGTACATGCTTTACTGGCATGACTAAGTACTTTCAAAGTTTAAAAACCAAATGAAAGATAGCATGATGATGGACATGAGAAATATGTATCCTGCTCTAAGTCCATCTGTTTTCATTTCATTTTTTATAAAACAGTAATCAGAAAAACTGTTGGAAGGCAGTTAACTGAAGTAAACACTCCATACATGTTTTCAATGAATGTCAATGCTCTTTATCATCATCCCTGATGGTCACTTCCAGGACCTTGTTCTGTGACTGGGCTATAACTAATAAGGGCTCAAGGTTTCTTGTCCATGGTAGTGGACCTTGTGTTGTCAAGTACAGCAGTGTTAAAGGACAAAACACATTTAAAACCACCTCTGCCTTATCTCTCTTAAAACAGCCGTATTGCAATAAACTAAATATGACAGATAAAAATTAGTATGTAGATCAGGAAATATTAGAAAGGAATTTCACCACAAGAACACAGTATGTTCCTTAACAATTTCCATTATTAACATTTCTAGCAACATTTTTTTTATCCCAAGGCACCATAAGCATCATGATTGAATACAACAAACCTGTGAAATTCAGCAGAGTGATCAGTGGGACTAGAGAGAATGTAATTTTCAGTAGCTTAGGATATTGTCTTTTTCTTCTCTAGTTTCTATTGCAACCACAGTTTTCACTGAGTGTGAATATGATCCACTATGACACTGTATCATAACTGAACAATAAGTTCATAATTAGAATGTCTGTTGGTTATGGAGGGTCTCTGTTGGAATTTCTATTACTGCTGTCTTTTTAGAGATTTGTTGTTGTTTTTGATGCTGTTACTTGCTCTTGGAATTTTTTCTTCCCTCTAGTGTTTTCACATGAATCTCTTTTCAGATTCAACCTGCCAACATCGGTGGTATTTTTATTTATTTATGGGAAATTTCAGATTGTAAGGTCTGCTTCTTGCTTTCCTTCCCACATTCTTAAATTTAGACATACCATCTCCTTTTTTATCTATTTTCAAGCCCTGTCCAATGGTACACAGTTTTTAATTTATCTTTAATACAATATCCTTATGTAATTTCTGTTTTTCCTATGAGGGCTTAATAGCATTGCCCTGTTTCAAGCATTCTTTTGATGAATTAACTCATTAATTGTTTCTCTTTTAGAAACTGAGGACAGGTGTTGACCTTTTTTTTTCACTTTAAATCTTTCTGCTGGCATTTTGAATCCAGGTACATGATGGCCACTGCTAGATAGATGCTCTTCACTAGAATCGTATCAAAGGTTGCTTTGCCTCTGCACCCCCACACCCAAGCAGGTGTTCCCATATTAGGAAAAGAGTTTCAGTTTCACCCCTGAACTAATAAAGAAAATGAATCAGAATCTTCTATGCTTTTCTCACTGTAATTGGCCCAGTGCCAGGACAAAAGCACCTGTTGGTTCCTTTTGCTGTTCTTCAAAGTATCTAGTTATTTGGTATTGGGCAGCTTGCCAAAAAATCCCTCCTAGATCATCCAGTACTTAAGAGAGAGCACAGAGATTCTCAGGGCATTTTTGAGGGTGTCTTAGCAGGTGCAAGGGACTTCCCTGCACTGTGCTCTGATTTTGTTCTTTGCTTTTGTATAGTTTATTATCTTGTCTTTAATTAAAAGCTTTTTACTTTTTCAAAACACCTCCAGTCAAGCCAACTCACTAATCATTTTTAAGCCATTTCTGAGAGGTTGCTGGACACCCTCAGAGTGTGTTGAACCTTCATGGGGCTAACAACACTCTGGCCCCATGCAGAAATTCAACATTTGCTTTTTGGGGGTTTTTAACCTACTGCTCCATGAAACAGTAATGGATTCTACATAGAAATTAAATCTTTATTTAAACTATGTTCTGCTATTTGTCAAATGTGCACTGTAGCTGCAATCTCCCAGTACTGATAATTTTCTTTACTCACAGACTCTTTGACCTCAGCAGGTCACAGTTATGGTCACATAGGGGCTTCATCATGGTCTTAGAAAGAAAACTACAATAAAGACAACAGGTGAAAAGACTGTGTATTTATAGATTGATTTATTTAGGTGAAACCATGCTACTTGAAACATTTTTCTAGGATCTGTTTTTCTTCTATGACTCCTTCAACTGACTTTTTAGCAGATTTTTAGTCCTTATACTATTGTGTTGAGCCTGCAAAACTGAATAAAGAGAGTAAAGAGAACTGTGTGGAGTGTAGAAGGCATAGAGGGCTGGGTTTGAGTAGTAGGGTTCTAGTGGAATCAGGCCACCAACTACCTTCTGCTCCTCATACACATTTCCTGAAGTCTCAGGCAAGGAAATCTGTCTGTGCAAAGCTGTCGAAACTCATGTCGAAACCATGGCCCTGTTCAAGCATACCTATGGAAGGCACTAGTAGATGATAGGGGCTGGAGACAGGTTGGGGCAGAGACACTATGACACAGGAGTATGGACATCCTCAGAGACTTCAGCCATGGTCAACTTAATGTCCCAGGACCATAGGAACAAGCATCACAAATACTAAGCACAGGGCAGCAGAATAAGTTGTTTTACATACTACACCAGAACATCCTCTGACTATCCTGGAGGAATTGGGACAGACTCCAAGCAGACACTTGAGTGTGGGCATAAAGATTGTTTATGTATGTGTTGTTTCTGTGATCTTTTTTCTCACTATCAGAACTAAAGTGGTTTGATGCTGCCTCCAGGTTAGCCCTTTCACTGACCCGACTTTAATAATCCTGATTTGTGGGTCCGAGCCTCTAGCAGAAGCATGGCAAAGGCAAAGCATAAAAAGCCGGACTTCTGTGAGGGTGGTAGATGGTTTATTCCATTCAAGTGGTCACGGCAGAAGTGAATTTTCCAGGCTTAATTTCTCATTTCCTTATAAAGTGGGGTGGGGAAAAAGGGAGATGTAGATTTGGGACCAACTGAGGACGTTAAGGAGTGACCCAAGAATCAAAAAAGGGGGTACCTGAAATACAATCTAATGAATAGAAGGAAGAGGGGAATCTGGAATCCATAGCTTAGTGATAGCCTTCCCAAGTACCAGGGCATGGGCCGCAGATGGTGAATAGGCCAAGTATCAAAGATACAAAGAGACTGGGCAAGGACAGTTAAGAACACTCTATAGAGGCAGGGGACAACAGTGAGGTAACTATGACAGCACAATATAGAACCACCCAACACCCACTAACAAAGACAGGAACCCATCACCCAACTTAAGGCTTGGACTATATATCTATATGAAACTGGTAAACTAAAAAATGCACTGCTACACAGAACCACTAAACAGAATTTTAGGCTGGCTGGTGAGCTAGTTTTGACTAGATTGGAGTTTGTTTTCTTCATAGGAGTCAGTATGGGGCTGTACTTTTGTTTTGAGATGAAAACAGTGTTAATAACACAGTGATGTTTTAGATATTGCCAAACAGTGCCTATACAGAGCCAAGGTCTTTTCTGCTCCTCTCCCCACAGTGAGGAGTCTGAGTATACAGAAGGAGTTGGGAGGGATCTCAGCTAGGACAGCTGACCCCAAGTGACCAAAGGGATATTCCATACCATTCCATACACCATGTAGGGTGCTGTGCTCAGCATATAAAGCTGAGGAAAGAAAGATGAAGGTAGGCAGTTTAAGAGTTAGGGTGTTAGTCTTCCCAAGCCACTGCTATGTGTGATGGAGCTCTGCTGTCCCGGGCGTGGCTGGACACCTGCCTGCCCATGAGAAGGCATAAATTCCTGGTTTTGCTTTGTTTGTATGCACAGCTTTTGCTTTACCTACTAAACTGTCTTTCTTGCAACTCATGAGTTTTCTCATTTTTACCCTTCCAACTCTCTCCCCCAATCAAAATAGAGAGGAATGAGCAAGCAGGTGTGTTGGGCTTAGTGGTCAGACAGGGTTAAACCATGGTAGCTAACAGTAAAGTAAAATTCCATGGCTTAATACTTTTATGCCTACTATCACTTTATAGGGATTGTTGAGTAAAAGACTAGCCACCAGAAACCCTGATAAGCAAGTTCAGCTCTGTCTGCATCACTGCTCTGTCTATATTTATAGCATGACTATAAGGTAGAAATAAGGGTTCTGTAATTTGAGGTGTAGGTAAAATCACTGTCTAGCATTCTCAATATTGCTTCAGCAAAGGCTGTATGTTTTAAATGGTGTCTAATAAATAAGGAATCATTTGCAAATAATTAGGATTGACATAAATAATGTAGAATTTCCTAAGAATTATTAAATTTGTGATTAAAAATATAAAGGTACAAAGGACTACTTGATATGACATTGAGAATGTCAATTCATATTGCAAACACAGAATGGAAGTCAAATTTTGCAGGCACTGTAATTTATGGATTTTTCTTTTATTATATGTACTTATTAAGTCATGCCTAAATGTGATGTTTTTAAATACACATCAGAAATAAGATGAACATAATATCACAGTCCTGGGGAGCAGCAAAGATGGGCTTCCATGCAAGGGTGGAGTGCTGGAAGGGGAGAGTGACAGTGACATCCGTGACGAGAGGCACCATCCCATAGCACCCATATGGAATAGAGAGTGTCTGGGATAGTGCTCAGAGGCAGCCAATGGTCCAGTGGTACCCAGAAAGATAAACAGCAAGGAGACAGGTTTCTGAGCTCAAGTTAGTAAGTCAAATATTTAGGTCAGGGTCAAGGTCCAAGTAATTAAGATATAAGGGCAAGTACTTGCTCACTTGCAGCGTACCTCAGCTGAGTACCTAGGGTCAGAATTTGAGATTAAATGCAGCTCCTGAGGAAGGTAGTGATGCTTAGAGAACCTAATCTGGAGCAGAGGCTAGACAGAGTTAAAGGAATGAAGTAGGTATTTATTGAAAGGCCTTTAAAGGATACATCTTGGACAGTACAAAAGCCCTGCCAGGGCTACACCCAGGATGGACCCAAGATGGACTCAAGATGGACATGAGTTTTCACACTTTTATAAGTCTTGGTCCATTTATACTTTGGGGTTAATTGTCCAATTATAGCTTCAGGTTATGAAGTCCCATCCTCTGAGATTGCTTTCCTCAATTCACCGTTGTTTATACTTCTGGAGCCTAAAGCTTCCATGGTGTCCTTGGTTCTCAGGCTGGAAAAGGATTGTTTGTCTAACAGCCCTGTGAAGAGAATTTACCAACAGTTTACATGAAGTTCAGAGTCACACACTAAGGCAATGCAGAATCTAAAAAATGTGAAAGCTAAAACTTAAGGCATGAGGAGGGGGCACCCACTAAGTGTCCCCCACCCCCAACAGCATTGTCTCAGTTACTTCACTTCACTTTGGTCCAAGGTTGCAGCCACATCCTACCAAAGCTGCTCAAGCACAGGGAGGAATTGAATAAAATGGTCACGTGACACATGAGGAGGTGGAAAGAGGAGGTTCATTCCTGGCCAAAACATGATGGCATGATGTTACTAAACATTTCCTAGTTTATTCTCTGTAGACAGAGAATCTCTGACAGATTTGCCTTTCCTGAGAAGTTGTTAAAGTCAAATTTAAGTCAAATTGGAGAAATTGTGGGCGTTTCTCCAATCTCACTTATAACGCACTATATTTTTTGTTACTACTATGTAATATCAATTATTAACAGAAAGACATAATCCTTAAAATGCTAGACAGGAATGCAGCTAATTTGAGATTAATTTTTGTTGGGGTTTGGCATAAATCTATCTGCTTTATTCTCCTCTAGTACAAAATGGAGCATTGTGCTGCTTTTCACCCAGCCTTATGTAAGTTTAAGAGTTAGATTTCCTTCAAGTATCTCTGTGTCCATATAAATCCCAGTCTTGAAATTTTCTTAGTCTTCCTCAATTACATGGAGCCAGCTGGGGTTATAAATAGGAAGACATTATCCTTGCTTAAATCAGATGTAAGATATAACTGTTGGCATAATTCCTTTCAAATTTCATCTTATGACATAATTTTATCTCTTGAGATGGCATCAGCATTTTTCAGTTATTTAATTTCTTTGCTGATTTTCTAAGTAATATATGTTAATATTATAACTGTTTTTCATACACAGCTTTTTACTTCTTATACTCATCACTGTATAATTTTTCCTTCATGATTTTATTGCTAAATAAACAATCTCTTGGTATATCTTTTCTATATTCCCTCGGTTTTTTTCATTGCTTTTACAGGATGTTTTCGTTTATTTAATATTATTAGTTATAGGGGTCCCACAATATTTTTTTTAGCTGCATGAAGACTAATAATGATTTTGTGAAGAATAAAAACTGTTAAAATGTTACCGACCACTTATTTTAAAATAGTTCAGGTTTATTCCATGTAAATATTGTAAGGAAACCCATTTTCATTACCAGTCAAAATAAAATTTGTATATGACACCAGAATGATGCAAAATTACATGAATGAAAAACAAAATGTAAGTGAACAAGATCTCTTCTCCATTAGATATGCAATAGCTTTAAGTGTCTAAAAAGAAAAGTAACCTTTTGTAAAGGTCTATTTTAGTAACACTTGAGAAAACCTCATTATGAAATAGGTATGAAAAGATGGGCTTCTGAATGTAGGATTTCTAAATCTGTGCAGTAATATAGACCATAGGCTTTTGTACCTGATAACAGTGAGAGATGTAATAGCACTTATAATGAACATAACAGTTCAAGACTGCTACCTTAAAAGAAAAAAAATGCTAAACGACCCAAACCACACATTTGATACTCCATTATCTAATGATATCTTTGATTATCATGAGATTCTGAAGAAAATGGAATGGTCTCAAAATAGGAAGACTGAGTATTCAGCAACAAGAATAGTAGTTTTCTTGCAGATCCGTGTCCTTTCTTTTTTTCTATGGTGAGTTAACTCTCAGGAGTGAAAATACAGAGGCAGAGAGAGAAAATTAGTATTAGCATACTTGCCTAGCTTTGCAGCTGTGTGGCTAGAGCACTGAAACTCTTTGAAGGCAGAATTTGGATTCAGTAATTAAATTAAAATGGAAACTATTCTGGGAGAAGGATCAAGATCTAGTTTATATCCCTTCTGAGTTTAATATTCTAAACTCCAAGTCCCCTGCTATTACTATTAGTTTGTCATAGTCCATGCTTTTCTGGTATCTTCAAAGGCTTAAACAGTGCTGGTCACTCTGCTGCACAAAGGTCATTGGGACAGGTTCACATGTTCAGCATATTACTAATAGGGCATAGCTACATTTTAGATGTTTTCATCTCAACTTAGATAAAAATAGGAGAGATTGAATATGACCCTTTAATATTACCCTATAATGGCCAGCAGATCATGAATTTGTTTAAAATTCTTCAACTAAAGTTTTACAGAAACAGTGTCTTTCCTGTCCTTCTTTGATCTTTCAGTCTAGTGCAGAGTATAGACCAAAATACACTTGAAGAACTTTGGGAAAAATGAGGACATTTAAGGAAATCATGTACTACTGCATCCTAATCCAGATGCACATTTGTGATAAACTGATGCAGTGTGTTGACCCTCGGTAGATGCCAGGCACCCACCAAAACCATTCCATCACTTCCCTCCACTCTGGCCAGGGGAGAGAAAATATAACAAAGGGTTCAGGAGTTGAGATAAGGACAGAGAGCGATCACTCACCAGATACAGTCATGGGCGAAGCAAACTGCAA